>CAXITT010000121.1:203874-242702 GCA_964033795.1 Lymnaea stagnalis
CCCCATTGCCTCCCCATTGCCTCCCCATTGACGCCCCATTGCCTCCCCATTGATGCCCCATTGCCTCCCCATTGACGCCCCATTGGCTCGACATGTTTAGTTCACGCGAACTTTGAGCACAGAGTGAGACGAAACAACTTGAGATTGAGTGACACGTGACAACAGGAAACTGCAGGAAACTGTAAGACTGCAAGCCCGCCGGTTGTGGCGATGATGCTGTCCAAAGTCAATGGAGCAACAGAAATAAATATTGATCGACATTTTTTAAGTTTTTTATTTTAAATTTAAAGAATTCAAAAAAAATTTAAAAAAAAATAAAAAAAGAGTCAGGACAGCTTTATTTGGTCCCTGAAGAACTCTAATTACTATCTGATAAATGTGAGTGGTTTTGTAACAGTGGAGCTCCGCCATAAAGCGATTGTTGGGGTTCATAAAATCGGATCGCGTGTATCGTGGAATCGTGTTAAAGCGGGTTTTACACTATACCGCGCCGTCATCATGGTGAGTTTATTAGAGTAAGATGGTAGGTAGAGGGAGATGGTAGGTAGAGTGAGATGGTAGGTAGAGTAATGTGATAGGTAGAGTAAGATGGTAGGTAGAGTAGGATAGTAGGTGGAGTACGATGGTGGGTAGAGTAAGATGATAGGCAGAGTATGATGATAGGTAGAGTAGGATATTAAGTAGAGTAAGATGGTAGGTGGAGTAAGATGGTGGGTAGAGTAAGATGGTAGGTAGAGAAATATGATAGGTAGATTAAGATGATAGGTGGAGTAGGATAGGAGGTGGAGTAAGATGGTAGGTGGCCGCTGTTGCCCGCTGTAGAAACAAATAAGGATCACATCTCATGTTGGCCTTGATACCCTGTTTTCAAACTAAAGACGTCTTGATAACCACAACCCCCCCCCCCCAAAAAAATGTAAAAAGAAATCTAAAATTTAGATAGAGAGGACGGTAAAATAGTCTTACAAAGTTACCATTCATGAGCTCCTGAAACACATCCATGGTACCTGATGATTTCGTGGATCCTAGGTTAAGAAACCCCAAATGAAACAATGGCCAAAAAAATCCCTTAAATGGCCACAAATGTTTTGAATAAATTTGACTGAAACTTAATAAACACCCAGACGTATGTAAGCTTTCATCAGCTGCTCGGTGCGTTTCCCCGCCCAGTGCTCATCATGGTTTAGCTTCCCCGCCCAGTGCTCATCATGGTTTAGTTTCCTCACCCAGTGCTCATCATGGTTTAGTTTCCCCGCTCAGTGTTCATCATGATTTAGTTTCCTCACCCAGTGCTCATCATGGTTTAGTTTCCCCGCCCAGTGCTCATCATGGTTTAGTTTCCCCGCCCAGTGCTCATCATGGTTTAGTTTTCCCACCCAGTGCACATCATGCTTTAGTTTCCCCGCCCAGTGCTCATCATGGTTTAGTTTCCCCGCCCAGTGCACATCATGGTTTAGTTTCCCCGCCCAGTGCTCATCATGGTTTAGTTTCCTCAACCAGTGCTCATCATGGTTTAGTTTCCCCACCCAGTGCTCATCATGGTTTAGTTTCCCCGCCCAGTGAACATCATGGTTTAGTTTCCCCGCCCAGTGCACATCATGGTAATAAAATAAAATTGGCAATTTTTATTTAGTTTCAAATTCAGCTAAACGCCTAACACTATATTTTTAAATACTGTTAGGCGTTTAGTTGAATTTGAAACTAAATGAAAATTTTAGTTTTGTATTTCAATAATACGATTTGTCCCATACTATTTAAATGTGTGTGTGTGCTGAAATCAACGATCTTACAATAGAATGAGCTTTGGATCACAGTCTTATGACTTAAATTCTGAAGCTGCACGTCTGACGTTAACTCTAAGCCTTGTAAAACGTACTGCCTTTCTGCTCCTTAAGTTCTGCAGTCCTAACCTACGTGTCCTATCCTTTCTGTCACGTCAAGCTGTGTTGTCCTAACCCTTCCGTCGCGTAAAGCTGTGTTGTCCTAACCTTTCTGTCGCGTAAAGCTGTGTTGTCCTAGCAATTATGTCACGTCAAGAAGAGTTGTCCTAACCTTTCTGTCGCGTAAAGCTGTGTTGTCCTAGCAATTATGCCACGTCAAGATGAGTTGTCCTAACCTTTCTGTCGCGTAAAGCTGTGTTGTCCTAGCAATTATGCCACGTCAAGATGAGTTGTCCTAACCTTTCTGTCGCGTAAAGCTGTCTTGTCCTAACAATTCTGTCACGTCAAGCAAAATTTTACTTTTTGTTTCTTTGTCAAAATGCCAGCAAGGGTCATGCGGTGGTCAAAGTGTGCACGGTCAATAACATTGGCATCTATTATTAAACGGGTCGGCCTGCCTCTCTTCCTGTCCAGCCCACACGCACACAACCCTCCCACACACACACCCCAACCGCTCTCAGCACGGTGCTGAACCTATCTCAATGATGCTCTATTGATTGACCGTTATCTGTGAGCCTGATAGCTCGTTTGCCAGCCATCATTTTTTTATGACCACCTCTATATTTACATTGCCCGAGTGGTTTAAACAAAAAGAAAAACTACAAATGTTGACATTTGGACGGCGGTGAAATCTGAAAGCTGAAACTCTGTCCTGCAGAATGTCCCATCTGTTCACTGGACACTCCGGTCATCTGACATGAAGTGACGCATCACTTAAACATGACACATTTTTTTTTTGGAGCCCTATTCGGATGAAAGGTCTGGCACGGAGATTGTAATCGTTTTATTCCGAACCTTGACATCGCCCCAGGAGATAGATCTCATGTTTGATTGCAGCCCAATTCACAGCTGCCCCGAAAAACAAATGGAGGACGTGGGGCTTCCAATGATAAGCATATCCACATTTATCATCCCTCGTTTTCCTCTAGAGATACACATCCCCACAGGTTTAACAGCTATAACCGCTGAAGTACACACACAATTTCAACCGAAAATTGATCTTTTAAAAAGAAAATTTAACCAAAATAGAATAGATCTTTAGAATAATTTAGATTACTCGATCACGTCTGCAACCAATTCAACAGGGGGGTGGGGGGGGGGGGGAATTGGGGTGGGGGGGGGGGGGGGGGGGGGGAATTGGGGTTAGCGGAGTCTATTCGACTCGGTGTTCATCTTTACGACGGCCTTACTTTTACACAGAGAATTATAACTTATTTTAAACATGAAGCAATATGTGTCCAAAAAATGTGTTTCTTATTCACTGTAATGCACAATTTAATTTTTTTTGTTTATAAATAATGACATTTTTACGGTATTTTCAAGGTCTTAAGTTTTATTTAGAAAAAAACAAAAAAAGGAAGAAAAAAACCAACAAACTATTGTTGTATTTAATGTTAACATTTAATGAAAGCCTCATGACACCAATTTGGGCTAAACTCTCTCAACCACTGTATGGAACTGGTTGTAAGCTGGTTGTCTTTAAAAAAACAACAACTTTGATTCAGATAAGTCTATAGACAGAAACCATTTGTCATTAAAAGTATTCGCTTGTTCTGCTAGTTGACGGACTTAGCCCCAAGCTGGCCAGCTGCGCTTGTTTTTAACAACGGCTTAGTCTATTTTTGTAATGCTTTGCAACCTTTACATCCTCATTTCATATTACATTTCTTGACACACACAAAAAAGAAGAAATTTTTTGGTTTTATTTTTATGTAATTTCTGAGCGCCATTTAGTTGCTGTCATTTAGAAGCTGTCATTTAGTATCTGTCATTTAGTAGCTGTCATTTAGTAACTGTCATTTAGTAGCTGTCATGTAGTAGCTGTCATGTAGTAGCTGTCATTTATTAGCCGTCATTTAGTAGCTGTCATTTAGTAGCTGTCATTTAGTAGCTGTCATTTAGTAGCTGTCATTTAGTAGCTGTCATTTAGTAGCTGTCATTGAGTAGCTGTCATTTAGTAGCTGTCATTGAGTAGCTGTCATTTAGTAGATGTCATTTAGTAGATGCCATTTAGTAGCTGTCATTTAGTAGCCGCCTTTTAGTATCTATCTACCATTAGGTAGCCGCCATTTGAAATGTCTTACCTTCATGTTACAAACTACAACTTTTACATCACATCCTTACATTGAACGAAAAGATCATTCAGAAGCTAGTAGTGCTTCATTGCTCGACGTGCTGACGTCTGTTTGATAATAACGTCTCGATGTGGTGCCTACAAAACGTGTCACGTGATGTGTCGGAAAGCTTAAAGCAGAGCTATAAAAATCTATCAGGATGTTCGGACCGTTTCCAAAGAATGATCGAGATCTGACAGAAATCTCCAGCGCTTTCTTTAATCTACAATTCAATTCTTTTCTACGTGGGCCCCAAACGGTTGCCACTTCGTTGTTAGCCGGAAGTCAGGCCCCTGTGGCTCCCTTCTGCTGGTCTTTTTAACCTGAACCAGACTCGAGCCCATTCAAAATTTAAAGCAGCATTAACCGAATGACCCAGTTGAAAAAAAAAAAAAGAAGATGAAGAAGCAGCAAACACGAAGGACCATTCCGATACCCTGGTTGTTTTCTTGTATTCGATTTCAGTTTGATCATAATAGAGTGAAGGAAGTGGATTATGCAAGCTCACATCTCAGATCCAATTATCCCAAATTTAACCCTGCTTAAAAGGTATCGTTCAGCAGATCAAGAATCTCTTATTGTTATTAATTATGTCTAAATACCCCTTTTCTGAGTCAACGTTTATCTTAAATAATATATAGGATTTCCCATGTTCATTAAAGAGATCATTCAGTACCATTCTCCATAATTCTATGCTCTCTATGCGTAGGTGATGGATTTCTTCTAGGATATCTCTAGCTTCAGCCACATATGTCATAGCCACGATATTCTACGTGCCTTAACAATGTGTTCCGTTTCGAGCCCCACTATTTGGTTTACAAAATAAAAACTTCCACCTCATTAGTTCTGTTTAAATCCATAGGCAAGAAAGCGATGTTGGGGGGGGGGGGGAAGCATGGTTCTGTCAGTTTTATGACGTGGAAAAACAATGACTCCCCCCGCCCTGCCGTTAGTTGCCCCCACCCAAGGCCAAGAAAAGAACAAAGTAAAAACTTCCACCTCATTAGTTCTGTTTAAATCCATAGGCAAGAAAGCGATGTTGGGGGGGGGGAAGCATGGTTCTGTCAGTTTTATGACGTGGAAAAACAATGACTCCCCACGCTCTGTCGTTAGTTGCCCCCACCCAAGGTCAAGAAAAGATGGTGACGATGTCGATGAATTGTTAATCAAATCCAATGATTAATAACAACCCTATTTCCTCAGGGTTCTCAAAATTCTCAACATGATTCGAAATAATTCAGTATCGCCTTAAATAAGAGATATATATTTTAAACCAACAGTTGTGTTTTTTTTAAATTTAATTTACTTTTCCGTAACCATCAAAAAGCAATTAAGATGATTTCTTGGCTTGATACAATCTGTCTCTAAGATGTTTCAAAATAATTTGACTAAGGTAACGAATACGCCCGTTTCCTTAGACCGATTATCTATAAAACAGAAAATATACAAGGAGAAAGGTCATTTGGAAAAGAGGTGAGGGCCATGGAAATAGTTTAGGGGTGAAAGAAGTAGATGGAGAGATGAGGATTGACCGTCGGGAAATGTGGCTATGTGTGTGCACATTAGGTTAGTGCCTGGACAGTTTTAACTCTTGGGGAAAAAATGGGAGATTTTGGACGAACGTGTAGTTGGGTGGGTATTTAGAGAAACTACTTGGTGGGACGGATGGGTATTTAATGAAACTCTTTGGTGGGACGGGTGAGTATTCAAGGAAAATCCTGGGTGGGACAGATAGCTAATTATGGAAACTCCTGGGTGGGACTTGACACGATCCAGTGAGTGTGTTTATAGAGATCGTCTCCAGGTTTTAAATGATCGATGGTGGTAGTTGCAGAAGTCCATACACAGTCAGCATAGTGCTAGATAACCACAAAATTATCGATGTGGTAAGTCCAGAAGTTCAGACGCAGTCAGCATAGTGTTACGTAACCACGAATAACTTAGGGAAGAAACCGTTCTAATTTATTCAGACCCATTTTTTTGTGGGCCCGATAGAAGAGATG
This sequence comes from Lymnaea stagnalis, assembly GCA_964033795.1. NCBI lineage: Eukaryota > Metazoa > Mollusca > Gastropoda > Lymnaeidae > Lymnaea > Lymnaea stagnalis. The sequence continues at coordinate 209,932 of CAXITT010000121.1, forward strand.
CCATGTATTTCTTTAGTAGAAGACCCATGGGTCTCGTCATGAGCCTTTAGCGGCACTCTCGCCTTTAACCTTAAATTACGTGATATCTTAAAACAAGCTGCAACACATCTTATTCCTCTCGACACATTGTTCCATCTTATTCCTCTCGACACATTGTTCCGTCTTATTCCTCTGGGCCGAATGTTCCATCTTTTCTCCCGTTCAACAAAGATGGAATTCCAATTCCAAGCACTATAACAACTATTGTTTTAAACCGACTGACGAGCTTTTTACGAATCACCCCCCCCACCCCCCCCAATCAAGGCCAGTGGTTCTGCATGTCACGTGACACACCGGCACTTTTGTGTGTAGCAAACTGTGTCAGCCCAACGACCTGGAGTATTGATTAACCTGTACCTTTAGGAGATACTGTTATATATGGATGCCGGTAGTTACAAGATAAAATCATAAAAAATGTTTTGAAAGTGCCTTGTTCTTTTTGTCGTTTTTTTTAGGCAAAGTCGTGTTCCTCTAACTAAATTAAATCTTTTTCCTCAATTGCGTTTTTAGAAATTCCATTTGTTTTTTGTTTTTTTTTTAAATTAATTTAAGTTTGTTTTTCTTGACATTACTGGACAGAGTTAAAGTTCAGAATTTTTTTTATATTTTTTTAAAGAACTAGACCAGGCTTTAAAAACTCCGTTCAAATTATTGTTAAATTAATTTCTGCCCGAGTCTATGTTTTTCTCGTCTTATTGTACGATACAAATATTGATATAAAATTTGAATTACAATTGATTGTAATGTATTCCTCGTCACAGAAGATAAGACCATATGTAAGACCATATATAAGACCATATATTAGACCACATATATATGCAGTGGAACCTATTTGGTTCTTGTAAGTCCACGACTAACTGATCACACAAATATGCAGTTCACTGGATAGAGAAGAACAAAATAAACGGATTTCAAGGAGAAATTTTTTTAAAATGTAAAAAATACATAAAAGCAACGTGCTTCGTATAAACCATTTATATACATTATTTAATTTGTAACATTTGTAGCAATATTTACAATGTTCAACCCGCTTTTACACTGGTCATTTATTTCAAAAAACTGTTTCCGAAAAACATAATAAAATATTACACAGCAAACGTGCTTGCCATACTTATTTTTTTTAAATTATTTTTTAGAATCTCACTTAACGCAGTTATCAGGAATTTTATTTCGTGAAAAAAAAATGCTATCATATTTACATCACCTTCCCGTTGAAAAACAGGACAACAATATTTTGGGGGCTGAAAATCTGAAAGAGTGCGTTCTCATCGGCAACTAGTCTATGTGACAAGTTTCACCTCGATAGGTTAACGGGAAGAGTCAAATAGCCGTCCGAAGATTTTGCCTTAAACACACAAAAACCGAATTTAAAACAAATGATTCAAGTGAATTACAAACGAGAAGGAATTTTCGTCTGGTTTTTTTTAAATAAAACGTCGGCTTATTGTCTACAGGTCCATTTATTTTGTCATTCGACTTTTCGAGGCTAGAGTCATCTCACTTTTCACCTCCAGCCTGCATGTTGGCAACCATGTGCAGAGTTCTGCTGTGTCTCACTTTTCACCTCCAGCCTGCATGTTGGCAACCATGTGCAGAGTTCTGCTGTGTCTCACTTTTCACCTCCAGCCTGCATGTTGGCAACCATGTGCAGAGTTCTGCTGTGTCTCACTTTTCACCTCCAGCCTGCATGTTGGCAACCGTGTGCAGAGTTCTGCTATATCTCACTTTTCACCTCCAGCCTGCATGTTGGCAACCATGTGCAGAGTTGTGCTGTGTCTCACTTTTCACCTCCAGCCTGCATGTTGGCAACCATGTGCAGAGTTGTGCTGTATCTCACTTTTCACATCCAGCCTGCATGTTGGCAACCATGTGCAGAGTTCTGCTGTATCTCACTTTTCACATCCAACCTGCATGTTGGCAACCGTGTGCAGAGTTCTGCTGTATCTCACTTTTCACATCCAGCCTGCATGTTGGCAACCATGTGCAGAGTTGTGCTGTATCTCACTTTTCACCTCCAGCCTGTATGTTGGCAACTATATGCAGAGTTCTGCTGTATCTCACTTTTCACCTCCAGCCTGCATGTTGGCAACCATGTGCAGAGTTGTGCTGTGTCTCACTTTTCACATCCAGCCTGCATGTTGGCAACCGTGTGCAGAGTTGTGCTGTATCTCACTTTTCACATCCAGCCTGCATGTTGGCAACCATGTGCAGAGTTGTGCTGTATCTCACTTTTCACATCCAGCCTGCATGTTGGCAACCGTGTGCAGAGTTCTGCTGTATCTCACTTTTCACATCCAGCCTGCATGTTGGCAACCATGTGCAGAGTTCCGTTGTATCTTTTTGTGCTGCAAAAAACTTCTTTACAACATACAGCCCAATCTCCACCCTCGGTCATTCGACCTGTATGTATGTCTGTATCTAGTTCTTTATCTCTGTATGTCTCTCACGCTTTCTCTCTCTCACGTCAATGAACTAAAAAAATAAATCTTGCATACGATTCTTTAATATTAAAAAAAAACAACAACTAAACTTTCATCATCATGTTCTGGCAGAGGACAAAATTAAACGAGGACATTAAGACACTACTACATTCGCTTCCTAGATTCAATACTTGATAAATGGACGCACTTCCTGGACCCAAGTCAATCGTGAATTTTCTTCAGCCAGGTAGATGCACACCGTTTCTCTAACACTTTTTACATCCTTAAAACGATTACATTCTTTGTCTTTCACCCACCCAACCCCACCACAATGCCCCGACTCACCAGCTCCGACTCTCTCTCTCTCTCTCTCTCTCTCTCTCTCTCTCTCTCTCTCTCTATTTCTTTACTGCATTAGGACTAGTTTCAGTCGATGTAAGCCTCTCGCATCAGAGAAGACTACTACAAGTAATCTCTGTTAAAACCCTACTAAAGTCGCCCTGGCTCTGTCCTGAGTATGGGCGCTCTGGATCCGTCGTGACTATGGGCACTATAGCCTGTTCGATAAATGGACGAAACGGAGTTGGCGGAATAAGAGTGGCGGGGCATGAGAACGCCGATCTGAAGAGATACCGTTTTTTATGGTATGTGTTGAGCAGTTTAAATGGTGCTGGGGGTGCTGGGCCTGAGTGAATGGGATAGTTGTGTGCTCTGTAAGCGAAGATGTCTGCAGGTAGCTGAGGTGAAAGTGTTCACGAAATTTGTATGTCGTCTGGAAGAACAGCTCTGTGTTCGTGGAATGAAAGTGCGTTGAATGAAATCTGAAATGCATATGAGTTGGAGTTAAGTAGTCAGCAAAAAAAAGTGGATGTATGGGTTTTGTTACAGCGTATCAGCTGAGGGTGCTGTGACAGTCTTAGCTGAGGGCGTTGTGACAGTCTTAGCTGAGTGCGCTGGGACAGTCTTAGCTGATGGCGCTGTGACAGTCTTAGCTCAGTGCGCTGTGACAGTCTTAGCTGAGGGCGCTTTTACAGTCTTAGCTGAGTGCGCTGTGATAGTCTTAGCTGAGTGCGTTGTCACAGTCTTAGCTGAGGGCGCTGTGACAGTCTTAGCTGAGTGCGCTGTGACAGTCTTAGCTGAGGGCGCTGTTACAGTCTTAGCTGAGTGCGCTGTGATAGTCTTAGCTGAGTGGGTTGTGACAGTCTTAGCTGAGGGCGCTGTGACAGTCTTAGCTGAGTGCGCTGTGACAGTCTTAGCTGAGGGCGCTTTTACAGTCTTAGCTGAGTGCGCTGTGATAGTCTTAGCTGAGTGGGTTGTCACAGTCTTAGCTGAGGGCGCTGTGACAGTCTTAGCTGAGTGCGCTGTGACAGTCTTAGCTGAAGGCGCTGTGACAGTCTTAGCTGAGTGCGCTGTGACAGTCTTAGCTGAGGACGCTGTGACAGTCTTAGCTGAGGGTGCCGTGAGAGTATTAGCCGCCTTTTTGACTGTAATTACATTGTCAGAATGTATGTCTAGCATTCAGAATTCCGTTACAAAAGACTACTCCGCCTCTCTGACTGAGATTGCATTGTCAGAACAGAAAAGATTAAAACTGGCCTCGTGTGGAATTTTTTTTTTTTTAAAAACTTGAAATGATTTTCCTTTCAAGAACCAACTCAAATATAAAATACCAAAAAATCCTGACAATTTTCGCAATACAAATCAACTGAATGATTCCGGACATGAAAGTAAATTCGTTCTGACTGACATTGGATCAGGTCTATGCAAACATTGATTTTTAATGGACTTCCTCAGGAAAAAGAAACAGAAACAAAAACGCAAATAAGCAAACGAATGTCTGATGAGATGTCTACAGCAATCTTTAATGGCGAGTTATGTCGCTCGCTCCGCTGACCCCAAAAGTTGTTATTCCGAACGGAAAAGCTAATGAGCTGCTCAGTCGATCAAATTCATAAGTGTTTGGCTCGGACTGCAATCCATCTAATAATGTTGTCCATTAAGTCATTTTACGCTCTTGAATTCTGCTTCAAATTGCGTCATCAGTTTTGTGTAAACACTAATACTTGTTTTCTGACTTAAATTTCAGCATACGGTGAAGCTATAAAGTTGATGTTTTATTACGGTTTCGACATCAGAAGATTACTTCTCTGCACCAGCTCATGGAAAACTGACAACTGCTAGCTTCCCTGGACTATCACAATGATACTTGACAACTAATTAATTCCCTGGACTATCTCATATGAGTAGTGACAACTGATAACTTCCATGAACTATCACATTGACTAATGACAACTGATTTCGGCGATCGTCAGACTTTGGTCCGACTTCTGCAATACGCGTAGTACTTCAAATTCTTCATTCTTTTTGTTTTATGATTTAATGTCACGTTCTTATGTTTACGTATGACAGAGTATGCATGTTGGCAAGCTTTCTACTTCACGTATGACAGAGTATGCATGTTGGCAAGCTTTCTACTTCACGTATGACAGAGTATGCTTGTTGCTAAGCTTTCTGCTTCACGTATGACAGAGTATGCATGTTGGCAAGCTTTCTGCTTCACGTATGACAGAGTATGCATGTTGGCAAGCTTTCTTCTGCTTCACGTATGACAGAGTATGCATGTTGGCAAGCTTTCTGCTTCACGTATGACAGAGTATGCTTGTTGCTAAGCTTTCTATTTCACGTATGACAGAGTATGCTTGTTGCTAAGCTTTCTGCTTCACGTATGACAGAGTATGCTTGTTGCTAAGCCTTCTACTTCACGTATGACAGAGTATGCATGTTGGCAAGCTCTCTACTTCACGTATGACAGAGTATGCTTGTTGCTAAGCTTTCTACTTCACGTATGACAGAGTATGCATGTTGGCAAGCTCTCTGCTTCACGTATGACAAGCCATGCTAGTTGGACACTACAAGATGTTATTGTCGTCTTCAAATGTTTGTTTCGAGATTTTATTGACTATCACTCAGAGCAAATGTTCTAACACTAAGAACAACTGCTCTAACACTAAGAAAATTTGCTCTGACATAAAGGACAATTGTTCTAACAATTAATAAGAACAAATTCTCTAGCACTAAGAGCAATTGCTCTAACAATAAGAAAACAATTGTTCTGTCCCTATACCGTATTAAGTTGTAACAATTTACAGACAGAATGCCCACCCCTTCCCTTTCCCCATTCCACCACACTTTTTTTGTGTTTCTTCTAAAACCCGTCTGAAACCAACCACTGTATAAATGCCATTTAAATTCTATATTCCTGTACACGTACAGAAGTGATGAGAATGGCGGCAGTGCATTATTGAGCTGTAACGTATATCCGCTGATACAATGACGTATTCATGGGGGGAAAAGCAATCAGTCACGGCTGGATTGAAACAAATAAGAAACATATTTAAAAAATAATGGCTGCTACATCAGAATACAATCCCAAAGTTTCACTTCAATGAGAAATTCAAACTACTTCCTCATATTTTCTGAAGCAGATCCCCTTGCGATGGTTGTTAGATTATTTTAGCTAAGTATCTAGGAAAAGAAAAGACAACACAATAACATCTTGTCACGTGACGTAGAGAACAATCGAAACACAAAGAAATAAATGTAATGGGGGGAAAAAATGTTTGTCATTTTAAGAGTCTAAGAAGAGGGAAATAATTTTGTAATACCTATAATTCCTTGTCACGGTTGTCCTGCATTTTTTCCTATCGCCTCACTGACATGAAATCGATGGCTTTATCCCAACAGTTGTCTGGCCAAGATTTAGGACACCCCCAACGGGCGATAATTACAGCTAATAGGACTTAGAAGACTCCCGGAAACCAAACGAATTAACAATATCCGTCCATCAATAATCGTCCATCAATAATCGTCCATCAATAATCGTCCATCGATAACCGCCCAGCAATAACCGCCCATCAATAACCGTTCATCAAGAATTTTTCCACCAATAACCGTCCACATTCTGCCATCCATCATTAACCACCCATCCCTAATGGACCATTATAACCATGCATCAATCACGTCCTTCTAGAAAGGTCCAGCAATAATCATCCGCCAGAAACCGTCTATCAATAACCTTCCATCTATAACCGTCTATCAATAACCTTCCATCTATAACCGTCTATCAATAACCTTCCATCTATAACCGTCTATCAATAACCTTCCATCTATAACCGTCTATCAATAACCTTCCATCTATAACCGTCCATCAATAACCTTCCATCTATAACCGTCCATCAATAACCTTCCATCTATAACCGTCTATCAATAACCTTCCATCTATAACCGTCTATCAATAACCTTCCATCTATAACCGTTTATCAATAACCTTCCATCTATAACCGTCCATCAATAACCTTCCATCTATAACCGTCGATCAATAACCTTCCATCTATAACCGTCTATCAATAACCTTCCATCTATAACCGTCCATCAACAACGTTCTACGAATAGCCATCAGCCAATAGATGCCTTTAAATAGCCGTCCATTTACTTTGGCTCCTATGCCTGAAGCCCTTTGTTTAAATCAAAAGAAGTTTACAAAATTGTCTTTTCAATATAATAAATGAATTTTGATTTAAATATATATTTTAGGATCCCGGCTACGCAGTCCGTGGCATGAGTTCCGGGAGGCAACAGGGCGGGGGGGGGGGGGGGCGGTTCAGTCACGCTATTAAACCACCACCCCCAAAACACACACACACATCTTCTTTGTAGAGCGTCAGCGGTTATTTTCTAAGCGGTATAGGTTCAATTCTATATTGCACACTGATGACGAGAAAAAAAGCTATTTGAGTTCTCCTGAAGTACTTTCTTTTTCATAATTTCAAACACAAAAACTACTCCATTAAGTTTCGATATCAGGATATATAAATATTTTTTTCCTTCACAACACATATCGTATTATGTAATGAGCGACCTTCCCCCCCCTCAACAACTCACACACACACACACACAAAAGAGGTATATTGAAGTGAAGTCTCACTATGAGTAAAAATCCCGGACTGTAGGTGAGAAGAAGGGAGCTTCAAATTAGACCGATTGCCAGGGGCCTTCTTTGAGTTCCAAATCTCTGTGCTTAAGTCTGATCAACAATTAATTCCTTACATATCCCCTCCTTGAGGTCAAAGGTCAGAAATTCCACGATCAAATCCCAAATGTCTAAAGACATTTTTATTTCAGACCCCCCCCCCCCAAACCTCCTCTAAGCATAACGACGACTATTGTATCCTGCCCACCTCCACAGCACCTAATTCTTTTCACCCGAACACCAATTTATCTTGCAATTTCAACACTTTTCCGCTACGGTCTTTTCATTCGTCTTTTTTTTTTTGGTTTTTTTTTTGGTCCTAAATCGCTTTCAATAGAGTCAATTTAACATTCATTGTAAATGACAAATTTTGTCTCTTATGTGTTCACAATTTGACAACCGTATTTTGCAACCGCCCACTTCCATTTACTTATTAATGTTATTTTATTTTAAAACTTAACTTATAATAATGACTTTACTAAAATTGTTCTTTTACAAAACAAAAAAAAAAGAGAAAAAGAGAAAAAATCTGATATATCAAGAATAGGCCAGAGCGAAAAGTAAAATTCTAGAAAAGTTCACCAAACGGCTTAAAAATGTCAAAATCGCACCAAAGGGCATGCAAATGTCAAAAGTTCACCAAAAGGCGTGCAAATGTCAAAAGGTCACCAAACGGCTTGCCAATGTCAAAAGGTCACCAAACGGTGAGCAAATTTAAAAAGTTCACCAAACGGCGTGCAAATGTCAAAAGGTCACCAAACGATGTGCAAATGTCAAAAGGTCACCAAACGGCGAGCAAATGTCAAAAGGTCACCACATGGCTTGCAAATGTCAAAAGTAACCAAACGGTTTGCAAATGTCAAAAGGTCACCAAACTGCTGGCAAATGTCAAAAGTTCAATAAACGGCGTGCAAATGTGAAAAGGTCACCAAATGGCGCACTAATGTCAAAAGTTCACCAAACGGCGTGCAAATTTCAAAAGTTCACCAAACTGCTTGCAAATGTCAAAAGGTCACCAAACGGTTTGCAAATATCAAAAGGTCATCAAACGGCGTACAAATGTCTAAAGTTCACCAAACGGCGTACAAATGTCAAAAGTTCACCAAACGGCGTGCATAGCTGTGTTCAATATGCTTGTAAATTAAAATTCGTATTTATAAAAAAATAAATGGCATTCTGTTCTATTTTAGTCCTCTTGTGTTCCCCCCCCCCTTTTTACTCTGTCGTTCTCCCTTTGTTCTCTTATGTTCTTTTTTTGTCTTCTTGTGTCACCTTTCTGTCCCTTTTGTTACCCATTTTATCATATTGCCCCTAACATAGTTCCTGTTGTGGTTATAACTTCGGCCAATGTCTCTCTCTATCTATCTATCCCTCTCTCTCTCTCTCTCTCTCTCTCTTTCGACAGATTTGTTTAATAGCACACCATCAACTCATGTGTTTGCTCGTCTGTCCCTCTAGCCAGGCGACCCTGTACTGTAATGAGATCAACGGGACAAGTGTCAATTTGAAACCCTCGGGGAAAACTTTGGTTTTAAAACACTAGAAAAAAAACATTAGACCAGAACGTTGCCAGGAAAAATAGACGTGCCCAGGTGTAATGGATTAGTTTCATTAGTTTGATTAACTGCTTGACACAGGGACAGTGGTAAACTCCTGGATACAGGGACAGTGGTCAACTCCTGGACACAGGGACAGTGGTCAACTGCTGGAATACAATGAGCAAAGACAAACCTTTCAGCATTCAACAAAAGTAACTAAAAAAGTTTCAAAAAAGTCTCTTTTTTTTTTTTTTTTTTTTTAAAAGACCAGCTTAAAGGCACTTAAAAGTCGAACATAATTTAAAATTCCTTCAAATTCATTAAATGAGCAAAAAAAAACCTTTAAGCATTTAACAAAAGTAAATAAAAAAGTTTCAAAAAATTCTTTTTTTTTTTTTTTTTTTTTGAAAGACCAGCTTAAAGGCACTTAAAAGTCGAACATAATTTAAAATTCCTTCAAATTCATTAGTCAAGTCCTTAACAAAATCATTTCATTGTTGAAATTTTTTTTTTATATTTGTTTATTTATTAATTCTTTTTGGTGTATTAATTTGTTTTTAATTATATTTCCTTCCTTACTTTTAAAATAAGTGAGTCTCTGGACGTCATTTTGTGATTTGAAGATTAGGCGCCGTGGCTTATAAATGTCACAACGCGTAGGATGTGACAATGCAAAAAATGGGAGTTGGGCGTTTAAGACAAAATTTCTTAATAAGATTAAAATATGACAGTTCTGTTATGTCACTGAAGCTACTATTACTGCTTCCAAACTAAATGCGTCGTGCAAGAGAGCAAGGGACCATTGCTACAGTGACGGCTTAATGTACGATCATTGACGGATGGATTTAGCTAATGGTCGGCATTACGAAACTGTTTTGGACTCAATAGGATTCTATTTAACTGGAGACGAACAACCTTCTAGAGACAAGCCAGCAGTCACGTCCTAATCCAATGCTGACCACGGTGTGTCTCTGTACAAGGTCTGTGTCCAACGGAGTGAGGAGAGAGAAAGAGAGGGAAAGAGAGAGAAAGAAGGAGAAGGAAATGGAAATAAATAGAAAGAAAGGCAGAGACAGAGAAGCAAAGACAGTAAACGAGAGGAAGAGAGAGAGAGAGAGAGAGAGAGAGAGATAGAGAGAGAAAGAGAGAGAGAGAGAAAGTGAAAGAAAGCCATAGACAGAGAAAGAAAGACAAAGAAAGAGCGAGAAAGCTCTAGTACAAAACCGGGCATTTTTTTCCGGCCAACGAATTGATTCCTTACGGCACGGACCCAATTTCAGAAACTTAATAAACGGGGTTAGTATCATTGATCACATCCACCAAACGCGCAACTTCCGTCTACAGCCCCCACCCCCCCCCCACCCCCACCCCCCAACTTTATCTTGGCACTGGCAGTATGTATCTCATAGAACTATTATAGAACCAGAGTCTACGACAGCCAGCCATCCCCACGGCCGACGATGATTGGGGTTTTAATGACCCAAAGGAATGATCCCTTTTCTTACCCAACGCATATCTTGCCGTGAACAAATACTTTTTAAAGCAATAAGGAAGTGAAGTTTTTCCTTTTGTTAAACGCCTCGCCTTCAGACGATCGTGTTTGATGGCTCACAGCTCCTCTGGTGTCGATAAATTTCAATGTTGCACCATTAACCGGTCGTACTACCGTAAATCCAGTGGTTTTAAATCCATTTATTTAAAAACTGCACTTCCTGGTGTCCAGTGTTTTTCAAACATTTTTTTCTAAATGCCCCCCATATATAAGAAAGAAAACTGCTTCTCCTATTTAAAATAAAGCTTGACTTCTGAATGTAAATAGGACATAAGATGACTTAACATTAGCTATTTATAAAGATTAATATTCTGGAGCCTAATTTCGGAATAACGCATGCTAGCACATATTAGTGCATACTAGCACATACTAGAAGATACTAGCACATATTACCACATACTAGCACATACTAGCACATATTAGCACATACTAGCACATATTACCACATACTATCACATATTACCACATACTAGTACATACTAGCACATACTAGCACATACTAGCACATTCTAGCACATATTACCACATACTAGCGCATACTAGCACATATTACCAAATACTAGCACATATTACCACATACTAGAGCATACTAGCACATATTACCACATACTAGCGCATACTAGCACATATTACCAAATACTAGCACATATTACCACATACTAGCGCATACTAGCACATATTACCACATACTAGCGCATACTAGCACATATTACCACATACTAGCGCATACTAGCACATATTACCACATACTAGCACATATTACCACATACTAGCACATATTAGCGAAGACCAGCACATATTAGCACACACTAGCGCATACCAGTACATACTAGCACATATTAGCACACACTAGCGCATACCAGCACATACTAGCACATACTAGCACATATTACCACATACTAGCGCATACTAGCACATATTACCACATACTAGCGCATACTAGCACATATTACCACATACTAGCGCATACTAGCACATATTACCAAATACTAGCACATATTACCACATACTAGCGCATACTAGCACATATTACCACATACTAGCGCATACTAGCACATATTACAACATACTAGCGCATACTAGCACATATTACCACATACTAGCACATATTACCACATACTAGCACATATGAGCGAAGACCAGCACATATTAGCACACACTAGCGCATACCAGCACATACTAGCACATATTAGCACACACTAGCGCATACCAGCACATACTAGCACATACTAGCGCATACTAGCACATATTACCACATACTAGCACATATTAGCGCACACTAGCACATATTAGCAAATACTAGCACATATTAGCACACACTAGCGCATACTAGCACATATTACCACATACTAGCGCATACTAGCACATATTACCACATACTAGCACATATTAGCGCACACTAGCACATATTAGCAAATACTAGCACATATTAGCACACACTAGCGCATACCAGCACATACTAGCACATATTAGCGAATACTAGCGCATACTAATACATATTAGCACATATAAGCACATATTAGCTCATACTAGCCCATACTAGCGCACATTAGCGCATACCAGCAATAATAGCACATATTAGCACATACTAGCACATATTAGCACATACTAGCGCATACTAATAAATATTAGCACATATTAGCACATAGTAGAACATACTAGCACATACTAGCACATACTAGCACATATAACCACCTCTAACCACATACTAGAATATACTTGCACATATAAGCAAATATGAGCACATTTTAGCACATTTTAGCACATTCTAGCACATACTAGCAAATATTATAAAATAATAGCTATACAATACCACATACTAGCACATCCTAGCACATCCGTTTGTTTGTAAATCACGGCGATAAAATTCGTTTGAGGACAAGAGAAATGAGTTTGATTTTTATGTGGTCCAATCTGACTATTAAGTACGTACATGCAAATTGACATAGACTGAGTGTGGACTCAATTTGAAATATTTAAATTAAATTGCTCATGTCGATGCCTTAAAAAAAAGTGTACCAATTTTCGTGTAATAGTTCGATTTTATAAACATTTGTTGAATTAATACGTCTACTTTGTGAGTTATGTTTTTGTCACCAATTCTTTGCCTAACTCTAACAAGCCATAGGGAGTGAGGCTAACTTCCTATTATTACTGTCCTACCAAAGTGAGGACATGATGTCACGGGCAGTGGCGTAGATAGGGTTGGTGCCGCCCGGGGCGGGGTAAGCTTTTTGCCGGCCCTTTTCCACACAAAAATCTCCGATCCGAAAATCCCGCCCCTCTATAGAAAGAGGAAAGTGCCAACCAGGCGGACCAACACCCTCGGCGCCCCCCCCCCCGGCCACTTCCGCCACTAGTTAAGGAATGAGCCATGTTCATGATTGACTAATATTCCATCATGCCACGTACCCGCAGACCAGGGCTCGTTGTAGAGCATCAATAACACGAGGTCCCAGGCAATCACACGACCTCTGTACACCATGCTTTTAGTGCCACCTAGAAATAACATGGCGGCCGAGAGCTGCTCTCCAAATGCCACGTAGCGACCAGTAGCGACCAGTAGCGAGCGATGAATGGCGTCTATAAATATCTACAAGAGAGAAAGTGCCGGCAGGCTGTCATCTGTGTCATTCAAAAGTATTAAGTGGATGCCTTCAATAAGTAAATAGTCTCCGTTGGAATGCTCAGCTTTCTTTCGGGTTATGGCTTACGAGTCTTACGGGATTCTAATGACGACCTCACTAGACTCTCAGCGCTCTAAACTACAGTTGGATGCAGGCATTAATGTTGGTGGTGGCGTGGGAGGAAAGGGGGGGGGGGTGTTGTGTGGTGGGGAAGGGCATGATCTCTCGTTAAATAGTTCAAATCGCGTTTCAATATCACCATATAGTTTCATTAATTTAGCTGCTTTGCACGACTTAAATACAATAGTTGATGATTTATAGAGTCCAATTATATTAAGGATGAAATTAAGTATTTGATTTTTTTTTAAAAGTAATAAAAATACGTTTAGATTATTACTCATTATAAATACAGTCTCCGTGCACAGAGACAACGCAGAAAGAAAAAAATCGAATGACGTCAATACTGCGCTTCGGCGGATAAGTAATATAAAAATTATCACTTATTGAATTCAGAATTGCTAATTGTATTCCCTAATACAATGAAAAAGGCCTGCATCAAAAGCCAATACTTGTTCACACAATTTTCATATGCTTTCCTCTTCATTGAAGGTCTGATGAAGACAATGACAAGTTAACGTGTGTAATGATTTGAGGATGACGTTTCGTTGCGTTTGTAGCCACATTAGGCGATATAGGACACAAGTCGAGGTTTTAAAGTAAAACCACACAGTCGTGTGTCCGGCCGCCATCGGATGTTCCCGTTATCGATCGCAGACTCTTGGCCGACTGCACTCTAAGAACTATTAATAGGCCAACACAAATATTATTGAATAATTTCCTAACGTCCAAGAACATTAATGTTATTGGATGATTTCCTCGGGCCCGCGTGGTTCTAACTATTTTAGATCATTTTTTTGAAGTCTAACATAACAACGGACATATCTAGATTCCAAGAACGACATCCGACCATCCCCCAGACTGTAATTATATAGTTACACAAAAAATTGCAATATGCTTGTCTCCCTCCTGAGACATGTGTGTCTCCCTCCTGAGACATGTGTGTATCCCTCCTGAGACATGTGTGTCTCATTCCTAAGACATACGTGTACCGGTCCAAAGACATGCGTGTCTCCCTCCTATAGGATATGTTCGTCTCACTCCTAAAAAATGTGCGTCTCCCGCCTGAGACATGTGCATCTCCATTCTAAGCCATGTGTCTCACTCCTAAGACATGTGTGTCTTCTTGCTAAGACATGTGCGTCTCCTTCCTGAATTTCTTTTTAATTTTAGAAAAATTTAGCAATTCAAAAAGCCATCTATTATTTTTATTAATTTACTTTGAAGAAGGGAAAAATATATGATCAGTTTTGTTAGGCACAGTTATAAACTCAAAGAACTTAGAGCTGTGGCTGAAATAGGCAATCACGCGATGACGTCATTTACGTTATTATTTAGATCAAATTAATTTTATTTTTATTTCGCAACATTTTGAAAGCACTTAAATAAGCACTAAGAATAACGGACTTTGGGTTTTCCCGATAAATACGATAAAGATTCTATCTTGGATTGTCAGATATTTATTAATAATGTTTTCACAACTTTTACATTCCGATAACATGCTTAAAATAATTCCTAAGTTGTCACTTTAAATATATTTGTAATTAAAAATAATAATACTTGATCTTTTGCTGAAATAAATGCGGAAATATAATATTTCTTGCGCATTTAAATTTATTCGATTTCTGTAAAATAATAGAAAATAAGTATGATTATTTTTAGGAATCCGAACGTACTTAAATCGTATCAGTTCTTTGGCGTTATGTCACTGTAGCTCATTCTTATATATATGTAATATATATATATATATATATATTCGTTGGTCTTTAAGGGGTACTATAAAATTTAAATATTTAAACTTGTAGAGTAAAAGCACCGTTGTGTCGTACATATCAAACACAAAATGAGGTCACGGTCGTGAGTGGTGGGGACACGTCGTTCGGTGTCCGACCTTTTAGATAAAAGCTCCAGGTAACGTGATTTAATGGATGGTCTTCAGACAAGAGATCGGACGGTAAAGTAGGGCGAATGAACCGAGTTTTAAAACTGTTTGAAACATGACGTAGAACTAGACAACTGGTGTCTAATACTTTGTAGTTTACAAGATGTTGGAGCAGGAGATATTGATGAGCCTGCTGGTCGATCCAAGGACGTACCGTCTCACAAGAATGGATTACGTTTTTTGTTTTTAAAAAAAAAAAGGAGAATCAATGAGATGTTACGCCATAATGGCCTCAGCGTAATGGATTTCTGTGGGTCACTCGCTAAGCGAGACTAGCACGAGGGCCGGCACCCGAGGACGCTTAATTTGGTTCCATTATGCTTAAGTGTGGCAGTGTCATTATCATCCTTCCACCCCTAACCTTTTTTTTTTATTTCTGTTCTGTTATTACCCTGTCGCGCGACATGGTCATCATACACGTGATATAGATGACGTCACGTCCGGGTTGACGCGCGGTTATTTTATCCGAGGCGCCATATCTCCACCAGCCCATCCCCGTTTTCCAATGTGTAGATTATATCACTACCGTCATTAGTGGCCGGACCGGGGGGGGGGGTGTCTAATGGCGATTATGGGCGACCAGGCAATTTTGTAGAATCACGTTTGTAACATCTGTGATGTCATCGACTCTCGTTTGTCTGCCCTTTCTCTCGTTTGTCTCTTCCTTCCCTATCTTTGTCTATCCATTCACCACCTTTGTGTATCCCTTCTCCTCTTTTTTCTATCCATTCCCCACTTTTGAGTATCTATTCCCCTCTTTTGTCTATCTATTCTCCATCTTGTTATATCCTCCATTCCCCTATTTTTGTCTATCCATTCCTTGCCTTGCCTATCCATTTCCTGACTTTGTCTATGCATTCCAAACATTTGTATATCACCCTTTCCATTCCCCCACATAGGTCTATCCATCCTCCGCCTTTGCCTATCTATTCGCCGCCTTTGCCTATCCATTCCCGTCTTTGTCTATCCATTCTTTGCCTTTGTCTATCCATTCCCCACCTTTGTTTATTAATTATCCAAGTTTGTCTAACCATTTCCTTTGCTTGTCCATCCCTTTCCTTATCTCTAGTTCAATCTCACTTACTTTCCAGCCACCCTCCCCAGTTCACAAAGATTCTATGTCTTCTCCCTATCCTACGTGCGGTGCAATGCAGAGCTCCAAACTGAAGACGTTGCTCCTTTGTACTTAAGAAAACTGATGAACAGAAACCAGAGTCAAGTCTCAGAACTAAATGCCTTACAGAAGCGTAAGGAAGGGGGGAAAGGGGGACAGATGTCTCCGGGCGCCAGCTAGCTTGGGGCGCCAAAGTGGGCTTTGATATTATTTTATTGATCAAAATAATGGGTTTTAGAGTTGAAAAAAAAGAAAAGAGGGGGCTTTACAATGAATCTTGTCCCCGGGCGCGAATCTTGTCCCCGGGCGCCAAACACTCTCGCTGCGCCTCTGATGCCTTATCAGGCGTGTTTATGATATCGTCCTCATTGATGATAATAAGGGGGAGAGACTGCAATCATGTTAGAAAATAAAGAAAATGAATAAAACAAAGTATGCGAAAACCTGAAAATATGGAGGCAAAGAAATGAGGAACGTGTCGGCAGAAAGCCTTCGTCAGCAAACAAACGACAGGAAAAAAAAACAGAATGAAATTTAAAAAATAGCACTTAGCTGAAAAGTAACAGCCCAGAGGGCAGAAAAAGACTTGATGTGAATGATGTGACGTTGGTCTTGGTGGAGATTTATTGCGTGGGATTATTTTTTTAATGTCGAAGACAAGCTTAGCGCGTAAAGAAAATATCATCATGAATGCTTCAATACATCAAGCTCTGAATCGCGGTATTATAAACTATTCATTTTTCCATTATCGTATTTATACAGAATTCCATTTTATTTTGAAAGTGTTATTTTTTAACCACCGACATCAGTCTTTAGACAGTCATATTTTAATTGGAAAAAAACATACGTCTGTCTCCCAATTAAAAATTAAAACATGACATGTCTCCTGAGGGCACATTCAACTCAATTTTAGATGTAAGTCCCAAGCGTTGGCCCAATGATCGGCCCAATTGTCGGCCCAATGGTCGGCCCAATGGTTGGCCCAATGGTCGGCCCAATGGTCGGCCCAATGGTCGGCCCAATTGTCGGCCTAATGCTTGGCCCAACGGTCGGCCCAATGTGTGGTCCAATGGTCGGCCCAATGGTTGGCCAAATGGTCGCCCACTGGTCGGCCCAATGGTCGGCCCAATGGTCGGCCCAATGGTAGGTCCCATGGTCGTCCTGGCTTGGTGTCCAGCATGAAGTTTCTTAGTGTTATCAGTATACCTTCTAGGATTAATTAACTGTAATCTTACTCCACACCTGCGAATCTCTACTACCCTTGTAATTCTCCTCTACACCTTCTATTCTTCTCTTCACAGGCAAATCTCCTCTACAACTGATATTTTCCTCTACACATTCTATTCCTCCCTACACCTTCTCTTCTCCTCCGCAATGAATATTCTCTACACCTGAAGTTCTCCTTTATATCTGATGCTCTCCTCTACACCTAAAGTTCTCCTTTATATCTAATGCTCTCCTCCACACCTGAAATTCTCAACCACACCTGCAATTCTCATCTACAACTGATATCCTCCTCTACAACTGATATTCTCCTCTACAAATGACATTCTCCTCTCCATCTGACATTCTTAACTACATCTGACATTCTCTTACATACACGTGATAAAGGCTGTTAAGTTAAAAATAATTTCTAGCTTTCCCTCCACTTGGACGCATCATGTTTTTTATTAGATATAATTATTTTTACTAACATGTTTGTGGATTTTTCGATCGGGCCAAATCTTTAGGCAATTTTTCTTGGCAAGGTTGAGTAGTCCTTAAAATATGTACTATTGGTATTTTTCAGGACTTTTTGGAAAGCCGAGGATGCGAGCGACTCATTAAAAGGACTGGGGCTTTGAAGGATAAGGTATGTTTGACTTTATGTTCATATAATTTTATTGTTAATATAATCTTATGTAGCGTTTCGGGTGGTCTTCTGGACGTCGTCTGACAATGAAACATGTGGTCATCATCTGGTAAGTAAACAAAGCATCCATTTTTTAGACCAGCTTCAAGGCAAAACATCTTTATGAAAAGGCCTCTAAACTTATTTTTAATAATTTCAACGCATTTCAAACATTTTTATTTTCAATGCCTCATTCGTGTAGAGAATTGCATACGATGATCACACATAAAAATTGTTATGTCGGCTGTGTTACGTTTTCAGATATTTTGTATTTCAGATAGTTTTATATGAAATGATATGTCTTATTACAAGTGAATGTGGTATATCAGATAATAATTGATACATCAGATAGGTTTTTTTTTTTTTTTAATCAGACTATTTGTTGTATATCGGAAAATACTTTGTTTACGAGACAATTTGTTTTATGTAAGACAATATGTTTTATGTAAGACAATATGTTTTATGTAAGACAATATGTTTTATGTAAGACAATATGTTTTATGTAAGACAATATGTTTTATGTAAGACAATATGTTTTATGTAAGACAATATGTTTTATGTTTTATGTAAGACAATATGTTTTATGTAAGACAATATGTTTTATGTAAGACAATATGTTTCATGCAAGACAATATGACGTATTTTTAGATGAATTGAATTACAACAGGCCGTCACGCGCTCACAGATGTCATCTCACATCCACCCGACATGACAAGGACACTTATTCAATTTCCTTTTTTTTTTTTTAGATCCACTGAATGCGTCAACGCTACATGACCACGTGACCATTTCCAAGAATCTTGTCTCGTGTTTCTCATTAGAAATTCTTGGAATGAATCATTTAATCTAGTTTGTCGTCATCATCCCCCTCTCCTCTCCCCGCCCCTCCCCGGGTGTCACTTGACGCGCGTGCGTCTCTTCTTTTTTTTTTTTTTGCTTCATGACTTTATCACTCACTTAGTTTGGATCTTGTCTCGACATGAAATATTTTATGTTATTTTCTGAATCTTGGCTTTGTGTAAAGTTCATTAAAAGGTGGGGCTGGGAGGGGGGTGGGGGAGGGGGATATAAAATAATCGAGTGTTTTGTTATTTATAACTTTAAGCTAGGCTGCCGTTATGACGTTATTTGTAACATAATTAATGGCTAAGCTTTTTTTTTTCAAAGTACTGTAAATTTACTTTTAGCAAATCTACAACGGTTATCAAAAGTCAAAATTATTTTAAGTCTGGCATTTCATAGACAGTGCAGTTGACATTATGTCTAACGTTATAATATCTGCAACAAAACAAAACTATGCTGCATTGCACAGCACTGTTTACACTAGATTTCTTGCCGTTCTTGCTATCAGAATTGTCAGTCTATGATGTTATACTCTTTTGACTGTAAATATATATATATATATATATATATATATATATATATATNTATGTATAATTCTAATTAATCTGAGACATATAGGCTTAGTGAGGGTGAAAGGATCAAAGCTACTTGATTTATTTACGATACGGTTTCAAAGAAGTTGGTATCGGTATAAACCCTGGAAAATACCTGTGAAACCTGCGTTGTGTGATATGGCTTTATGTGATATGGCTGTGAACCCAGCGTTGTGTGATATGGCTTTGAACCCTGCGTTGTGTTATTTGGCTGTGAATCCAGCGTTGTGTGATATGGCTGTGAACCCAGCGTTGTTTGATTTGGCTGTGAAACCTGCGCTGTGTGATATTGCTGTGAATCCTGCTTTATGGGGTATGGCTGTGAACCCAGCGTTGTGTGATTTGGCTTTGAACCCAGCGTTGTGTGATATGGCTGTAAAGCCTGCGTTGTGTGATATGGCTGTGAACCCTGCATTGTGTGACATATCTGCTCAGTACAACTTTTGTAAGTATCCCCCTTAGACCTAGTCGCCGTCATGGTAGCGTATACATACACTTCAACACTGCGTGCAACGATACAACAGGGCTGGTCAGTTTAACTTATTTAGTATGCCTCTCCCACCCCCCTCTCTCTCTCTCTCTATCTCCCAACCCCTGCCACCAGGTTCAGCACAGGCGCCCAGTTCACTTCCCCCCTGCAGGATTTACTCCCTCCCGGTCCAGACGATAAAATCTCGTCCTTAAGACGTTAATTGAGGTCGCTCTGTTCCTAAGTTAACAATTTCTCATTCTGCTCCATTAGCACCGAGTTGATACACGGCGACAAAGCAAACATTAGCGCCCATAAATTGACCGGGCCTGACACAAAATCTACGCAGGGTTGGCATCGCAGATGTAATCCATGTTTTCAATTTCTACGCCTTTCTGGGCATCGATTTCATCCTTTTTTCCCCCATGATGTCTGCATTAATGTTAGAAACATGGTGGGTTTATGAGTGGAGAGAGTGAAAGAAAGGAAAGATAAATATGAATAGGGATGGGGATGAAATGATGGCTTAGCTCGAGATTTAGGGAAACAATTCGACAAACATTTGAACAAAATAAAGGATTCCATGTTGGAAAGTTGAACTTGAATGAGATGTGTTTGTCGGGTCTTGTGTAAGATAAGGGGCTTCACTTAAAGTTAAGTGTGTTTTGTGTTCCGTAACGTCAGCCATGAAATAAAGTGTACGGTTTCAGGTAATGCATTTACTGTGTATATTTAAAATAAGTTGTTGTTTTTTCAGTGTTTCTGAAAACTTCTCTGTTTGGAGAAACATGTAACCACTCAACTCTGCCAAATGTTTGTATATCACTTTTAAGAAAAAAACAAAATATTTAAGTAGTAACTGAGTCACTTTCTGGATACCTGATAATAGTTTCACAGTCTTAGGATAGAAGGTCTAGACCGGGATAGTCTTAACGGTGACACAAACTATGGTGAGGGTGCGCAGATGGCTCATCAGGCCAAGTCTGGCACGAAAAGTTCTGGTGCAGAAGCTGCAGGGGATGGATAGGGCAGCTCCAGGTATAGATTTAACTCGGGCTTTTCCGGCTTGTCTCTTGCGTTCTTCAGCAGCTGTTCTATCAGCCTAGTGTTGCATTCAGCCCTTGTGTAGGGGAGAGCGCCACTTGTCTCGATTCTGTAAGGACTGTTCTGACATTTCCGGGTCGGTGTGAAACGCTTTCAAAGATGCCGTCAGTGTGTCTCTAAGGCGTTTCTTCTGTCATCCAGCAAAACGCGTGCCCTGTTTGAGTTCACCATAAAATATTCTATTGGGCAAGCAGTTGTCAGAGGAGCCGGGACTGCATTAATATGGTGTGTATGCTGGGGAGACCTGCTTGTGCGAGTACCTCGGTGTCTGGGATCTTGTTCCGCCAATTAATTTTGAAGATTTTTCGGAGACTCGTAGTGTGAAAGTGGTTTAGTTTCCTCGCATGGCGTAGATTAGACAGTTTATGTTTCACATGCGTATATTAGCGTTGGGAGCATAGCTGCCTTGTAAACCTTTATCTCAGTTTGGATGCTTATGCCCCTCCTTGTCTATAAATTCTTATACGTTTTCCAAATGTTGCGCAGGCTCTTTCAATTCGAAGGTTCACCTTTTCATCGATGCTTACGCTTTGGGACAGTGTGCCGTCGAGGTAAGAGAAGCTGTTTACAACTTTAAGCCTTTCACGATTGCCTTGGATGTTGGCTCGATGTAAGGTTTTCATGTAGCTGGATATCCGAGAGGTTTGCAACACTGCGTTGAGTTTTTGCCTCTGATTCAGCTTTAAGGGCAGAGTCATCGGCATACGGAAAATCCCTGATGATGTCTTTTGTGGACCTTGGATTTGGTGTTTAGTCTCATGAGGTAAACCACTTTGCCATCAGTTCAATGTCTGATGCCAGTTCCACTGTCCCCCTATCTGAAAGTATCAGACAGCACTGTGCAGATCATCAAGCTGAAAAGTTTTGGTGCAAGGACACAACCTTGTTTAAAATCATTAGAATCAGGGAATAGATAGGACCTCTTTACCTTTTCCCGGGCCCTAGCCTTGGTTTGGTCTATATAGGTGGAGAAGATGTGAACACTGTTACTTGACACTTTTCATGTAGCTGTCTGCATGCAAAAAAGCTACATGTGTCTTTTTTTTAAAATGTTCCAGTTTTTTTTATTTTTTAAATTATTTTTCGTGCGGGTGGAAGGGGGTCCCATTTATTGACTTTTTAATTAAATGGTTACCGGATGTTAAAAATGGGCGTTGCTTTCTGTGTTGGTTTTCATTACATTTTGTTTTCCGGATGGCTACCGGAACTGGAACTGGTTAATTTTTATTGAGAGGCGGCCCGGAAGTAAAACTGGCTTTTGTCCTGGTCCCAAGGAATCAGATGCTTAAAAACTCTTACGGGAGAAAAATTCAATGAATGTGTCAAACGACGTCTGAAGGATTGAACTCCAGGATTGTAGTGGGTGGGAGGATTTAAGCGGGTGCTGCCGACTACAATGGTTTGTTCCCTTACATACAAATGGGTTAGTTGGGGGGGGGGGTGGGGTAACAAAAGTGAAATGTCAACATTGTTTGCAAATACTGAAGGCACCGCCCGTTTTCTGTTACAATCTGGTGACCATGTCATGAAGATGTCAATTTAGTGACATGCAAAACGTTTGACATAATCACAGGAGAGTCATGACCTTATAACGGAATTTTACAGAAGAGTTCCACATTTCCATACACCAAACTCCCCATTTACTGACAACACAATCCCCCAATTCCTTACAACCAACCCCACATATCCTTACAACCAACTTCACATTTACTTATAACAACTCCCAATTTACTTACAACAAACTCCACATTTACTCATTACCAACTCCACATTTCCTTACAACCAACTCTACATTTCCTTACAACCAACTCCACGTTTCCTTACAACCAACTCTACATTTCCTTACAACAAAATATCCATTTACTGACAACCAACGCCACATTTCCTCACAGCCAAAGCGACATTCCCTTTGCTAATAACTTGAGCTGATCCCGATCAATAATTTAACTACTAATATGAGCCTCTGGGTTGAAACTTACTGGTAAATGTGAATGCTAACTTCTTCTTTGTATATTAGACTTGTATAACTAGACCTTGCCTGGTAAGAATGTCCCTGCCCATCTGTAAATATAATGCAGCACATTTGTGTGGACCTCATGCTCCTGGCCAGTCATCATATGTAAGGAAACTTTCGACTCTAA
The DNA here is from genome assembly GCA_964033795.1 of Lymnaea stagnalis. Taxonomy (NCBI): domain Eukaryota; kingdom Metazoa; phylum Mollusca; class Gastropoda; family Lymnaeidae; genus Lymnaea; species Lymnaea stagnalis. The sequence goes on from CAXITT010000121.1 coordinate 233,351, forward strand.
TACAAACACACAAATACATACTCACACACGCATACATATATACACTATATATTTATACATGTCAGCAGTGTTTGACTATAAATATACATGTTAGCAGTGTTTGACTATAAATATACATGTCAGCAGTGTTTGACTATAAATATACTTGTCAGGAGTGTTTGACTATAAATTTGAGATTACGTGGCATATTTCCGAACGGCTAGTGACCCCTTTCGACCGACCCCCCTCCCCACATCACTTTACTAACCATTCCCCTGGCCTAGACCAACAGCTTATCTGGTCACCTGTCTCTCGAGCATGCCAGCATGCCAGTATGCCAGCATGCCAGTATGTCAGTATGTCAGCATGCCAGCATGCCAGTATGCCAGTATGCCATCATGCCAGCATGCCAGTATGCCAGCATGCCAGTATGGTACTCTAAATTCCCGGAGTGTATTTCCACATAGGCAATGTGTAAACCACAGTTCTAGATGACACTACTCGGAGCAGTCCAGCTGTAGACTTCGTGATAATAACAATAACTTCTCATTGATCTAATTAGATGCCATATCAGTATAACATTGTCAGTAGAAAATTATCTGCATAATACTATCAGTACAAAAACAATCAGAATAAATATATCATTGTGACACTATCGCTATTACACAATCACCATAACACTATCAGTATAACACTATTACTATAACACCATCACCATAACGTTATCAACGTGTGCTTAGGTTGCCCTCTCATTATAATATGAATACAGATTTCAGTTGTATAACATGGAGTCAGAAGTACATGCATCGTTCGACCCGGCGTCCTAAACCGGACCAATTTAAAACTCCCCACCCTTCAGTTTGAACCCTATGATATCCTATAGAAATAACCTATACAGTTTCCTATAACGTATACAAAAAAAAAACTCCTGCACAAAACTTAGTTACTTATTTTCTCTAATCGGTAACTAACTCATTGTCTTTCAGAAAATCCATGCTTTAAGGTCCAGATATCCCATGCTTTGAGTCGAGATATCACATGTTTTAAGTCACGATATCATATACGTTTAGTCCAGATCTCCAATGCTTTAAGGTCCAGATATCCCCATGCTTTAAGTTCAGATATCACATGCCTTATGTCCACATATCCCATGCTTTAAGTTCAGTTATCTCATGACTTAAGGCCAGATATCCTATAATTTAAGCCCATAGACCCATTATTAGTCCACATATCCCATGCTCTAAGTCCAGATATTCCATGCTTTCATTCCAGATATCATATGTTTTGAGTCCAATTTTCCCCAAGCTTAAAGTCCAGATATCCCCATGATTTAAGTCCAGATCTCATGCTTTAAGCCTAGAAAATTCCATGCTTTAAGTCCAGATTTCCCAGCCTTTAAGTCCTTATATCCCAATGCTTAAGTCCAGATATTCCCATGCTTAAAGTCCAGATATCCCAATGCTTAAGTCCAGATATCCCATGCTTGAAGTTCAGATATTCCCATGCTTTAAGTCCAGATTCCCCATGCTGCATGTCCAGATTTCACATGCTTTAAGTCCAGATTTCCCAATTCCACAATTCTAACTACTTCAATTTCAAAAGGGTTTAGCTATCAGTAACTAATTAGCCACCATTTACAAAAGCGTACATCCTAATCTGTCATCTCCGGTGAGCTAAATCGAGTCCTCTATCTTCACACGAGAAGGAACACTTCCTCGTTTACGATGCAGTTTAAGGATGTCCAATCATTAAAGCCAAGATTTTCTTTCTATTTTTTTTTCTAGTTAAAAGAAAATATAATATTTTCGTTTCCAGTTAAAGAACCAACATTAACAAGAAAAATCGGAGGTTTGTTGTATATCATTATTGAGATTTATTTTAAATGCACCAAACCAACTTATAAAAAAACTAACGTGTTCATAGTTGGCTAGGAGTTCAAGAGACTCTCACTAGCGGCAGACTATCGATTCCTGTACATGAGATTACAGTAAGAGGGTTGGGTGAAGTTTGTTATAATTGCCGTGTGAGTGAGATCGTGGATATAGCTGGACACTAGCAACTGTGTGAGATCGTGGATATAGCTGGACACTGGCAACTGTGTGAGATCGTGGATACAGCTGGTCACTGGCAACTGTGTGAGATCGTGGATATAGCTAGACACTAGCCCCTGTGTGAGATCGTGGATATAGCTGGACACTGGCAGCTGTGTGAGATCGTGGATTTAGCTAGGCACCAGCAACTGGGAAAAATCGTTGATATAGCTAAGCAGTGGCAACTGTTTCAGTTCGTTGATATAGCTAGGCAGTAGCAACTGTGTGAGATCGTGAATTTAGCTATATGCACTAGCAACTGTGTCAGATCGTGGATATAGCAAAATACTAGCCACTGCCAAAGTTCAGTTCTCCTACTATCCACCCTATCCACCCTATCGACACTAATGTTGGATCTTTTCACGAGACGGGATAGCCCAAAAAACTCTTAGTTATTAAAACTACCCAGACACCCCTTACCCCAATGCACACGGGCCCTTCCGATACAGGATATAAATAAATAAAAAGTGTTCACCATTACGTCATCGATTAGAGCGTCGTGTGCTAGATCTTTTGCTTTACAGACGATGAGGGTTAATTATATTTATGGAAATAGTTGTAGAAAGTTGTACTAAGAAGGCCCAGTACAGCACTGAGCACAGAGTCCCCTAAAGGCCCAGTACATCACTGAGCACAGAGTCCCCTAAAGGCCCAGTACAGCACTGAGCACAGAGTCCCCTAAAGGCCCAGTACAGCACTGCGCACAGAGTCCCCTAAAGGCCCAGTACAGCAATGATCTCTGAGTCCCCTAAAGACCCAGTACAGCACTATGGTACCTAGTCCCCCAAAGACCTAGTACAGCATTGAGTCCCTTAAAGACCCAGTATAGCACTGAGTCCCTTAAAGACCTCTTACAGCACTGAGTACCCGAAAGACCCAGTACAGCACTAAGGTACCTAGTCCCCCAAAGACCTAGTACAGCATTGAGTCACTTAAAGGCCTAGTGCAGCACTGAGTCCCTTAAAGACCCAGTATAGCACTGAGTCCCTTAAAGACCTCTTACAGCACTGAGTACCCGAAAGACCCAGGACAGCACTGACTCCCTGAGTCCGCTCCCCCTCCTCCGAAAGCATTGACGTTTACAAGTTACTCGTAAGTTAGACTTGACAAGAGTTGAACACAACCTCATAGCGGAACGATAGAGCCAAACATAGACCGAGCGACATTCCACTATGGGCGGGGGGTGGTGGCGAGAAAGCTGCAGACGAGACATATGAATTCAGCCAAGCAGACGACAATGAGTAACGACATGGGCGCTAGTCGATTCTATTAGGGTCATCTAATTTATCCCCTCTACCCCCGCCCTCCTCTCTTTGTTTCATCCCATTTTGGGCTCTACACTTTGAACAGATCAGACTAAACACAGACTATTATTGTTTGCCATGGTTACCCCAACGTTCCGAGATATCTCCAGATTAAACCAGTTCTGGCGTGAAATAAATAAATAAATAAAACGATCCCTCAGTTGATAGAAATCCACCTACCCAACCACCCACCTACCCCCGGGAAGGATATTTATGTTTTATCCTAGACTCCCGGACAATGAACTCTATTTACAAAAAACACTTTAAAAAAAAATTCTTCTTGGAAGATCAACCGAGTGAAGCAATCACATACTTTCATGAAATAGTTTCCTTGGCTGAGTGTTGGTACCATAGGCAGAGAATTAAGATAAATATAAGGAGGAGAGGGTGTTTTTTTTAATGGTGAGTGGGAGGTAATTATTTTTTTTTTTAATGTTTCTGTTGAGATTTATTGAAATTTGAAATTAGTTCTAGAATGGCTTATGATTTAACACCAAGGTGAAGCAATCACATACTTTCATGAAATAGTTTCCTTGGCTGAGTGTTGGTACCATAGGCAGAGAATTAAGATAAATATAAGGAGGAGAGGGTGGTTTTTTTAATGGTGAGTGGGAGGTAATTATTTTTTTTTTTTAATGTTTCTGTTGAGATTTATTGAAATTTGAAATTAGTTCTAGAATGGCTTATGATTTAACACCAAGGAAGCGGGGTTCTAGACCACGTGACAGAACTGCTTTGAGGCAGTGAGTTTGTGTTCATTCAACCAGTAGACCAATGAGCACCCCTTTCTGAAAGCATCGCCGAGCTGGTCTTTTTGGTTGGGGTCAGCTGCATAGTTTAACATCTCACATGTGTTTTTTAAGCTGATGTCAATGATTTACGTTATTCTGGCATCCGTGCATCACAATGTGACGATGTTGTGGACTTCGCAGGACGAAATCATAAGGCCTGGGAGTTTTCTCTTCAGAGGGATAAGCTGGTTCCCTAGACAGCAAATCACGTCTCTTCATGCACCTGGATAACGCAATGCAACATCATATGTGGATGATACAGCTTGGCAACAATAGTGTCGTAGAAGAAGCCGGAATTTTCATTGTGTCAATTTTTTTTATTTTTCTTTGCTGCTATCGGCACCCCATCTCCGGGTATGAATTCAGAGATTGTCTTTGCATAGATGAGATGCCATCTAAGGCTAACGAGTCCCATCCGCCAAGGATATGCATATATATATATATATATATATATATTTATATATATATATATACACATGTGCTAACCATTTTAAGTCACCATTCACCCAGCTGTCAACTTGTGCCAACTCTCCACAACCTCCCCCCCCCTCAAACCGCCAGTAGTGGGACACATCGTATCTCTTTGTAAGGTCCACGAAAACTTTGGGGGAAAAAAGGACTTTATTTATATAAAATGGGCAGTTTTTTTTTTAAATTTTAATAACAGGGAAAGAAGTCACGAAGCTAAATAAAATATTCAAGTAGTAACGAAAGAACGGCTGAGAAACGCTAGTATGAAAAATTTTCATGCCATTATAGTGGTTGGGGGGCGGGAGGGGAGGGGGGGCTAACCACCTTTTTGACTGAGGCTTGATGGTACCTGATGGCTGCTTTTAATGTTTGAAAAATACTTATATTGTCTTACGTTAAATTGTTCGCTTTAAAAAAAATGCTATCGTATTTAGAATGTTCACCAATACGCTGAACATAAAAATTATTTTTTGAAATGTATTACAGAAAAAAAACATTTCTATTTATTTGCATAAATTAGAAACTTATTTCATCTTATTAGAAGCCTATTTCATCTTAAGTATTCACACAAATAAATAAAATAGAGATATGTTTCAGTCATGTCATCCTAGTCCACTGTATTTATTTTAGTCTCTCCATTCCACTGTCAGCCTGTGCGTAGTCCACTGTCAGCCTGTGCGCAGTCCTGTGTCAATCTGTGCATAGTCCATTGTCAGCCTGGACGTGGTCAACTATCAGTCTGTGCGTAGTCCACTATCAGTCTGTGCCTAGTCCATTGTCAGCCTGGGCGTGGTTAACTATCAGTCTGTGCGTAGTCCAATGTCAATATGTGCGTAGTCCACTATCAGTCTGTGCCTAGTCCATTATCAGCCTGGGCGTGGTCAACTATCAGTCTGTGCGTAGTCCAATGTCAATATGTGTGTAGTCCACTGTCAGCCTGTGCGTAGTCAACTGTCAATATGTGCGTAGTCCACTGTCAGCCTGTGCGTGGTCAACTATCAGTCTGTGCGTAGTCCAATGTCAATATGTGCGTAGTCCACTGTCAGCCTGTGCGTACTCCACTGTCAGCCTGTCCGTAGTCCACTTTCAATATGTGCGTAGTCCACTGTCAGCCTGTGCGTGGTCAACTTTCAGTCTGTGCGTAGTCCAATGTCAATATGTGCGTAGTCCACTGTCATCCTGCGCGTAGTCCCCTGTCAGCCAGTGCATAGCAGCGTTCATGAACGTTGATCTTGGGCAGGATTGTCGCGTCACAAATTCGTTTGTACCGATCTGCCGTCGCGCGACCCTCAGAACGTCCCTTAGGACCTGTGTCCACTTACAAATAGTGGTCATCGCAGTCAGACCAGATACTCTCCTGTTTCCGAGTGGATAAAAGCACCCCCCCCCCCCCCCCATTCACGAGACTAGCCCCATGTCGTTGACATAAAATGAGATGTCTTCTTGGTGATCAGGGACCACGATACAATATCTGCACTTTTTCGTCTACTCTGAGAGCTCCACGGTTATTAAACAATGACTGACCCACAATTATCCAACACTGACTGCCCTACAGTTATTTAACACTGGCTTTTCCCCAATTATTAAACACTTATTGGTCCAAGGTTATTAAACTCCTGGCTTGGATTTTTTTTAAATGTAAATTTTACATGTCCAAATAAAATGTGGCATTCATGTAAAATTCTTGTACTTTTTTTTTTTTAATGGAATGTTCTTGGAACAAACAACCATGCTTAAAGCGTTATTGTTCGAAGTTAGAGTCGAAGTATTTATTTCCATTGACTCTATGAATAGTTCACCTAAATCCGCAACCAGGTCCTGTGACGATGGTCTAAGTATCCCTCGAAACTATTCACAGGAAACTATTCACAGGAAACTATTCACAGGAAACTATTCAGAGGAAACTATTCACAGGAAACTATTCACAGGAAACTATTCACAGGAAACTATTCACAGGAAACTATTCACAGGAAACTATTCACAGGAAACTATTCACAGGAAACTATTCACAGGAAACTATTCACAGGAAACTATTCACAGGAAACTATTCACAGGAAACTATTCACAGGAAACTATTCACAGGAAACTATTCACAGGAAACTATTCACAGGAAACTATTCACAGCCAACGCTGAACATTTCCTCCAGGAAGAACGGTAACCAAAGATGAGACCACCGAAGCCAAAGAAACAAAAAATCACCTCAGCTAACGACAGACGTGTCGACATGATTATTGTAATGAAACACAGCTTCGCTACCTTCCGATGTCGGCTCTACGGTTGCTTGCAGGGCCGGCTCTACAGTTGTTGGCGCCCCGGGCAAGCTTATCTTCCGGCGCCCATTTTAAGCATAATCATACGAATTACGTTTGCAAGGAGAAAAGAAAACAAAAAAACTAGTGGTTAAGTAATGACGTTTTTTTTTTCTTACCTAAGATGTTTGGTTTTTTAACAAAAAAAGAACAGTAATATTGTTTTTCTTAATTTGTATTTGGACCGCACGAACAATCAGCCTATCGTGGACAGTATAGTGGACAGCCTACCGATGGCATTTTTTTTACTAGCCTTTAATTCAGCTAATCTTTGTTTATAGCTGTAACACACCTACTCTGACATGGCGTGGGAGCTTATTTCTTATGCTGTGGGTTATGTCAGTAGTATGGTTACTTATGTTATGTTGATATTTCAGGATGCCGACTAAGGCTTCTTCATTCTTCCACTTATAATCCGGGCACGCAAATAAGAATACTGAATCCTGGTTAAACTTACAGTACTTTATTGAACACACTTTATATTGATAATATTAATAAATAATCCTTGCATGAATGTAATTTCACATATATATCTATAGTATTCCATCATTAAGAAAGACACGTCCTCACACTAAACTGTCAACTGTCTAATCACACAGCTCTCACGCTACTGACTCTACTGCTCTGCGCTCAGCTCTCTACTATATCAGTCAACTCATACTTTATTACCAGCAAAGCGTGCAAAACAACCGCTCTGACAAAAACATAATTTTACTCTCCAAAAACGTGGAGTTCACATTTGCATCTCAAAATACATGGTCAACACAATTCACTGTTCACTCATGCTACCTCTCTGTTTTCATGTGAAAACATAGTCCGTTACATGCCCCACCCATCTGAAAAAATTTTGTGCAACAAAATTTTTGGCATTATATGTTGAAATAATGATAATGTCTCTTAGAAAATTTCAATGCCACATCTAACAATCAAATCAGTGTAACAACATTAACATTTCATCATTATGAAATACAGGGCCTTTTACTAGTGAATAATTTACCCTGGCAAAAAATTACAAAATCACCAATGACAACCTCTTAAAATCTTTATGTATGATAATGTGAAGTGACATTGACATCTTAATGAATAATAAACACTGCAAAATGAATGTAACAATCTTAAATTTTGCATTAGAAAATTTACAATTGGTTAAAATCTGATATTCATTTACAAAAATTGATATGTACAAGTGTCTTATCAAAAAACTGAGTGAACGTATGTGTGTATATTCATTTAGAATGTCTGACTAATGTGTCTTAAGTCAGTGTCTTTGTCATTGTCTGCATGTTCAATGTGTCTGGAAAGGAAATCAGCTACTGTATTGTCTTTTCCTTTTATTGTCCTTATCTCATACTGATAATCTAATAGTATCAACGACCATCTGTTTATTTTACTGTTTGCTATCTTCTTTCTATTTAGTGCCATTAATGGCTTGTGATCAGTCAATAATATAAATTTTCTGCCCAATAGATATTTCTGTAGTTTGGTAAGTGCCCACACAATTGCTAAGCATTCTTTTTCAATAGTTGAGTAGTTAATTTCAGTTCTGCTTAGTGCTCTACTTAAATAGGTAATTGGTCTTAATTTATGATTGTATTCTTGCATAAGGCAAGCTCCTAATCCAATGTTGGAGGCGTCTGTAACTAGAGTGAAAGACTGTTTAAAATTGGGTGATAACAATATGTTGTCACTTTGGAAAATTTCTTTGATTGTTCTCAGTGTATTTTCGCATTCATCCGTCCATACTATTTGTTTCTTGCTATCTTTATTTATTAGTTTCCTTAAGGGTAGTGTAACATCAGAAAATTTTGGAACAAAAGTGCTGTAAAAATTGCACAAACCTAAAATGGCTTTTACTTCTTTCTGAGTGTGTGGTGTTTTTATATTTAGTATTTTTCCTCTGTTGTGTTCTGTGGGCTGAATAGTGTTCTTACCGACTTTAAATCCTAAAAATTCTATTTCCTCTTGTGCAAATTTTAATTTGTTTGGTGCTATTGTAACTCCATGTGCTCTTAATTTGTTTAGTACTGTTTTTATAGTCTCTATATGTGTCTTCATATCCTTGGTGTGAATACAGATATCATCGACAAAATGTACGACATTTGGTATGCCTTCTAGCATGATTCGCATGAATCGAGAAAATGTTGCGGTGGAATTAACTAGACCAAATGGCATTACTGTCCATTCGAACAAGCCTTCCTCTGTGGCAAATGCAGTCAAAGGCATGGAATCTGGATGCATGCCTATTTGCCAGAATCCTCTGTTTAAATCTAAGTGGGTGAATAATGTGGAGGAGCCTATTTCTTCCAGTAGTTCTCTGGTGTCCCTCATGGGTTCTGCATCTAATTGTGTGATTTTATTTAACTCCCTATAGTCACAACATATACGGCACTGGCCATTTTTCTTTTTT
>CAXITT010000121.1:244931-257982 GCA_964033795.1 Lymnaea stagnalis
TTTTTTTTTTTTGCCGTACAGATGTTTTAGGTCATTGAACAAAATCCCAACGTGTTATTGAAACTTTGCAACTGTTCAAATCTCTCTGAGAATAAATGTGTAGCTCTGTCCAGTGTTACCATGACCACCTGATTTAAAAAAATAATAAATCTGGGTCATCTGCGTTAGGAGCCTCGTCAGTGCACTCACATTCAGGGCAGCCTATTTCTTCTTCTTCTTTTATTTCTAAAAATAGGCTCTACATCTAATTCTGTAGCTATTTTATTTGTTGACTCAAGTGCACTTCCAAATCCATTTGCGCGATAATCAATTCAATAATCGGTGACACTATTCATTCGTGAAGCTGAAGAAGATAGTTGCACAGAGTCGTCCTGTTAGTTTTGCTGACAGCATTTACCCTGCCTAAGATATCATACCAGACATTTATCATCCCTCAAAAAAAAAATAATCTTCTTTTTTTCATACAAGAGTTTTTGCTTCATGTAACACTGAAAGGCCAAACGCAGATAACTCTGAAAGTTCATAAAAGGCTTCTCGAATGCCCGCCATTTCTTTTTTATTTTCATCGACACATTCGGCAAATCCAAACTAATTTTTTTTTTTTTTTTTTTAGACATAGTGAATAAATTACTTAATTATTGCAAAGAGATGTTATTTAATCCCTAACCGAATGAAATATATGACACAAGTCACGATTATAATCAATTTAATTTAATATGTCATTTATAAAATATTTATTAAACTAAAATTCAATAATCGAGGGATTTCACCGACTTTATTTCCTCTATGCAATGTACTGCACATCTTAAAATACAATTCCAAACTCCGGTGAGCGGCAGTTTTGTAGTCGCCGCCTCCTGAGGGACGGGTCACCAAACGCCTATTGCCGCCACCGCCAAACGACCAAAGAGAGAGGTCTATCGTTTCACAATCCTCTGACGAACCAGCCGCCGTCGCCGCCGCCACTAGAAGTAACGGTCACCCGAAACCGGCGCCGTGGAAAAGATACAATAAATCTACGCACCTACGAAGGAAACTGCTGCTTTAGTCAGCAGCGATTTTTGCCGCCACTTCCTGTGCGTTAACGTACCATTTATGAAGTATGTCAGACAAACATTTTGCAATAAAAAGTATTTTTATTCCATGGCGCCCACATGCAATGCTTTTTTCATAACTTTTTCAAGATCGCTGATGGCGCCCTAGGCAAGGGCGCAACCTTGTTACTGCCCGAGTTCCCGGTGCCTTGGTCCGGTCCTGTCTATTCCCATGTTATAAACCTGGTTCGTGTCTCAGCTATAAATCTATTAGCATTCGCGTCACATATAATCTTATCATAAATTATTTTATTCCCTTGGCATAGTTTTCATGCATTTTATTTCCACAAATTCGTGTGAGTTAAACACATTGTAAATCACATGCGTCTCAAACCTCTGCCAATTTATTCATTTCTTTTAACTCATTATGCGATGCTTTCTCCAGAGTTCAATTTAAAAGTGTACGTCCTTGAACTTGACTCGAGATTTAAAAGCCGCGCGATGCTACACAGCGATATATATATATATATATATATATATATATATATATATATTAAAATATCTTTTTTTTTGAACCAAAGTCGGGTTGAGTTTTTTTTATTTATTTTTAAACTCATACTTTATTACCAGCAAAGCGTGCAAAACAACCGCTCTGACAAAAACATAATTTTACTCTCCAAAAACGTGGAGCTCACATTTGTATCTCAAAATACAATTCATTGTCCTCGTGGACAAAAACATGGTCAACACCATTATTTGTTCACTCATGCTACCTCTCTGTTTTCATGTGAAAACATTGTCCGTTACAATAGCACTTTCTATATTTATATTCTTTGCGTTATCATTTTCTATGTACACATATGCTAAGGAATTCATTCTGTCTCGAGACAGGGATGATCGTAAAAGTGTGTTCATACGCCTTAGTTGACAAAATCTTACAGAGGTACTCCAAGCATTATTCTTCATGATGGTATCCACAGATTTGGCGCGACAGCCTGTAACCTATTATTGTTTATGAATTTAGTGGCTTATTTTGGAAGCTTTACACCATGAGGAAATAATTCTTGGCAATAATACCTAGTTTAGTCAACAGATGACATCCATTGACATCTCTATTTTCGTGATGCCTTAATTTATGCTCCAAACCAACACAAGCTACTTTGAGCTTTTATTTCTTTTCTTTCTTTTTCTTTTTTTTTTTTTTTGCCGTACAGATGTTTTAGGTCATTGAACAAAATCCCAACGTGTTATTGAAACTTTGCAACTGTTCAAATCTCTCTGAGAATAAATGTGTAGCTCTGTCCAGTGTTACCATGACCACCTGATTTAAAAAAATAATAAATCTGGGTCATCTGCGTTAGGAGCCTCGTCAGTGCACTCACATTCAGGGCAGCCTATTTCTTCTTCTTCTTTTATTTCTAAAAATAGGCTCTACATCTAATTCTGTAGCTATTTTATTTGTTGACTCAAGTGCACTTCCAAATCCATTTGCGCGATAATCAATTCAATAATCGGTGACACTATTCATTCGTGAAGCTGAAGAAGATAGTTGCACAGAGTCGTCCTGTTAGTTTTGCTGACAGCATTTACCCTGCCTAAGATATCATACCAGACATTTATCATCCCTCAAAAAAAAAATAATCTTCTATTTTTCATACAAGAGTTTCTGCTTCATGTCGCACTGAAAGGCCAGACGCAGATAACTCTGAAAGTTCATAAAAGGCTTCTCGAATGCCCGTCATTTCGTATTTAATGTCATCGACACATTCAGCAAATCTCAACTAATTTTTTTTTTTTTTTTTTAGACATAGTGAATAAATTACTTAATTATTGCAAAGAGATGTTATTTAATCCCTAACCGAATTAAATATATGACACAAGTCACGATTATAATCAATTTAATTTAATATGTCATTTATAAAATATTTATTAAACTAAAATTCAATAATCGAGGGATTTCACCGACTTTATTTCCTCTATGCAATGTACTGCACATCTTAAAATACAATTCCAAACTCCGGTGAGCGGCAGTTTTGTAGTCGCCGCCTCCTGAGGGACGGGTCACCAAACGCCTATTGCCGCCACCGCCAAACGACCAAAGAGAGAGGTCTATCGTTTCACAATCCTCTGACGAACCAGCCGCCGTCGCCGCCGCCACTAGAAGTAACGGTCACCCGAAACCGGCGCCGTGGAAAAGATACAATAAATCTACGCACCTACGAAGGAAACTGCTGCTTTAGTCAGCAGCGATTTTTGCCGCCACTTCCTGTGCGTTAACGTACCATTTATGAAGTATGTCAGACAAACATTTTGCAATAAAAAGTATTTTTATTCCATGGCGCCCACATGCAATGCTTTTTTCATAACTTTTTCAAGATCGCTGATGGCGCCCTAGGCAAGGGCGCAACCTTGTTACTGCCCGAGTTCCCGGTGCCTTGGTCCGGTCCTGTCTATTCCCATGTTATAAACCTGGTTCGTGTCTCAGCTATAAATCTATTAGCATTCGCGTCACATATAATCTTATCATAAATTATTTTATTCCCTTGGCATAGTTTTCATGCATTTTATTTCCACAAATTCGTGTGAGTTAAACACATTGTAAATCACATGCGTCTCAAACCTCTGCCAATTTATTCATTTCTTTTAACTCATTATGCGATGCTTTCTCCAGAGTTCAATTTAAAAGTGTACGTCCTTGAACTTGACTCGAGATTTAAAAGCCGCGCGATGCTACACAGCGATATATATATATATATATATATATATATATATATATATATTAAAATATCCTTTGTTTTGAACCCAAGTCAGGTTGAGTTTTTTTCATTGATTTTTCGAAAGCTTTCTCTATTAGATTATTCCCGTCTTTATCTGACCAGGGAATGGCGAGACTCATTTCGAAATTACTAGACTCCGGAATAAGATTGTATAAAAACATATTTCAATCGATCTCAAAGTGCATATAGTGCATATATATTTCTAAGAAAAACTTACTTTCTCTTTCTGTTGGAGAAAAAGTTGGGGGAGAGCGATGGTTCGGCATAGAGAGCAGTGTTTAGGTAAAAAGTGCAATGGTTCGGCAGAGAGAGAGAGAGAGAGAGAGAGCAGTGCATGGGGGGGGACATAGAGAGCAATGGTTCGGCATAGAAAGCAGTGTTTAGGTATAAAGAGCAATGGGTCGACAGAGAGAGAGAGAGAGAGAGAGAGAGCGATGGGTGGGCATAGAGAGCAATGGCTCGACAGAGAGAGAGAGAGAAATGGGTCGCATAGAGAGCATTGGATCGGTATAGAGAGCAATGGGTCGACAGAGAGAACAATGGATCGGCAGAGAGAGCAATAGGTCGGCATAGAGAGCAATGGATCGGCATAGAGAGCAATGGGTCGGCGTGGGTCGGCTGATAAAAGTGATCTTTTGCTCTATTATAATTAAGCGGGGTAAAGTTACTTGTACTTATAGGCAAGTCAATGCGTTTCAGTCTCTTTCATGAATAAATGCCTTAACGCGATTAGTTCTGAAGACATAATTATTGAGCAACAGGGCCCCATATCATTCTTTAACGAACCATTAGTTTTGAAGACATTGAGCCACGGGGCCCCATGTCATTCTTACACAAACTATTAGTTTTGAAGACATATTTATTGAGCCATGGGGCCCCATGTCATTTTTTTCAAAACAATATTGAAGATCTTTCCAGAGGTAAATTACCGTGTCAGTTTATCTGCGAGCCCAGTTTAAATGTCCCTGCTTGTTTAAATGAACGTTTAAAACTAGATTCGATTACATAACACAATCGATTATTACTTTAAAAAAACACTTTTCTACATATTTTCGTCTAAAGGAGGCGATGGGGTCGTTTTCTCTGGAAGTTACGAGATCCTCTGCTTGGGATGTTTGTTATGGAAGAATGAATCTTTTCTTACTCAGCAGATTCCCCCCCCCCCCAGGCCATGCCACTGGGGAACCCCATAGATCATTAAGCTCATGATACAAGCCGGCGGCAGGGGCGTCAGGGGAGTTTTCATTGACCCAATGTCATGCAACCCCACCTCCGTCATTTTTGTTCATTTTGAGGAGATGGGGTTGTTTTCTCGGGAAGTTACGGGATCCTCTGCTTGGGATGTTTGTTATGGAAGAATGAATCTTTTCTTACCCAGCAGATTCCCCCCCCCCCCAGGCCATGCCACTGGGGAACCCCATAGATCATTAAGCTCATGATACAAGCCGGCGGCAGGGGCGTCAGAGGAGTTTTCATTGACTCAATGTCATGCAACCCCACCTCCGTCATTTTTGTTCATTTTGAGGTTGTCTGCCATGGGTCTGTGGCAAGGTGTTGTGTTTTCTTTGATTCCGTAGCACTCTGCAATTTGACGACTGGGTGAAATATCTTCAAGTAGAGACCGACCAAATTTCGGCTTCGGCTTAGGTTTCGGCCGAAACTAAACAGTTAACTTTCATTTTAATTTCGGTTTCGGTCGAAACTGAAACGTTAAGTTTCGGCCGAAATTAAAAAGTTAAGTTTCGGTTTCGGCCGAAAGACTATTTTTAACTTTCGGCCTGATTTTGGTTTCGACCGAAATCAAAAAATCCCTTTCGGTCGGTCTCTATCCTTAAGATGTATACAAATATTGCATGAATTCAATTGATTTGCTGGCCTGTGATCGTTCATAATCATCGCAAAACACCAGCATGTATTCGTCCGGGCAACATCAGCATGCATGTAATCGTCTGGGCAACATCAGCATACATGTAATCGTCTGGGGCCGTCCGCTGGCTGATCTGTTGCTGTCCTGTGGCTGATCTGTGGCTGTCCTGTGGCTGATCTGTCTGCCAGGCGTCGGATCGATGTCCTCAGTGTTAACACGGTGTCAGTTTGATATTTAATCGATAACTTAATGCCATCAAAGGGAGGTTAGCCAGCCTCGTTATCTCCATTAACTCCTAGCCTACCACCACCCCCCCACCCCCTTTCAAAATCCCTTGAACAACGGGATCACGTGATGATTTGGGGTGGGGGTAAGTGGAGGGGTGATATTGTTTTTTTTTTGTTAAGTTTGTCCAGAATTATAGCAATCAAAGTCTGAATAATTATGATACCACCAGCTCAATCACGCAAAATTGTTTAAGAAAGATCTGTCTATCCGCTATCTGAGGTTGGCAAGCCCTCTCTAGAATGTTCTTTTACTTTCATTTCTCATAGTTTGGACGTTAAGATATTTAAGTATCACTTAGTTTGGACGTTAAGATATTTAAGTATCACTTAGTTTGGACGGTAAGATATTTAAGTATCGCTTAATTTGGACCTCCGATATTTAAGTACTACCTTGATCTTCAGGACACATTTATTTGTGTATTTACTGTGTCCACGCCTCTCTTATCCAAACCAGTTGAGCAATATACGTAAACTTTTCACACCCACAACAGATATGTCGTTTTTACCCTGGAGGAGTATTTAATGTATCATAGAAAGGCTTTATATCTTATCCCCATTGCATTATGTGAAGGTTTTTATCAATAATAAGTCCTATGGCTTTGAGTAAACGATGACTGGTACATGTATCTAATTTCAACAATAGAACATATAAATATTGACGAATTAATAGGTTCAGTGACGTACCTGTTTAGTCCTTGTGAAGAAAACTTCCACAAGAAACTTTACAGTCTCCAGACGGATGTGTCATTTTAATATGATTCATTTCTTGGTTTACGTTTTTGGTTAATTAATTTCTCCCCTAATGGACAGTGTGAGAATCCCCACGTGTTAACGAATAAGAACCTTAACCAGCCTGGACCTAGACCATCTCCCCTTCCCACACTACTAATCAGATTGTCTGTAGAGTAAATGTATAATAGATGGATGTCGAGTGTTGGAGCCTCCTAATTCTGTTGTGTTTCTTGTTTTTTTTGTTTTTTTCATCAACGGGGTACAAGCACTAACCTTGAGGAGAAGTGGTAGATTGACCTACACAACGACCAAGCGTAAGTGCTGGACTCTAGGGGTCAAATTAAACTCATGCCGTGTGTAAAATATCAGACTAACACTGGGCTAAATGAGGTCGGTCTAAAGGAATTAGATTAGCACCCATTAAGACCAGGCGAATCAGTCGGACAGCTAAAAGCTATTTTAAGATTCGATACGCCTAGAAGATGATCACGTTTAAAAAAAAAAAAATCCTTTATAATAACTTATATTTTGTGTGTTGAGGGCTTGATCTTAGGGGCGGCTATTTGACCCATTTCCCGCCAACTTATCGAGCTGAAACTAGGCGCGCGACTCGTTGTTCATGACAACATATTCATTCAGGTTTTCAACCCCAACCCAACACCCAAAAATCAGTTTTTTTCCTCTTTTTCATTGGGAAGATAAGGTAATTAGGGCATGACATAAAATTCCCAATAACTGCGCTAAAGGAGATTGGTGAGTAATATTTTCTTTTCTTTTTCTGAAATCGTGACATAAATCTGCGGTGTAAAAGCGATTGTACATTAAAATATTAATACATTTTTTTTAAAAATTAATTATGCGTATAAAGAATTCATACGAAAAAATTTTGTTTTTATGTATTGTCTAATTTATTTAGAATGAAAGCTCAATCTTGAAAATACGTCTTTAAAAATATACTTTGACCATTCTTACGCCCGTTAACCAATATGTTGTATGTATTTCGGAAAATCGTTACACTATTTATGTGTATGTTTTATCACGGAGTTGCTAAAGATGTTTTTAAAAAAGGTGTAAATAGATAACTTGTGACCTGCTAGGAAATGAAAGAAAGGAAGCATTCAATGGTGAAAATGATGAAGGGCTAAAAATGCCGTTAATAAAAAAAAGAGGAAGTTGCTGACAATGGAAGTACACAATGAAAAAGAAAAAGAAAAAAAGCTGACCATGAAATAAAGAGCACAGGAGCGTGAGTACCATGAAAGAAGAAGTCAATACAAAAAAAAAATGAGGTAAATGAAAGGATGGTTAAGTAGTAGGCGTTGATGGCAAAATAGTAGTGTACGATAAAGGCAAATGATGAAACGCTTTGTGTGTGGGGTGGGGTGGCTGGGTGTGGGGGTGTATGGGTGTGTGTGCGGGTGCGTGGTTGTGGGTGTGTGGGGGTGTGTGCATTAAGGTTTATGAAGTTCGGTAAATTAATTCTGTTTTACAAATAAAAATGCATTATGGATTAATAATTAATAATTGTTTAAAATGTAAAACAATTGTTTTTGCTTTCTCTTTTGCAATCATACGGCCTGAAGCTGAGAGTCACTTTGGACCATATTGTCTGAGACTGAGAGTAACTCAGGACCATACAGTCCTATGCTGAGAGTCACTCGGGACCATACGGTCTGATCCTGAGAGTCACTCGGGACCGTACGGTCTGATCCTGAGAGTCACTCGGGACCATACAGTCTGATCCTGAGAGTCACTCAGGACCTTTCGGTCTGATGCTGAGAGTCACTCAGGACCATACGGCCTGACATTTTCCGATCTATATGCTGACCCTGGCCTAGCCAATGCCTAGCATTAGCCTCACTATACCTCGTGCAAGCACCTTACCCATTCCCGGAAAAAAATATTTCTAACATACATGAACGTACCCTGGTCGTAAACCACTATAGATCGGACATTACCACAGCCTGTGTCCGACCGTACCATGAATCATTTATGAAAGCTACAGAATTTACGGGACAGACGGACCAGCGAGTGTGTCCAGCGATCACGTGACAGCGCTACTGTCACATCTGACTTTTTTTTTATTTTCCCGATGAACTATGCGCCCCAGAGAAAGCAACTGAATCTGTATTGGGTTGGTATAAATTACTAGATTACATTGAGAAATGTATTTTTATGTATACAATACAAGTAGTTACTTTTTTTCCCCCTTTTAAGCCTTTACCTTACATACTGACAATATTTATTTGAAATCTATATTTCTAAAACTGTCATTTTCTGGTAGAATACCGTTCTTAAAATACCGTTCTTAAAATACCGTTAATGTAATACCGTTAGTAAAATACCGTTAGTAAAATACCGTTAGTAAAATACCGTTAGTAAAATACCGTTAATAAAATACCGTTAGTAAAATAGCGCGATGATTTTTTTTAATAGGGATTTTTTGCATGTTTATAAAAGAACATCCAATGCATTTTACGGTAAAATTGCCGGTCCCAAGTTAAATATTAATCATTTTTTTTTTTTTTTTTGTGTTGGGGTGTGGTGGGGGTGGGGGGGGGGGGGGGGGGGGAGAGATAAAACATTAAATCGAACTGCGAATGTACTTTTCTGTGGCACTGCTGTTAAACACAATCAAACATTGGATTGATTAGACGCAGCTAAAGCATAAAGGGAGTCTCAAGCTGTACCTTTCTTAGTACCCCACTGTGCAGCTTGGAGCAAGTGATTCAAATATCAACGCCAAGAAATAAGCCATGAACCCCTTCGTCTTAACCAGTGACGTCATTTTAATTTATTTTTTATGAAAAAAAGGGGGGGGGGGGGGGGGTAAAACCAAAAGTCGGTCGGCTTGTTAAGTTAGTTATTACTGTAGGTGCAACGGTACATAGCAATTTAAATAAGACCTGCAAATTCACGGAGAGCGAAAATGCCCTACCCCAAATGACGTCCCTGGTCTTAACCACCGTGGGATGAATATTATGAACGTTTCTGTTACTGAATGACACCAGCTCCATGACATTTCTATATAGGAAGACTATGATTGACATGTGGTACGCGCGCTTTCATATTGAAACATAACTGTTAAGGTTTGCTTCGTTGCCCAGTTGTGTTGGTGTAAACATACACCAATGGCATAACCTTAAGTGTAAGAAGAAAAGGAGTTTAGGCGTTTTAAACTAATAAAATTTGCATCTACCAAAGAACGGACAGCAAAGCATTTGTCTTAAGCTGTAATGGGAAAAGACAAGGTTTAAAGAACAAAAAATGCATTTACGCCCTTGAATTACTAACGAGAGCTCGACGTATTCCAGTAATACATACATTATGCGCTTTTACAGTAGCCTGCATAAAATATAACCTTCAGAAATATGATGAATATGGAGAAAGCGCGTCACAATGATATAATGAACAACGCCAAGTTCAAAGAACAACAGATCGCAATCATACGTTCATTCTAAAATCACCACAATAATATATATATATATATAATAGTACATAATTGCAGAAGAAAGTAACTTCTTACTTATGGTTGGTTAAATGAATACAAACAGTTGGTTTGAGGATATCACATCTACACACAAACCAAAAAGATACACGTGCTGGGCTACGTCTAAGAAAACTTTCTCTGCCCTCAAAACATCCCGGAACCTTAGGTGATATAGGGAAGGGTCTGTCAACTATCATTTGCCGGGGAAAGAGAGCACGATTATGTATTGAGATTAGATAATCATTGAAGTCTTGGTGGTAACCAATCAGACCGTGGACCCTTCATCTCCACACGGGAATCATAATGGTGTCTTCACAAGTATGTGATCACAAGGCTAGAGTTGAACATACAATAAGGTGGACCCTCGTGAACTACTTCACGTTAATTCCGCATGCTTACGACAGCAAGTTAACAATCATGAATAAAAATAAAAAAAATAAAGAGCTTTAATCAATAATCCTGCTGGTGAGGCAATGAAATTGTCTTATCTTATATTAGCAAATAAATTAAAGTGACCAAATTTTTTTTACTTTTGAATCAAAAAGAGGAAAATTGCTTGAAATACGAAGGCCATCTTGTTGGGGAGCAAAACTCGGTCATATAGTTGGGGTGCAACACTCGGTCATCTAGTTTGGGAGCAACACTCGGTCATCTAGTTGGGGAGCAACACTCAGTCATATAGTTGGGGTGCAACACTCGGTCATCTAGTTTGGGAGCAACACTCGGTCATCTAGTTGGGGAGCAACACTCGGTCATCTAGTTGGGGAGCAACACTCGGTCATATAGTTGGGGTGCAACACTCGGTCATCTAGTTTGGGAGCAACAGTTGGTCATCTAGTTGGGGAGCGATACTCGCTCATCTTGTTGGGGAGCAGCACTCGCTCATCTTGTTGGGGAGCATTACTCGTTCATCTTGTTGGGGAGCAACAATGGCCACCTTCCGACATAGTATTCTAAGTTTTTTTTTTTCCTTGCAAAGTCTAAATTGTTCTTATTAGATTCATTTTCCATCTTAATCAATAGCTACCTCTATCAGAGCATGTTTTCATCAGCATGTTTATGTTTACACTATAATTGCAACATATAACATCTTGAGATTTGAGCTTGATCATTATTCTTGGTGAATGATAAAACTTAAATATGAATTATAGTAAAAACCAAGAGAATTTTTTTTCTTCTCCAAAACGGATATTAGGAGGCAGTCGATCACATGACTATGACGTCACTCAAGAGACATCACCAACTTTAACCCCGAAAAAAAATTTAGATCCCTTGGACCGTTTCCAGCCACGACCAGACCATACAACAGCGTTTCCCAAACGGTGGTCCACGAACCCGACACCTGTCAGCGAGACTCACGATGCCGGTCCGCAAAGCAGGAACACTTCCGGTCAAATAAACAAATTATTAATAAATCTGGCACCGGTCCCTGGCTCTGTTTCGAAACTTGTCCACCCAACTTAAAAAGTCTGGGAAGCGCTGCTCTACAATATAATGCAATATTTTTAGCCCTCGCTTGTTTAACACGATGCCATCAGACGGCTCGGTGCAATAATACCAACTTAGCTCACCCATTGTGATTTCCCTCCAGAATAATTTAACGTTAGCGTTCAGGTGATTTTGACCTAATTATTTCTTTTTACCGACAATTTGAAGACCAATATCCCAGTGTTAACAAGTAGCCGCATCCCGTGGGAGGAGCAGGGTGGGAGAGTACGAAAATAGCTTTTTGTTCTCGCCGCTACCAGAAAAACTAAAAATAAAAATGAAGCAGACTGGTTGGAGGAATCGAAGAATTGGAGGAGTTTCGTTTTTATTACTGTGAACCTTGACAGAAAATTAAATATGTATATATATATATATATATATATATATATATATATATATATAATATAACATAGAGCTAAGACAGTGGTCGGCAAACAGCAGCAACTGGTTGGAGGAATCGAAGAATTGGAGGAGTTTCGTTTTTATTACTGTGAACCTTGACAGAAAATTAAATATGTATATATATATATATATATATATATATATATATATATATATATAATATAACATTGAGCTAAGCCAGTGGTCGGCAAACAGCAGCTCGCGAGCCGCATGCGGCTCTTTAAAGACCTGAGTGCGGCTCTGCCAGTCGGCCACAAATCGGTTTTGACTCAGACAAACATGGTTCTTGACAGGTTCTTCCAAAGAAATTTGGCTCTCAAACAAATTTTAACCGTCCTGCAGCTGATTTCTGGCTCTTTTGACTACCGCGTTTGCCGACCAATGAGCTAAGCTATCACCTATACAACGCTGAAGAAACGAGTCCATAGAATTAAGTTCAGATTCTAAATAAGGGTAGGGATTTTTAAGTTTTTTAAGGAAAGCGAATAAATTTAAATGTAAAAAAAAAAAAAAATACAAGGTAACAGCTTTATTTTTTAAAGGTATAACACTAAGTATTGTTGTTAAAACTAGAAATACGTGTAATATAACAATTACAGTTTTAAAAGTATAGCACTAAGTATTGTTGTTAAAAACTAGAAATACATGTAATATAATAATTACAGAACAATAGTTTAATTATCAATAAATGATTTTTCTATGTATTACGATTACTTTTTCGTAATCACATTTATCTGAATAAACCGGAACATTTGCAGTTTTCATTGTTTGTTAATATTCTGATATTAAATTTAAATTTACACATTGTACAAATATCTACAAAAAGTTTTATAACTGCTTCTTCTTTTTTTTTTTCCTTGCGATCGGGAGGGGGGGGTTGGTAAACTATAAAAAAAGATATTTGAAAAAGTGACGTTTTGATTGGAGTTAGGTAACACAACAGAATATATGAAGTTCCCCCCCCCCCTTTTTTT
>CAXITT010000121.1:262699-276176 GCA_964033795.1 Lymnaea stagnalis
TATATATATATGTATATATATATATATACATATTTTATGAAAAACGTTTTCTTTGGCATATTATGAGTTATTATTTAATCATATTGGGTAAGAATAGCCTTTTTTCCCTTTGGGTAGCATCAGATATGAACATAATCTTGTGTTCGCCAAAGACCTAATGTCTAAGTTTTGCGACAGTGGTAATAATAACTCGGTACCAATGTGACCTAAAAATATGTTTTTTTTCATTTTCAGAGCTTTCCGTACCGTTCACATGTGATTAGATGATTAAGGACATTGGTTATTTCTGGTAATATAAAATCCAATATGGGGAGCACTGCGTCCAGAGTGAGGATATTGGAAATATGAAACAAGGGGTGGGGAAAAACCTGAAGGAAGGTAAAACAAAACAGCTGTCTGAAAGCTTTCAACGTCAAAAACAAAGACAACATACAATTAAAAACACAAACTTAGCTCGTTAGGAGCAGACTGTAAGTTTTGTTTTTTTTCAAATGTAACGTGACATCGTTTCTAAGGAAGCATTTAATGACGTCTAAGACTGTTGGGGATGAGACTAGTAGGAAATATCAAAACTAAAATATTTTTAGAATAAATAAATAAAGTTTATTTCTGGGTTTTTCCACACCCCCACCCCATGGCAATGATTCCCACACCCATGGCACTGGTTCCCGTACCCCATGGCAATGATTCCCGCACCCCATTGCACTGGTTCCCCACCCCACGGCACTGGTGCCCGCACAACCTTAGCACTAAATCTGCATTTCCAGCAATGATTCTAGCACCCCCTGGCATTGATTCCCTCATCCCCTTGGGGGTCACCCCCGGTTAAGAATCCCTGTGCTAAGGTGAGTAGGGATGGCATCCCAAGTTTTCTATGCAGATCCCAATCGAAGCGCATACCTCTAGTGTCACCAAATCGTTCTCCGTGTCCTTGCTCTTCATGTTTTCCTAACGAAATAAAAAGAAGTGTACACACCAATACTGTGTTGGGTGTTTAATTGGAAATAGCATCTAATAGTCCTCTGGTAAATTGCATTATACTGCACCGAAGAGACCTCCTATAGAACGAGCTTCCTTAAGACCATCTTCCTTTACGGGCGGTACATGAAGCTGTGTTACCGGCGATTCCCAATCATATCTTTGTCGTCGTATACCCAGAACCAGAGAAATCATGAAGCAAAATTGGAAAGGCGTGAAGTACATACTTTTTTTAAATTTTGAAACAACTGCGATTTTTATAATTGTAATCTAAGAAACTCGCAGACAAACTATAGCATCCTAAAATATCCGAGGTCCCTTGCATCGTTGAGGTTCTAAATTTAAATGGCTCCTCAATTTCTTGACTAGCATCTCTTCCGTTTGCTTTCCAATACGTTTCGAATTTTGCAAAAATAATTAGTCTGTGTTAAAACAAATTCTTGTATTTTGAATTTGTCAAAACTTTTCTAGCAACTACAAAAATTTAAGGGCCGAGAATAAACTAGGTTAAAACTCTCTGCAGTCTGACGTTTTTTTCACATTTCTTAAAAATCCTAATGTGATTTTTTAAAATAATTAATTAACTGATCTGAAATAGCTCTGATCTGATCAGTTAAATATATTAACTTGTTCATCTTTGACTCAGCTATCATTAGATATTTTTTGTATATTTTATTTTCTTAGTTATAAAAATAGTTGAAACATTATTGGAGAATTATTTTTTTTCATTTTATGCAAAAATTTGACAAAATCTTTACACAGTATGAAGGAAAAAAAAAATCCTTGTTATAAAAGATATAAAATTTATTTAAATAAAATACTTCATCAACTTATACAATTCATAGTCAAACATGACAAAAATTCTTTGAACAATCAAAAAGTTGTCAACATTTTAGCAAAACCTATATTTTGTCTTTTTTTCCTAAAAAATGCACTATAATTTTTCTTTTAATGAAAATTATGTTTTGTATGTAATATATTTTAAAAAATGGGTCTCATAGCTTATAGATTTGTATATTAAATATATTTCTTAATAATTCTTGAGTAAAAGATGACTAAGTAAAATTTGATGAATATATAAATAACTCAAAACAAGAGTCAATTTTTTTTTTTTTAATTTTAAAATAGCGGTATTCGCTGATGTTAAAGTTAAAAAAAATTAAAATGTATCAGTACAATAATGCTAATTTTGATATTAATGTCAAATACAATCCATTCCTCACTAATGTGATCTATTTTTTCCCGTGTACCGGCATTTTTATATATCTTTGTTATAATCCTCACATAACACAGGCTGATAAACTACATTATTCCTTAATTATATTTATGGACTCTGAACAAATATTATTTCTTAAAACAGTCTGCAGTTTTATTATAATAATTATATTTGATAAATAAGAGCTTGTCCTGGACTTGATTTCTACATAAGATTAGGTAAGATTTTTCACCACAGAATATTCACTCAATAAAGAACCTGTGGAAAAAAAAATTTTGATTGATTCATAAATAAATTAACACTAATGGTATCAGTAATGGTATGCTATCAGTAAGGGAAAATACCATTAATCCTAGTCCAAGTGCCTAAATTAGTATAAAAGTAAACCATTGTACATAGAAAATACATTATAACATATGTTATAACAATATTGTGAGTTTATTCTTTATGCATTTTGCTACCAAGTGATTAGATTAAAACTTACCACCACTTGTTTTTAGGGTAAAATCTTCAAAGATATTCATCCAGTAACTCTGTAACTCAGTAAAAGGGTGGAGTCCAGGCTTAATATTTAGGATCAATAAGGAATAAGGGCTTCTTGATCCAATATCTGCATTTTTGTCTCTCTCTCCTCCTTCCCAATAGAGTTAGAGAGCTTTTAATAAAAACATAAATGTTGTTTTTTTTATTCTGCCGACAGTAGTCTCTACTAATACTAGTGACTAGCGATAATGATAATTAAATTTAAACACATTTCTACTATGCAATATTAGAAAATTTAGAAGATTATTCTTGGCTGTAACATATTTTAAAGAAATATATTTAGTTAATAACTCAGAAGTCCTTAACTTTAAATTTATTTAATTACGCAAGTTCCAATCGACCGAAATTTTCCGCTATTTTTTTAAAATATTTATTTCGCATAGCGACGCTATTTATTTATTATATAATTATTGAAACTCAATATAATTCAAATAGAATATATCAATGTAAGTATAAATGGATAATATATACTTCAGCCAATTAAAATTATAAAATTATCACTTTATTGTTTTATTATTAATTTTAAAGTCGGGAAATGATAATTAAAATTAAACTTACTTGTTTACGATAGCATTAGTCGGTACTTTTATATGCAAATCGTGATAAATTTCATGATTAGAGTCTCCATTTGGATACATTGCTTTAGACAAACAAATAACTCCTTGATAAATCGGGAAATTAAAATCATTTGACAATATTCATACTACTATTTAATTTTTTTTGTGAGACTTATATTTTTTGTTTTTTTGGAAATCTGCGAAGCTTTCAAGGGATACTCCGCGCTGAATAAGTTTCCAAAAATATTTTTTTTAAATAGTAATTTCAAATTTTGTAATAATTTTAATTTTTTTACAAATACTTAAACCAATGAAACAAATTATTAAAATATAATAAATAATTTTTTTCAATTAAAAAAAAAGTTAAAAAATAAATAACCCACCCACAAAATCTATGGTACATATAAGTACCATTTCTCTATAGTCGGACTGCAGAGAGTTAAAAGCATACCCTCAAGGGGAACACAACTGGAACTCCTAATCTCATTCCTGCCACTTTTTAACCGGATTCAGAGAAATTATGAAGCGATATTCCAAGAATGTGATGTACATTTTTCTTTCCATTTTGAAAAATAAATACGATATTTATAATTGTGATCTAAGAAATCAACAGACTATAGCCTCTCCAAAGAGGACAGCGCCCGCTCTTTTCGAGTCTGTCAGCTTTTCCGGATCAGCTACTCGTAAGAGTCGTCTATAATCAGGTGTACATGTCAAAGGCATAAATGACAGGTGATAAGAATAAAGCCGACCAGACAACAGGATGATACCCTGCGGCTGACATGTTGAAGTCTAAGGGCTTTAGGAAAATAAGGGATAGAGGCACCTTCATTAGGGCTATTTCCCAACACTCTTAAATGATGACACTTCTGAGAGAGCAAACCATTAGAACTATTTAAATCATGTAAACAATTTAAACCATTCAAACCATTTATCATGAAATGAAAATGTTAGCTTAAAATTCTAAGTTTTTGTTGTTTTGTTTTTTTTGTTCTTGATTTTATTTAAATCCATTCTACTCAAAGGGAATAAATTAATGAAATGAAATAACACGCTTCGGCGTCTCTCTTGAGAATAATGACCTAGTAACTGATTTACACTGGCGTCTGTAGGAACATGAGGAGACGCACGAGGTTGGGGCTATAAGATCTCACATCGAGTGGATCAGGTTGCCTGGAGACGGTTAATTTGTTTTAACATTTTATCTATTTCTTGTTTGTTAGGAAGGCAATAAAACCTACGCATTGTGTGAGTCATATCATTGTTTTTTTAATCCTTAAATCACTGTAACCCGAAGACATAGATCCCGGTTTTTATTTTTTCGATTTTTGGAATATTCACATGGTTCCTATTTTAAACTCGAAAATGCATTGAGATAAAGCCGATTTTGACCATTAATACCATCAATTTTAAGTCTTATGAGATGTATTTCCTCAATCAAAGAAATAAATAAAATCGGGAGTATACGAAGTGTCCAACATAGTCTTAAAATTATTAAATGATATATTCAAAACATGGTTTTTACCTGTCACAAAAATAAGGAGGAACAAAACATTTTCCTGGCCCCATGATACCTTATATCATGTCCCCAGTTCTAATCGTTACCCTGCAATACCATGACTCAAACTCTGTGATGCAAAAGACCACGACTCCAGCTCCATGACTCCAAATCTCCAACTCTAGGATTTAGAATTCCACAAGTAGTCCTCGGTATGTTATGGTCCCCGCAATTATGACTCAATATACTTTTACTGTAGCTTAATGACGCCAACTCCATGACTCAATATACTTTTACTGTAGCTTAATGACGCCAACTCCATGACTCAATATACTTTTACTGTAGCTTAATGACGTCAACTCCATGACTCAATATACTTTTACTGTAGTTAAAGACGCCAACCCCATGACTCAATATACTATTACTGTAGCTTAATGACACCAACTCCATGACTCAATGTACTTTTACTGTAGCTTAATGACGCCAACTCCATGACTCAATATACTATTACTGTAGCTTAATGACACCAAATCCATGACTCAATATGCTTTTACTGTAGCTTAATGACACCAACTCCATGACTCAATATACTTTTACTGTAGCTTAATGACGCCAACTCCATGACTCAGATTCCTATTTTTTGACACCAGCTTCGATAAACGTGACATCGAACTTCATAATTCCATAATTATACATTTGACTGAATGCCTTTAACCTCACTGACTCCGTATCATTGATTCCATCTCATTGACTCCATCTCATTGACTCCGTCTCATTCACTCCATCTCATTGATTCCGTCTCATTGACTCCATCTCATTGACTCCATCTCATTGACTCCGTCTCATTGACTCCATCTCATTGACTCCGTCTCATTGACTCCATCTCATTGACACCGTCTCATTGACTCCATCTCATTGACTCCGTCTCATTGACTCCATCTCACTAACTCCATCTCATTGACTCCATCTCATTGACTTCATCACATTGACTCCATCTCAGTGACTCCATCTCATTTACTCCATCTCAGTGACTCCATCTCAGTGACTCCATCACACTGACTCAACCTCATGGACTTCGTCTCATTGACTCCACCCCATTGACTCCATCTCATTGACTCCATCTCGTTGACTCCGTCTCGTTGACTCCGTCTCGTTGATTCCATCTTATTGACTCCATCTCATTGACTCCGTCTCATTGACACCGTCTCATTGACTCCATGTCATTGACTCCAGTGGTACCTCTCTGGCTCTTTACAAAGAACTGACCAGCTGAAAGGATTGAATAAAAGCCTCTAGACAAGAAGAAAACGCAGCCATTCCGGAAGTGCATAGATTGACAGCGGCAAAGACCTTAGACACATCGATTGCACCTCACAACTTTCTCTCTATCTCTCTTTCTCTCTCTCGTTTCTCTCTCTCTCTCTCTCTCTCTCTCTCTCCTACTTCGTTTGTTCATTCCAATAGGTTTGAGAAAGTGCTTTCTCCAGCCCCTAAAAGAGAGTCTCAAAAGAATATTATTAAAAAACACACACACACACAAATTTAGATTAGAAATGCGTTGTAAAACGTGAGAGTTATAGAACTTAGGAAGTACGACCTTTGTAAGAATGTAACGGGTCTATAGAAAGTAGCATCCTTGAAAGCGTTTCATCAACCTGGACACTTCAAACTTTATGCAGTTTTGTTTTTTTTTTAACCACCCTACACGTCAGAAAATGAACTTTCAAAAAAACAAAAAACAAAAAAACAACAACTCAGAGACGCCCCAATATTCCTAGCGTTATCCCTTACATGGTTTCAACGCCCTAGTGCATTCTAGACTTCTGAGAAGTGGAATGTCTTAACTGTATTCGTAATCGCTGAGTAGGAATCGAGCACTTAAAAAAAAAAAAAAAAAAGTTTCTCCCCCCCCCCCCCTCTGGATAAAGCTCTTTTTACGACCGTCCGGAAAAAAAACTGAGAATGCTAAACATCGCATTACTACTCTATAACCCGCCTTACAGCGTATGCCGGAACCTGGATAGGGATGGGAGAGGGGACATTTAAGCATGATATCCTATAATGTAATTTCAAATTTTATTTTCACGATTCCACATGTCTGATTTAAACGCCCTTGTGCACCGACAGACACCAACGGAGGGAGACGGTGTAAAAGAGGGTTGGGGGGGGGGAGGAAAGGGAGAGGGCGCAAGAATCAGAAAGATCCTGTATTAGCACATCCGATCTGAGTGAATGCAAGACGAATCAATAGTTGAAAGCTGGCAAACAAGATGCCCCGAGCCTCAAATCCGTGTGCATTTGAGCTAATTATTGCCCTCCCTGACCTCCATTAATTTCATTACGTGCCGCGAGTAATGACGTGACGCTGGAGCACAAGAGCGAAAGGAAAGACCTGCGGAGAGACGCAGTGTACGCTATAAGAGGAGATGATTTTAAAAATAGTTTGAACGTCTACAATGTTTATCCTACTTTTGGGGTATAGCAGGCCTGCTCAAAATAAGGTCCGCGGGCCATATGCGGCCCGTGAACACCCAACGAAATATTCTTTATTTTCTTATTATTTTCCTAACAGCTTTCCCCCTGTCCTATTTTCTTTTGACCTGCACAAGTTATGTCCTATTTTCTTTCGGCCCGCCCAAGTTTTTAATAAAGTATTACGGTCCGCCTTACACTTTGAGTTGTGCAGGCCTGGGGGCATAGGGTTCAAATGGGGGCGAAAGGAATTGCGTGACAAGTTACGGGGGGGTGGGGGGGGGGGGGGACGACAAATGTTTCATTTGAATATATTATTTGACAGATTCGCGCGACCGTATTGGACAGGCGCACACATAAACTAACACGGGCGCCGGTATACATGCAACACCGGCTAGACCTGAGTGACATTTGCGGGATGTAAATATGCAACATTAACCGAATGCGGGCGACATTTGCCGTACATTAGAAACACGACTCGTGCCGGACGTGAATTTAGGGACATTAGGTGGTGGTTACAACGCGAAGTTTCTCAGACATGTGGCCCTGTCACGTGACATGACAAAGCTTTTGGAAAGAACTTATCGGAAATTTATCTTTTCCTACGTACTTTGGACATCCAGCGCTTTGATAAGTTACTAGGGGGAACCAAGCACTTTTGACATTTGGTACTTTAATAAATTACTACAAATGACCGTGTACTTAGGTATTATGGTACGCTAATAAATTATCATATCTGACTTTTGTACTTAGATTCTGTGTTACTAAAACAAATTACTACAGATGACCGTGTACTTAAGTATTCTGTTACGCTAATAAATTACCATATCTGTCATTGTACTTAGATACTGTGTTACTAAAATAAATTACTACAGATGACCGTATACTTAGGTATGCTGGTACGCTAATAAATTACCATATCTGACTTTTGTACTTAGATACTATGTTACTAAAATAAATTACTACCGATGACCGTGTAACTACAGCCAATCACTCCCATCAAAGACTCATCCGATATAAAACACTTGTTGAGTTTGGTCCCAGTCAAGATGCAGCAAATCACAGCTTACCCTCGATGGTGCCGGGAGCCCTTGTTTAGTCGAAAGAGCGGTGGCGACTTTCTATCAATAATTTCAATGTCATCAGTTGGCCAATGTTTAAGCGCCAACATCGTCATGGCAGAGTTAACCTTTCGCTTCTCATGAATATTCCCAAATGGATCTTCCTTTTTTTTTAATAACTTTTTTTTTGTATAAGATTGCTTAATCAAAAATACGTATTGATTGTCTTATATTGAGACAAAATGGGAAAGGTCTGGTCTGATTTTTATAAACGATAATCGTTTATTTTCTATCGTGGTCGTAATCGACATCAGAGCTCCCCGTTGGTATCGTTTTTACAATGATTCAGTGACCCCCAAGTTTGACCAGTTTGGTATCGTTTTCATAATGAATCTCAGATCCCCTGTTCGACTTTTTTTTTGTTATTCTGGTATCGTTATCACAACCAATCTCAGTTTCCAATCACGATTCTGGCGTTTCTCGACCAAATGGACTAGGATATCTAAGACTTTTGAATGGTAAATCAAAACATTATCATTCTTTTTTTCATCCAATACATCTTGATCTAATTATCACATGACTGCCGCTCCTCAAACATAATTTATTCTTTTCGGGGTTTCTGTCTTTATATAAAAGGACATCGCTATTTCAATGATTCTGACATGTGCAAATGAATCGAAGGATGTCTTCATACTAAACGGTTGTCTGTCGGAATGTGGCCTCGATCTGACTGGTTCAGAGACACAAACCGGTGTCCAGGATGTGAAATATGTTTTGAAGGACGCTCAGTGGAAGTGCCACGGGTAGGAGATGACTACTATTCAGCTACGGTTCTTTCCCGCGACTCAAACCCCACGAATGAGAGCTGCGGTGGGTTCAACTGAGCTGGGCATTCCCATTCCCTGCCAAGGCCGGACAGATGTAGTATGAACCCATGGCAGATGGCATATTATGTGTTGATAAGAAATCCCTGACAGATGGAACATGCAATCGTAACAATAAATGTATAAGCAGGAACAATACGTGGGACGAATGTCAATATTAGAGCATATCTTGCTGTGGGGTCCTCATCAATGACATCCTGATTTCTATGTTAAGGGAAGCAGTCAATGCACAAGAAGCCATTTTCAGGCACCCCCTCCCCCGTGTTTTGTTTCGTATGATAGCTCAACCCGATCACGTTCTCACTTCATCATATATTTAAAAGCCAAAGCTTGAAAGGATGCGTACCACAAGTTTGTGTTTGATATAACTTAACCGAAATAAAATGATAAATATAATGTGATAACCGCTATGATGCCATCAATTACGCAGCTGTAGAAGTCATCCGAAAAGTTTTTAGAAATAGCAGGAAATTTCCCCAGTCGGAAGGACCGCCATGTTGTCACGCTGGATAGACCAAACACAAACGTGAGCCATGCCAATAGCCAGTGATCTACAACGCCTCTTAACCTCCCCCCCCCCAACCCACCCTTGTTAAGCTTGTGTCCGGAAAGTAAGCTGTCATCTTAAAAAAAAAATTCATGGTGACTAACTACGACACAAGCCGGGATGGTAGACCTACGACACGCCAGGGCGCGGTCGAATGTCAATATTAGAGCATATCTTGCCGTGGGGTCCTCATCAATGACATCCTGATTTCCCTCCCCTCCTCCACTCCTGACGGGAGGAGAATAGATTGGCACGACACAAAAATAACCCTCATCTCTGCCGTCTGCCGGCAGCTCGGCTGAGAATGTCGAGTGGACCTCAAGCTGACGGGAGCAAGGACGGTGTCCTTCAGTCGTCACACGAGAGCTGGTTGATTACGACAGGGAGGATTGACGGGGAGATGTCATAAGGTTACGGGTCAACCCCACCGTTGTGACACGGAGAATTGAAGGGTAGCCCGGGTTAAGGCACCCCCTGCATGTTTGATGAGGTGGCTGTGGGTTCCTAACAGAAACGTATTCGATTCTTAACGTGACACTAGTCTTCGATGGGATGTCTACGATCAAATGTATATTCCAATAATCCGGTTGGTTATTTAGCGTCATGGCGATCTTAAGCACAATATCGGAACAATACTGTTGTTATCACATGTTAAACAAGACGTGTTTAAGGGTAGTACTTTCTTGTGTTATAAACCACACAGATTACAGTAAATGATACTCTCTAACCATGGCCTGCTTCACTGCATTGCACGGCCCACGTCTAATTTGTAAAACAGAGTAGCTTGCCCGTGGATGACGCCTACTTTTTTTGTTTTTTTTAATTGGGAGATGGTACCGAAATCCTGTTCGTGTTTTTCTAAACTGATTTCCAGTAAGCAGAGATAGTCTAAGTAAACAGACTCAATAATATAATTTTAATAAGAAAAAAAATGCATTCCGTTCAATTGACGGTATCATCAACCACTCCACGTTTACTTAGCCAGACCATGACCACTGTCAGTGATATGACAGAGGAACCAATGGACCCGATTTAACAAATCTTGATATTATTATTTTTTTTTTTAATTTTATAAAATTTTATATGATAATTTTTTATGATGAAAAGATTGAGCGCAAATGATTTTCAAGAATAATTAAAGGATACTACAAAATGAAATAGAATTAATCCATATTGACATCTTTTTGTTTTCCTTAAAAGCGCCTGAAAGACAGACGAACTTTCTATGTATTTACAAATAATTGTATATCGTGTGACAACTATGGCGCTCAGCTATTTTAAATATTCTGGTTTTAATTCAATTTTTTTTTTTTTTTTTTTTTTTTTTTTTTTTTTTTTTTTTTTTAAAAAAAAAAAAAAAAAAAAAAAAATTTTATTATATTTTTTTTTTTTTTTTTTTTCCCAAACCCCCCCCCCCCCCCCCCCCCCCATTTTTTTTTTTTTTTTTTTTTTTTATGTTCTGTTTGTGATTTTGAAAAAAAAAAAAAACAAAGTCACTTTAGTCAAACACGATACCAATTCGACGTCACATATCTCCGTTGATCTAGAGTCCAAATGCTATTAATACTCAGACTCCAAATTCATGCCCACGACGAACGTAACATTACACATCTGAGCACATGCCCAACGTGGCTTGAGTTGAACCTAAGCTACGGTAAACAGTCAATGTTCATTCTCTTTTTGGTTTTTGTACCGTCGACCACCACCCCCCCACCCCGAGCCCCTGCCCTCATTTTGGTCCCATCCCACCCCCTCAACCGCTCCCTGACGGCAGAGAGTAAACAGCGGCCTCGTGTCCATCACTCCTAATCACTTGATAGATCTCAGTGGTCTCCTCCTCGTATCGATTTCCGTTACCTACTCATTACCTACTATTTAGCTGTTCGTTACGCCATCGATTGAGTTTAACCTTATCAAGCAGTAGATTTACGTCTGCGGTGAGGTTGTTTTGGGATTGTGTGGGTATGTGTGTAGGGGGGGGGTTACTCTCATGAGGCGTTGTATATATGTATGTATATATATATATATATATATCTTATATGTCAATTATTTTATTTATTCATTGAATGCTATTTCGTGATGTCCCCGTATACATTCCCATACTTCTCCAGTCTTTCCTCATCATTTCACATCTCCTTACATCTCTCCTCCCCCCACCCCCCACTTCCAATATCTTCTTGCGTCTCACATATTTTACGAAAAATCAATTATCGCCTATAAGTTGCTAATTCTTTCCATTCATCCTCACTCCATCCCACATCTAGTACTAATTCTCAGGTTGTCCTCTCATTCTCCACATGTCTTCTCATTCTCAATATATCTTCTCATTCTCTACATATCTTTTCATTCCCCTCATATCTTTGCATTCCCCACATATCTTCTCATTCTAAAACATAACTTCTCATTCTCAAAATATATTTCCATTCTGCACATATCTTCTCATTCTCCATATATCTTCTCATTCTCTACATATCTTTTCATTCTCTACATATCGTTTCATTCCCCACATATCTTCTCATCCTACACATAACTTCTCATTCTCAAAATATATTTCCATCATCCACATATCTCCTTTATTCTCCACATATCTCCTTTATTCTCCACATATCTTCTCATTCTCTACATATATTCTCATTCGCTGTGATTACATTCAGTTAAGTACAGTAACAGCTATGGGTGATCGAGTGGTTGAGCAATTAGGGATGTCGAGACCAGTTCACGACGGATACGACACCTGGTCTGGAAATCAAGACCCTTGTAGACCCAGCAAAGGAATCAACACAAACGGGAACACTTCGGGTAGAGACGAATCGTTAACTTCGGACGGTGGTCAGGGGAAGGGAGACTCCCGAACAAATCTCTGTGGCCTCGTGGTAGATAACTCTTGGAAATTTGCTTACGGGACGTAACTCAGGCATAAAAATCCAGATATTAAGTTTTTTTGACGGTCTGGCATTGAACTTAATGAAATCCTTGTCATCCCCTACTACATTCATTTCTTGCATCGACTCATCGGGGATGAACCAAGCGTGGCTTTTTAAAACGATACCTGATGTCTTCGCTGAGTACCAGAGTTTTCTATATTTCTCTGAAGTGAGTCTTTACTGTGAACCAAAGTTTTCTATATTTCTCTGAAGACATTGAGTCGCAATGGCGGCAGAGGGCTAAAAGAGTTACTGACATCACCGCTTAAAGTACTGTCATCACCGCTTAAAGTTACTGTCATCACCGCTTAAAGTTATTGTCATCACTGCTTAAAGTTATTGTCATCACCGCTTAAAGTTATTGTCATCACTGCTCAAAGTAACTGACATCACTGCTTTGCTTAAAGTTACTGACAGCACTGCTCAAAGTTACTGACATCACTGCTTTGCTTAAAGTTACTGACAGCACTGCTCAAAGTTACTGACATCACTGCTTTGCTTAAAGTTACTGACAGCACTGCTCAAAGTTACTGACATCACTGCTTTGCTTAAAGTTATTGTCATCACTGCTTAAAGTTATTGTCATCACCGCTTAAAGTTATTGTCATCACTGCTCAAAGTAACTGACATCACTGCTTTGCTTAAAGTTACTGGCAGCACTGATCAAAGTTACTGACATCACTGCTTTGCTTAAAGTTACTGACAGCACTGCTCAAAGTTACTGACATCACTGCTTTGCTTAAAGTTACTGACAGCACTGCTCAAAGTTACTGACATCACTGCTTTGCTTAAAGTTA
>CAXITT010000121.1:276321-323930 GCA_964033795.1 Lymnaea stagnalis
AATTTTGTTTTTTAATTTTTTAACGCAAATTGAAGTTTATTTTAATTACCGTTCCCCCCCACCCCCCCCCCCCCACCTTTTGTGTGTGTTAGTGGGGAGGGGGGTGATGTCATGTTAATATTGAACTTACGTCACAATTTTATATTCAATCCTACATAGGGCCTACATCTCGAGCCATACCGGTTAACGTAAGGATTAGAAATATCTCTTGAAAGGGAGACAGAATAGTTAATTTCCTCTTTAACTTAAACTCGCTGAATGGATATCTAAATTCTCAAGTCTTTAATGCCCCAATGCCACTTGGACATTTTCTGCTGGCTCTGGGGGATAAAAAGAAAATTGCCCCCCAGGCAGTTACACAATGGCGCCCCCCCCCCCGGCAATGACGTCCAACTTATTATTTCCGGTGAGTCAGTGTTGCGGCTTATCTTGTTAGTCTCAGGAAAATATCACGTGACCCACGAACGTGTTCAAGTCACGTGTGTACATGGTTTTTTTTTTTGTTGTAATCTTGGCTAACACTCCCTGGTGTAGATCTAGCCTCTAAGCAGGGCCCTCTAGGTCAAGGCCGTCTATAGTTGTGCAAGGCAACTTATATATGTGCAGGGCCCCCGCCGAAGAAAAGCGGCGCCCGGGGCGAAAGTCTAAAAAATGACGCCCCACAAAATAAAAGAGTCCCAATGGGGCGGATCAGTAAAAAGACAATTTTGGCGCCCTTGCCTTTGTGAAGGACGCGGCATTTTATCGTTATATTCACTATGTGTTTCAAATCTAAAGACGATTTTTTTTTCCTACTCTCTGATATCGGTGACTAGGGGCGAGTTGCCCTTTCGTGACATGCTCCCCACGTCTGTGTTATATACACTCATCTCCATTTGCCCAGTGACGAATCCTCATCAAATTATTTTGTTTGTGCCTTAACCCTTTCCAGGCGGCGCGTTTTCAGTGTGTCTGTGCCAAAAAGACGGTTCACTTTTTACGAGCTCGGCGCTCACATTGCAAAAAAAAAAAAAAAAAAATGTATAAAAATAAACTATTTCCTTAACATATTTAAAACTATATATATTATTGTAGATTTTGTTTTTGCCTTACCCCTTTCCAGGCGGCGCGTTTTCAGTGTGTCTGTGCCAAAAAGACGGTTCACTTTTTACGAGCTCGGCGCTCACATTGCAAAAAAAAAAAAAAAAAAAATGTATAAAAATAAACTATTTCCTTAACATATTTAAAACTATATATATTATTGTAGGACATTGATTGAACTGGTACCATCTTTATGAATCAAACTGAAATCTCAACATTCATGTACATGAGCTATCCTGATTGTTTGTTAAACTTAGAATAAACATGACTTACTTATATCAATTGTGTTAATTTTTTTTTATGGATGAAGCCTGAATAAGTCCTAACACTTGTGTTTTTGGGAAACAAGGCCCATGGAGGCCCTTCAGACACCTCTGGCACATAGTTCTACTCCATTTCCTGCCCCCGTCAATTTTTCAGTTTCTGCAGACGCTCACTGTAACAGGCCCCCCATTTATGACCTAGGGACTTTTCTTAAGCTGGATGTTACTGAGAAAGTTCTCTGCACACCCATTGGCATTGGTCTCTCACAGAAACATTTGAGTGATGTTCGATGTAAAATAAATAGCATTAAGTACTCAAAAGGGGGTGCTTATGCCTTGAGACATATTTTTAGGACCTAATTGGTATAAAAATTCAGAGGGATCATCTCTATCCAGTTGAGGACCCCTAATACTAAACCACGGGTTCACAACATTAGAGTGAACATCATCATTTTGATAGTCTTCATTACGTTCCTGGTTGTTTTCGTCACTTTCAGATTCACCGCTAGAACATCAAAATCACTAAGGAAATCTTGATCAGTATTACGGTAGGAAATTTTTTTTTGGAATTTTACGATATTTCTTGCCACACACCCACAAAATTCCTGATAACAACAAAAGCTAGTACACAATAAACTGGAGGCTGCCATTACAATGCCAGAATGTGCAGGAATATGTACGAAGCAATCTGATTGGCAGGTACGAAGCCTAGCCAGCCGATCTCGAGACGTAAATTATCGGGCCGATAGATCGGACGTCCGCCTTTTTCGCTACTCCAGCCTGCGTCAATAGATCGGCCCATCCGTCTCCAGGGGGTTAAGATTGGTTAGTATAGTATTATCAAGATTGGTTAGTATAGTATTATCAAGATTGGTTAGTATAGTATTATCAAGATTGGTTAGTATAGTATTATCAAGATTGGTTAGTATAGTATTATCAAGATTGGTTAGTAAAGTATTATCAAGATTGGTTAGTATAGTATTATCAAGATTGGTTAGTATAGTATTATCAAGATTGGTTAGTATAGTATTATCAAGATTGGTTAGTATATTATTATCAAGATTGGTTAGTATAGTATTATCAAGATTGGTTAGTATAGTATTATCAAGATTGGTTAGTAAAGTATTATCAAGTTGGTTAGTATATTATTATCAAGATTGGTTAGTATAGTATTATCAAGATTGGTTAGTAAAGTATTATCAAGTTGGTTAGTATAGTATTATCAAGATTGGTTAGTAAAGTATTATCAAGATTGGTTATTAAAGTATTATCAAGATTGGTTAGTATAGTATTATCAAGATTGGTTATTAAAGTATTATCAAGTTGGTTAGTATAGTATTATCAAGATTGGTTAGTATAGTATTATCAAGATTGGTTAGTATAGTATTATCAATATTGGTTAGTATAGTATTATCAAGATTGGTTAGTATAGTATTATCAAGATTGGTTCTTAAAGTATTATCAAGATTGGTTAGTATAGTATTATCAAGATTGGTTATTAAAGTATTATCAAGATTGGTTAGTATAGTATTATCAAGATTGGTGAGTAAAGTATTATCAAGATTTGTTAGTATAGTATTATCAAGATTGGTTAGTATAGTATTATCAAGATTGGTTATTAAAGTATTATCAAGATTGGTTAGTATAGTATTATCAAGATTGGTTATTAAAGTATTATCAAGATTGGTTAGTAAAGTATTATCAAGATTTGTTAGTATAGTATTATCAAGATTGGTTATTAAAGTATTATCAAGATTGGTTAGTATAGTATTATCAAGATTGGTTATTAAAGTATTATCAAGATTGGTTAGTAAAGTATTATCAAGTTGGTTAGTATAGTATTATCAAGATTGGTTAGTATAGTATTATCAAGATTGGTTAGTAAAGTATTATCAAGTTGGTTAGTATAGTATTATCAAGATTGGTTAGTAAAGTATTATCAAGATTGGTTAGTAAAGTATTATCAAGATTGGTTATTAAAGTAGTATCAAGATGTGTTAGTATAGTATTATCAAGATTGGTTGGTATAGTATTATCAAGATTGGTTAGTATAGTATTATCACGTCATGTTAAGTTAGTAAATAGAACAAGACAAACCTTGCTCTACTACTTATGTAAAAAAAAAAAAAAAAGAACTCTCTAACCAAGATCATGGTTTACGAATTGACACACGATGAGTTCGTTTCGCTAGGTGTCACTGGTTTGTTTTTTCCTTGTGGGTATAAGAATTCTCTGATTGCCTCGGTTACTTACATGTTCAGCCAGTCTAGCAGTTAAAAATATTCTGTCCCTAAAAAAAACGCAGTGCCGTTACCTGGCCCACCATTATGACGGCACGATTTTTACAAAACTTGTTTGTCGGACACCAACACTCTGAAACGAAACAAAGCAATAACTGAGTGGAGTTGTCGGCCATCAAAGGCAATCTCAGATAGTCATCGAATATTCGTTTGAGGGGGCGATTACTAGGAGCCACCCCCCCACCCCCCAGTCACGGCTTTGATGGGGTGCCGAAGACGAGATTATCTGCCCATTGATAATATCCTGATGCCTGGCCAAGCGGAAACACCGATTACCAGATTAAAGATCCGGGCCTCGGGTCTCTGGAGCTGTTGAGCCTGCTTCAAAGCATCGCGTTGTCCAACGGTTCCTTGGGGTTCATTCATATCCATAGATCCCCTCTCTCGGTGTGGCGCTTATGTTATGCGTTTGAAGAATATTGTTTTGTTGCTGCTGATGTTTTTCCTGTGAGCTCTAATATGAATAATTCAAATCCATTAGCAAGGTAATTTCAAGCAATATTTTTTATAATTTAGATCGATTATCTATAACTTTTTTTTTTCTTTCTCTTTTTAAACTTAAGAATCACAGAATTTTTTATGAACTAGTTTTGATTTTAAGATAGTATGAAGAGGCTCTACCGAGACCATATACCACTGCAACTCTGGACTGTTCTTCATAGTTTAAATGGTGTAACTGTGTCCTTCAGTTATCCCCCCCCCCCAACCCTCCCTTCTTCACATCGGAAGTAATATGTTTCACACATTGACTTAATAGTCATTTTAAATTTGGAAACTAAAAACAATGATTTCATAATGTGTCCGCATAATGTGTCCGCATAATGTGTCAGCATAATGTGTCAGCATAATGTGTCCGCATGATGTGTCAGCATAATGTGTCCGCATGATGTGTCCGCATAATGTGTCAGCATAATGTGTCCGCATGATGTGTCCGCATAATGTGTCAGCATAATGTGTCAGCGTAATGTGTCCGCATGATGTGTCCGCATAATGTGTCAGCGTGATGTGTCCGCATAATGTGTCAGCATAATGTGTCCGCATAATGTGTCAGCATAATGTGTCCGCATAATGTGTCAGCATAATGTGTCAGCATAATGTGTCAGCATAATGTGTCCGCATGATGTGTCAGCATAATGTGTCCGCATGATGTGTCAGCATAATGTGTCAGCATAATGTGTCCGCATGATGTGTCCGCATAATGTGTCCGCATAATGTGTCCGCATAATGTGTCAGCATAATGTGTCTGCATAATGTGTCAGCGTGATGTGTCCGCATAATGTGTCAGCATAATGTGTCCGCATAATGTGTCAGCATAATGTGTCCGCATAATGTGTCAGCATAATGTGTCCGCATGATGTGTCCGCATAATGTGTCCGCATGATGTGTCAGCATAATGTGTCCGCGTGATGTGTCCGCATAATGTGTCAGCATGATGTGTCCGCATGATGTGTCCGCATGATGTGTCTGCAT
Source organism: Lymnaea stagnalis (assembly GCA_964033795.1). Lineage (NCBI taxonomy): Eukaryota > Metazoa > Mollusca > Gastropoda > Lymnaeidae > Lymnaea > Lymnaea stagnalis. Next base: position 281,435 of record CAXITT010000121.1, read on the forward strand.
GATGTGTCTGCATGATGTGTCAGCATGATGTGTCCGCATGATGTGTCAGCATAATGTGTCCGCATGATGTGTCCGCATGATGTGTCCGCATAATGTGTCAGCATAATGTGTCCGCATGATGTGTCAGCATAATGTGTCCGCATGATGTGTCCGCATAATGTGTCCGCATGATGTGTCAACATAATGTGTCCGCGTGATGTGTCAGCATAATGTGTCAGCATAATGTGTCAGCATGATGTTAGCATATGTGTCAGCATGATGTCAGCATAAATTGTGTCAGCATAAATGGTGTCAGCATAAATAATTTCATCATGAATTATGTCATCATAAATGGTGTCAGAAGAGAGTGAACAGAGTGGGGACAGAGTGAAAGAGCATTAAAAAAAAGAACAGAAAGAGAGGGGGCAAAGAGGGAACAAGCAGAAAGAGGGGGGGAAAGAGAGGGGTGGACGTTTACTCAGATGTTTTTGTTTAATGAGGTTTTTGAGCTGCAGAATCAAAGAAAACGTCCAAGAAAGAAGATTAGTTTGTAAATGGGCTAACAAGGCCCCTAAAGGACATGTTTGTACACACACCCTTTCAGATGAGTCTACCGAAACACTCTTTCGTACATTTAATGAGTAATAGATTTAAGGTTTCTAGTTTAATCTTTTCTAATGCATCCAATGTGAAGAAACTGAGTCAATGAAGTCCAACCTATTCCTAAGCAACTGTACTCGTTCTCTATAATCTCGTCTCACGGGTAGATTAATCCTCTAATTTAAGACCCGTTGAACTCTCTAACCAAAGTACAGTGTGTTAACTTCAAAGAATACGTGTTTCTTCTTCTCTTTTTTCAAAAAAAGGATAAAGATATGTTCTCAATAAATGTTGATCTTTTGAAGCATTGCAGTCTGCATCCAACTCATGTCACTTGAAAGATTGATATAATTTAAAAAAAGCTTTTAAAATTATTTTTTTTATATACCCACATGCATAGCATCGTTTTTAAATAAGAAGTAGGTCATGACCTATTAAATGGTCGTAAAATGTTTTGAAAGCGTTCCCCGTCTTCAAAAACATTTTTAAGACCCATTTTATAGGTCATGATCTAAAACAAAAAGATATTTTTGAAAAGGGTCGTAATAATGTTTTTGAAGGCGCGAAGCGATTTCAAAACATTTTACGAACATTGAATAGGTCATGACCGACTTGTTTAAAGTAGGTCACGGCCTACAAAGGGGTTTTCAGATGTTCTGAAGGCGCTCCTCGAAATTGAAATGTTGAGTACATCATTCTTCTTTTTTTTTTTTAATTCTTGTTATAAAAATATTGCTTGGTGTCCCAGATCTTTGCAGCAGAAAGTATGGGACATTGGTCAACAACTGTTGTGAACCACTGGTTTGAGGTTAACTAAATTAATTCACAGGCGGTTAAAATTTCGTTCAAATCATAGAGTGCCGTGGTAACGTTTGTGCTTTCATTTACAAATTACAGGAGGAACTATTTATATGTGTAACGATACTTTAGTCCGAAGAAAGATAACGGTGGACAGGTGTTAGTGGTTCTCAAATTATACGAGTGCTAATACTTAACTCTATAAATTAGTCACTGTCATACAATTAATTAATAAAAATCAACGGTTGCTCTTAACTATCCCAATTTAGTTAATCTTTTGCGCCCCAAAGTTCTGTTAAAATTCGTGGATTATTTTTAAAAGCAAACATTTCAGGGAACTTTTGCTAAGTCTATGCCTTCGAATTTTTTATTATTTTAAAAACAACAATTCAGCGGTCTTATCTATACAGAAAAAGAAACATTATGCAAACGAATTTTAAGCGTTTAAATAGATGGTCAGTTGGGACTTAAATTGATTGATTTGTAGTCATATGTTAGGCAAAAGGCATCCTGATACTACGATGAGTTACCTTACATTCCTAGCCTGCGTCTGTCTTGCCGTTGTTTCTGTTACAGTAAGTAACACTAGCGTTGACTTCTTAGGTTAGCTTTGTTAGCTTAGTGCAGTCTTAACAAATACTTAGTGCAGTCTTAACAAATACTTAGTGCAGTCTTCACAAATTCTTAGTGCTGTCTTAACAAATACTTAGTGCTGTCTTAACAAATACTTAGTGCAGTCTTAACAAATACTTAGTGCAGTCTTAACAAATACTTAGTGCAGTCTAAACAAATACTTAGTGCAGTCTTAACAAATACTTAGTGCAGTCTTAACAAATACTTAGTGCAGTCTTAACAAATAAACATTTTAATAATAAATGAGCCGACATTGTAAGTTCAAGGATATTATGTTTTCTTTAGGTGAATTGTAATGATTAAAGCACTGAATAAAATATCATGCGATTGCCTTGGTAATAAAGACCACTCGAAAGTGGACCCCCCAAAAAAAAGAATCTCAAGCATTGAGATCATAAATAATATAGAGACATTTCATATTTTATCTTATTACCGTATAATCTTATTCGAAACTCAATTTCCGTCCTACGATTTAACATACATGAATGATGCTCGGGGACACTGTGGCAAAAGTCACGTCATTATACCGTACCACTTCCAGGCAGCTGTCGACAAGACATGCACAGACAACTCCCAGTGCGACGCGGGAGAATGCTGCCAGATCCTCAGTGAGTTCATGATCGTAAGTAAAAGGGCCACCTCCGGCACATGCCAGAAATACGCCCTGGAGAGCGAGCCGTGCGGCTTGTACGATCGAATCAACGGCTACTGCAGCTGCACCCCAGGGACGACCTGCACGGCAGAGGAGGTTCTCATCCCGACCACGCCGGGGTTGCAGAAGCGGAAACCCGTCCCACCCCGCCCAGGGTACATGTACAATATTAACTGTGTCAAGAATTAGAAGCGAGTCCAGTTCAAAGTTCGTTCAAAATAGATAAGTCACGTTAAACTACAAATATTGTCCTGCTGTATAACTCGAATAATAGTGTCATGCTGTCAGGTTCAATAAAAGCATTATCAAGTGTTGGCGATAGAGTCAGAAGCATTCACTTAGAAACCTTGTTTAAATGACAAATTCGTCTTTTAATAAATGACTGGAGAACTGAAGCAAATCTCTAGTCCTTAATCTATTTTCACCAACTTTAATAATATTAAAATACTTCACAGTCATACTGGAAAAAAAATAGTTGTAATTTGTAATCAAACAAACACAGCAAAGGAAACTATCACTAATAATATTGTATTTGTGCCCATAAAAAGTCAGTAACATAATTACTGCTGCACCAGTTAGTGCCTAAAATCATTAAGTAAAATTTACTTGAAGAGAATTTTCATTTTTATATCTAATAATACCATATGGAAACCATGAATCAATCGAATGGTTAGTTTTCTAAGAAATACAAGACCAGTACTAAACACATTGCTTTGTTTATTGTTGGTTTTTTTTTTAAATATTATTTGTCGTTTTGTTGTTGGTTATTTTGTATTTTCGAAATAAAAAGATTATTATCTAAATTCGAAATCGATGAAAATGAAGCAAACAGGAACTAACGTGACCGCAGGGGGGAAGACCAGAGAGTTGAGCGGACAAATATCATCGAAAGAACACACTTCGAATAGGCATTCGCTATTGCTATTATTTATAAAGGTAACAGATCGGCATTCATTTCAACTCATTTCGCCGTGTGACGTCTAGCGTCGCAGCCAGCTAAAGTAAGAGTCGTGTTCGCCTTATTTTTACAACTTTTTTTTTTATCTGGGGAATATTTCTGGTGGGCGTCTGTCGTAACCATCGCTCAGAGATTCCTGTTCAAACACCAATGGTTGTTACTGTAAACGCTCATTGTTGCAGTATGTGTTGTTAGTGTTTTGTTTTACATTTATTTTTGTTTGTTTGAAGGTTAGGACAACTTTTAAATGATTTTCTGCTTTAGGTCAGCCTTTTATTTATATTCCACATAAAAACATCAAGTTCGCGATCAAGTTCAATAATATCTGTTTAATGAATGTATCATCTCTCAGTATTGCTTTAGTCTGGCATGTAATCCAAACTAGTCGGCCGTTAACTACAGACGTAATTAGACGAGACCCCGAGGCGACTAACAATACAATTTTTTGTCTTTTTTTTTTTGTCTCTTTTTTTTCTGTAACAAAAAAGAATCGATTTAAAAATGATAAGATAAATGTCCACCTTCGCCTTTTGTCTAGACTGAATCATCTTACGCTGATTGGAGATAATGATCCCTCATCATTTGGACTACGGGCTCTACTCAAACAATTTGTTTGGAATCAAAGACGATTTCAATTTCTTAAAATATAAAAAGAAAAAAAGTAGTCCTTGTTTTTTTTTTTGTCTAATTATTTAATTTTTTTTTTTTTGTTGTTGTTTTTTTTTTTTTTTTTTTTTTTTTTTTTTTTTTTACATTTTTTTTTTTTTTTTTTTTTTTTTTTTTTTATTTTTTTTTTTTTTTTTTTTTTTTTTTTTTTTTTTTTTTTTTTTATTTTTACATTTGTGAACCATATTTGTTTTTTGTTTTAAATTTTGTCTATTGAAACGAATAGATATTACGATAAGCCCCATGCATCTTTAGGTACATGAATTATGTGACTTTATTGCATTTAATACTTGGCTTTAATAAATATAATGTATGTCAAAGATAATATAATACATCTGAAACATTCAACGTGCCTATAAGACGTATTAAAATAGTCTATAATAAAATTAATTACATTTTTTTTTATTTTGGTCTATGATAAAACTGATATATGCGTTTGGTGCATTTTGTTACAAGTTTTTATCGTAAATGAGACATCCCTGAAGTCCCTGATGATGTAATCTTTGGGCTGATGTTATCTTTAGGCTGATGCCATCTTTAGGCTGGTCTTATCTTTATGCATCCATTAATCTTGGCATATTTCAACCACTCCAAGCTTTGTGAGCATTGCCGTGAAACATTGTGATACAATCTTACGCCTGGTTTCTTAAAAAAGCTGTTAAACGTCCCAACGCCCCTTTTCTACCAAATCGCATGAAACAAAAAAATTAGTTGTATACGAGACGGCTGACTATATCCGAAAAACAACAATGAGAACGCTATAGGGTTTGTCATTTCTCAGACCGGAAAACGTCATAACGTTACTATTTTTAGAACGTAAGACAAATATTTCTTAAAACAAATAATGTGTTTCAGCATATCGTTCGGACAGTCCTTGTATCTAGGTTCACTAGATTCACTTGTGCCGTACGCGCAATGACGTCCCATTTCACAAGATAGTAGTAAAAAATGCGTAAAATATTTCTTAAAATGTAGTAGTTAAGTTTTGATTTAGGTTAACGGCCTCTTCGCTAACATAGTGGTACTTAACACAGTATTGACATTTTGTCCGATATGAGTACCCGGATGATTACAGCAGCTCTATTAATAGATTTCCGCTATCACATGATGAGCCCTGCGGTCTTATTCACCTCACGTGTATGTTAAAGGCTGAGTGAGGTCCATCTCTCACTAGAATCGGTAGGCATTCAAGGCCTTCCATAAAAAGCCTTGGCGTACTGTGGAACGCCTGGATTACACACTTTGCCTCTGGCGTGTACAATATTATGTAAATCATATATGTATGTACGTTTTGTGTACATTAGCAGATAAATCGCTTGCGCCATTGTCTGGTGTATGTTTATTAGAGTGAATCACGCCATTGAAACAACACCAAGTAAATTACATGTGTTCTCTATCCGCCAAATCTCATGTATACGCTATCAGATAAATTCCTTCCCGGAGAATCAAAGGAAAATAACAAAGACCCTTTTTAAGTGCCGCCCATGGCATAGCTGGAACGAACCGCTCTTAAGTGAGGGCAGACCAAGCAAAAAAAATGGAAGGGGGTGAGGGTGGGGGTATAATCAATAATTGATTTCTGCTGGAATAACGAATAATTTATCCTTTAATAATGAACATTTTTTTCTTCTTTATTAATTAAGACTAGAAGTTTATTGAAGAGAAAGAGTGGGAAGAGGTGCGGAGGAGCTAGAGAGGAGAAAGAGGGGGAGAGGGGGAGAGGAGAGAGAGGGGGAGACTAGAGAGAAGGGAGAGAGATGTGGTGAGAAAGAGGTGGGCGAGAGAATGGAGAGGGAGATAGAAAGGAGTGAGAGAGAGGTGGGGAGAGCTAAGTGGGAGAAGGAGCGGGGGGGGGGGGGGGGAGGGGGGAGGGGGGGGGGGGGGGGGGGGGGGGGGGGGGGAGATCTTCATTTCAAAATGTTACTGGGCAAGGGTCAACATTTTTGTCACCCTTTTTACTGTGATGTGTTATCCAATTAAATGTGCCTACACGTCCATAAAAAATGTTATCAATTTGGTTTATCTTATCTTGTTTTACGTCTTCTTTTTTATCTTATCATGTTTTATGTTATCTTGTTTCATCTTATCTTGTTTTATGTTATCTTGTTTCATCTTATCGTGGTTTATGTTATCTTGTTTTAAGTCTTCTTTTTTATCTTATCATGTTTTATGTTATCTTGTTTCATCTTATCTTGTTTTATCTTATCTTGTTTTATCTTATGATTGTTTTATGTTATCAGCATCGTATATCGAAACGTAAATCGCAACTTATGTCCCCTTGGATGGCCTCATGGGCGTACCCTCTGCACATTTTGTCACCAGTTAAAAGCATTCGTGTGTCAAACCAGAAACCGGAAGACAGGTAACGACATCGTTATGAAGCGTGGGTTAACTACTTAAACACAGCAGCGATGGCCTCGGATGTTCTTCATGACCCACCTGGAATCAAGTCCTCCTGCCATAATGTCTGGCAAAGTGCTGGCACTGATTGGTCTTTCACCTTAGTTAAGACGTCGGCATCCCTCTCTTTTAGCAAGGAGCCATTTTTATCATTTTTATATCTGATAAGCTAATATTATTGGAGCCGAATCTCATTTTATAGTAGAACCAAACAACAAAACAACCCACCCTCCCCAAACAAAAAAACAAACAAACAAAAACAACAGAGCTACGAATATTCATTCAAAGAGCCACGTCTATTCATTCAAAGAGCCACGTCTGTTCATTCAAAAAGCCACGTTTTCCCGACTATTGCCGTAAGAGTCAACAATTTTTTTAATGACGTCATGGATACGGCTTATTCCTCGCGACGAAAAGTTCGACCGCTTTTATAATCTCTGAACCTCTACTTCAACAACTCTAAATAGTTCCATTCTAGATTAATCTCATAAAAACCCTTACCACCACATTCCGGACCACGCCCACCCTGCCCCGAAAAAAAAAAATAATACATTCTCCGCTTAGTTAGATCAGCGTTCTTCTAGTCAACCAAGATCAGTTTACTAAATCAATTGGATAACTAGTTTCCTTTTTTTTAAAAAAAAAAACCTCTTTTTTTACGTACTCCCGTTTTGTAAGTCGTATCACGTAATGTGACTAATGACGAGAGAGGACAAGCAACTCTAAGGTCTCTACGGCGTCGACGCGTTCAGGCGTTCTCAAAATGCGATGCCTGTGGCAATGTATCCAGAAAGTGCTTAAAATGTTCATGGTTTACGTCTTGGGCTAGCGGTAGATTATAGGAGGGTGCTCGTCCAAACAGACAGACGCATACGTTTTATATTCCTTTACAATAAATAAGAAGGTTAATGCACCAGGCTCTGGTGCTTTGAGAACCGCTGAAGTGGCAATCTACCGCCAACAAAGCCTGGCAGACGAGGCGAGAGATTTCATCTCGTCCACCATTCCTGCAATGACGAGTCACTCTCACTCTTTCCTTCTTTTTTTTTTTTAAATCTCGCTGCGTCCATCAAATTATAGTAACGGGAGACACTGAAATGATGACGAAAAAAAAACCCAAGTAAATTGAGACGTAGAAATGTAGAGATAATGACTAGGGGTCGAATTTCATCTCTCAGTCCAATCTTCAAGTTGTTGGGCTTTTTTGGGTTGTTTTGTTGTTTTTTTCAATAAAAGACAGACACAAAAAGACCAAGGCACATTGGTCTTGATCCAAGTCTATTTGTACTGTGACTGTCTCCTTTGGGGTTGCCGTGTGTCTTATTTTGAAATGGCTGATAATTTTTAGTTAGTCGTCCGTTCATATACCCATCCAAACAGTCCACCGTTCAATCTATCATCATCCCAAAAATCAACCAGCCAATCTATCATCCATCCCAAACATCAACCAGCCAATCTATCATCCATCCCAACAATGAATCAGCCAACCCTAATACATCCCAACAGTCAACCATCCAATCTATCATGCATCCCAAAAGTCAACCAGCCACTCAATCATCTCTCCCAACCTATCCATCTCTTCCTCTAACATCATTATGTTCAATATCGGCATGCATCACATGCAGATCAATAGGGAGTACGTGACCCGCTAAGTCATTTTCTACGGTGGGAAAACAAATAATTCCGTTTTATATTTGAAAATGAACGCACCTAAACACTTAGTTTTTTTGACAAACGATGTAGATTCTTTAACTGATGGTGCAGATTATCTAACTGATGGTGTAAATAACCATACTGATGGTGCATATTTTCTAAGTAATGGTGAAGATTCTATAACTGATGGTGCAGATTATCTAATGGATGGTGAAGATTCTCTAACTGATTGTGCAGATTTTCTAAGTGATGGTGTAGATTATCTGATGGTGTAGATTAACTGACTGTTGATGCAGATTTGCACTTTCTAACTGATGGAGTAGATTCTCTAACTGATGATGCAGATTATATAACCTATGGTGCAGATTAACTGATGGTGCAGATTTTCTAACTGATGGTGCAGATTCTCTAATAGTTTGATGGTGTGGATAACATTTTTATAAGTATGTTTCCGTATGTATATTTTTATATGGAAAGAATTGATTGCCTTGATCCTACTAATTTGTGTTTACATCCACCCACTTTTACAAAAGTTGAACCCTTTTGAGAGAGGAGCCAATTGTAGAAACTATACTATTACTATTGTTAGTAAAATTATATTATATATTTATTATTTTAAAGAACCTCATCTATTCCTATTGGCATCGGTACCAGCGGTTTACCGCTCTCGGAACAAAAGAAGACAAACAAGTCAATTTTCGTCTTGCTCAGTTCGTCAGAATCGCTCTCTCTCTCTCTCTTCCTTACCTATTTGATCAAATGGCAAAATTTAGTCAAGACGACTGGAAATACAACTGCATGCCCACGGCTCGTGGTGAATAAAACTAGGTCAACACACAGACTATAACATTGATTATTATCACAGTGCTGTCGGAATCAGCGGTGGGACTTTTAAACAAAAGTGTAATTTATTTGTTCTTTTTCGCCGGAAGCCGGGTCCCATGTTCGACCAACCACAGAAAAGACTGAAGGCGACCCTTTATTAGACCATGATGGAAGAAACACGCTACAAGAAATGAGTCGGTGCGAAGAAAATCCACCAGCCACTAGGTTTTCCACAAGAAAATGAACAGTGCAGGCTTCAGATGGTGATTGCTGTCTGCAAACACTACATGCTTCTGACAGTGTCCCCCGGGGGGACTCAAACCGCACCCCTAGGTGACTCTGCATCTTGTCAAGAAAGCTTGTCCAAAGGTTAACGTTTTGACATTAGGAAATTTGGTGAAAGATTAAAAAATGTCCCAAATCAAAAGATAACTAAACATTCAATGCGGACCTCTCTTCTACGACGCTTCCAAATGGAAAAAGAGTATGTTCTGAACTTGGCTTGTGCATTCCGAAAAGCAGGTTGCCATATAATACTTCTGCTTCAAGTTTTTTGATGGAACGATAATGAGACAAATGTCTTGAGGGTGGGACAATAGTGAGACGAACATCTGAAGGCTGCGACAATAGTGAGACAAAGGTCTTAAGGCGGGGACAATAATGAGACAAATGTCTTAAGTCTGGGACAATAGTGAGACGAACATCTTAAGGCTGGGACAATAGTGAGACGTACGTCTTAAGGCTGGGACTATAGTTAGACGAACGTCTAAAGGCTGAGACAATAGAGAGACAAAGGTCTTAAGACCTTATCAGTTGGTGACACTTGAGTTAGACCGTGGGGGGAGCATGAGAACTCAAGGGATCACGGCCAGTCTACGATGGACTCGAAGGAGCTAGAATGACGTCTTAAAAAGCGGCTCAAATCTCAACGAACAGACACTAGCTTTGGTAGTAGAGCTAGAAACAGCCATCATACTGTTTGTGCTCGATTCCTCAAATTTGATAGACCTTTCACGGCCCGTATTTTTATTCTTCTTCTTGTATTTGAGGACCCACGATCAATTATTGATCATTCTAGCTCCTGGTTTGAATTCAGAGATTGCCTTCTCTTAGATGAGTTGCTGTCCAAGGGAGGGATTGAACTGCAGACCACCTATTTGATTTGAGTCAGTTTACATCGCTCGGCCACGCATCACTATCAAGTAATGTTTAATGTTTACATTTTAGTCTTCTTTGTTTGAGCTTTTCAGTAAACATTAACTACGATCGAAACAAACAAAAAAAACATTCCCTTTTGAATTAAGGGGGTCCAAAATCTAGAAGTGACAGGGGACCTCCAAATGTCCACGGGCGGCTCTGCGTGGCCTAATAGATATTTGATTCAATTTTTTAATGCGACGAAGCTTTGGTTACAAAATATCTAGGACAGTTTATGGAACTCCGCTACGAAAACAATAAAATATTAATGACTTGCATGGGCTAAGCCTTATCTCCAAGACACTGGTAGACCTCTCATTTTGTAACAACATTTATAGATATACAAGAACGTTTTTAAATCCTTTAATTATTATTTGCTCTCAATTCAATTATTCGTTAGAGATTGCAACAACAAAATAAGCGACTAATGTATATTTGTGATCTAAACTGGATTACCTCATAGCTAAGCCGTTGATGCTAAGACCATAAAGCCTCACGCATGGCTTCGGAATTTAATCTTACATCTACAGAAGCCATCTCTGGAGCCCTGATAAAGTCCAATACAGTCCGATGCTATGTTGTTTGGTTTTTTTTTAGACCGGATGTTTACCACTAGTAACATTGGATTCGATACCATCCTCCAACACAGTCCGAAGCTATGTTTTTAGACCGGATGTTTACCACGAGTAACTTTGGATTCGATACCATCCCCCAAAACAGTCCCAAGCTATGCTTTTAGACCGGATGTTTACCACTAGTAACATTGGAGTCGATACCATCCTATAACACAGTCCGAAGCTATGTTTTTAGACCGGATGTTTACCACGAGTAACTTTGGATTCGATACCATCGCTCAAAACAGTCCCAAGCTATGTTTATAGACCAGATGTTTACCACTAGTAACACTGGATTCGATACCATTCTACTGCCGCATCCCGAACCAAAACATGTTGGATTTTTTTTTAGACAACCTTAGTCTCAATCTTTTTTTTTTGACTTTTCTCCGGAGGGCCAATAGAAGAAAAAAACAGTGCGCTGAGGCGATGACGTAATTTGATGACGGCGACTCCAGGTCTACAACTTCTACATTGTCATCTTCAGCAGTGTCGCAACGGTCATGAACTGCTTTAAGCCTTATCCACCACATCTTTCAATGCAGATCGATCCACGGTTTTTCCTCTCCACGCGCCAATCCCCTTCTGATGTAAACCCGTCTCCGGGGCATCAACCCGTCTCAGTTTTGATCGACCGGTCATCTGTTCTGTTCGACTCTTTGTGTCTGGCCTTAAACCGCCTTTTCTCCGTATAGTTTGGCATTGTCTCTTTTATGTGTCTTGTCCAGCGTCGTTGCCACGACTATGGATGGGTCATCGTACGATTGGAGAATTTCTTGGTTTAAACCGAAATCAATAACTTCTGCACCGTATGGTTTCAATAACTTCTACACCGTATGATTTCAATAACGTCTACACCGTATGATTTCAATAACTTCTGCACCATATGGTTTCAATAACTTCTGCACCGTATGATTTCAATAACTTCTGCACCATATGGTTTCAATAACTTCTGCACCGTATGGTTTCAATAACTTCTACACCGTATGATTTCAATAACGTCTACACCGTATGATTTCAATAACTTCTGCACCATATGGTTTCAATAACTTCTACACCGTATGATTTCAATAACTTCTGCACCATATGGTTTCAATAACTTCTGCACCGTATGGTTTCAATAACTTCTAAACCGTATGATTTCAATAACTTCTACACCATATGGTTTCAATAACTTCTGCACCGTATGGTTTCAATAACTTCTACACCGTATGATTTCAATAACTTCTACACCGTAAGGTTTCAATAACTTCTACACCATATGGTTTCAATAACTTCTACACCGTATGATTTCAATAACTTCTACACCGCATGGTTTCAATAACTTCTACACCGTATGATTTCAATAACTTCTACACCGCATGGTTTCAATAACTTCTACACCGCATGGTTTCAATAACTTCTACACCGTATGATTTCAATAACTTCTACACCGTATGATTTCAATAACTTCTACACCGTAGGATTTCAATAACTTCTAAACCGCATGATTTCAATAACTTCTACACCGTATGGTTTCAATAACTTCTACACCGCATGGTTTCAATAACTTCTACACCGTATGATTTCAATAACTTCTAAACCGCATGATTTCAATAACTTCTACACCGCATGGTTTCAATAACTTCTACACCGCATGGTTTCAATAACTTCTACACCGTATGATTTCAATAACTTCTAAACCGCATGGTTTCAATAACTTCTACACCGTATGGTTTCAATAACTTCTGCACCGTAAGGTTTCAATAACTTCTACACTGTAAGGTTTCAATAACTTCTGCACCGTATGATTTCAATAACTTCTACACCGCATGGTTTCAATAACTTCTACACCTTATGGTTTCAATAACTTCTGCACCGTATGGTTTCAACAACTTCTACACCGTAAGGTTTCAATAACTTCTGCACCGTATGGTTTCAACAACTTCTACACCGTATGATTTCAATAAATTCTACACCTTATGGTTTCAATAACTTCTACACCGTATGATTTCAATAACTTCTACACCGTATGATTTCAATAACTTCTACACCGTATGATTTCAATAAATTCTACACCGTATGATTTCAATAACTTCTACACCGTATGATTTCAATAACTTCTACACCGCATGGTTTCAACAACTTCTACACCGCATGGTTTCAACAACTTCTACACCGCATGGTTTCAACAACTTCTACACCGCATGGTTTCAACAACTTCTACACCGCATGGTTTCAACAACTTCCACACCGTATGGTTTCAACAACTTCTACACCGTATGGTTTCAACAACTTCTACACCGCATGGTTTCAACAACTTCTACACCGTATGGTTTCAACAACTTCTTGTGGCGTACCAAAGTTGTTGAAGATGTGGCTATGGTTTCAACAACTTCTACACCGCATGGTTTCAACAACTTCTACACCGCATGGTTTCAACAACTTCCACACCGCATGGTTTCAACAACTTCTACACCGCATGGTTTCAACAACTTCTACACCGTATGGTTTCAACAACTTCCACACCGCATGGTTTCAACAACTTCTACACCGCATGGTTTCAACAACTTCCACACCGTATGGTTTCAACAACTTCTACACCGTATGGTTTCAACAACTTCCACACCGCATGGTTTCAACAACTTCTACACCGCATGGTTTCAACAACTTCTACACCGCATGGTTTCAACAACTTCCACACCGCATGGTTTCAACAACTTCCACACCGTATGGTTTCAACAACTTCTACACCGCATGGTTTCAATAACTTCTACACCGTATGGTTTCAACAACTTCCACACCGTATGGTTTCAACAACTTCTACACCGCATGGTTTCAACAACTTCCACACCGTATGGTTTCAACAACTTCTACACCGCATGGTTTCAACAACTTCTACACCGTATGGTTTCAACAACTTCTACACCGCATGGTTTCAACAACTTCTACACCGCATGGTTTCAACAACTTCTACACCGCATGGTTTCAACAACTTCTACACCGCATGGTTTCAACAACTTCTACACCGCATGGTTTCAACAACTTCTACACCGCATGGTTTCAACAACTTCTACACCGCATGGTTTCAACAACTTCTACACCGCATGGTTTCAACAACTTCTACACCGCATGGTTTCAACAACTTCTACACCGCATGGTTTCAACAACTTCTACACCGCATGGTTTCAACAACTTCTACACCGCATGGTTTCAACAACTTCTACACCGCATGGTTTCAACAACTTCTACACCGCATGGTTTCAACAACTTCTACACCGCATGGTTTCAACAACTTCTACACCGCATGGTTTCAACAACTTCTACACCGCATGGTTTCAACAACTTCTACACCGCATGGTTTCAACAACTTCTACACCGCATGGTTTCAACAACTTCTACACCGCATGGTTTCAACAACTTCTACACCGCATGGTTTCAACAACTTCTACACCGCATGGTTTCAACAACTTCTACACCGCATGGTTTCAACAACTTCTACACCGCATGGTTTCAACAACTTCTACACCGCATGGTTTCAACAACTTCTACACCGCATGGTTTCAACAACTTCTACACCGCATGGTTTCAACAACTTCTACACCGCATGGTTTCAACAACTTCTACACCGCATGGTTTCAACAACTTCTACACCGCATGGTTTCAACAACTTCTACACCGCATGGTTTCAACAACTTCTACACCGCATGGTTTCAACAACTTCTACACCGCATGGTTTCAACAACTTCTACACCGCATGGTTTCAACAACTTCTACACCGCATGGTTTCAACAACTTCTACACCGCATGGTTTCAACAACTTCTACACCGCATGGTTTCAACAACTTCTACACCGTATGGTTTCAACAACTTCTACACCGTATGGTTTCAACAACTTCTACACCGCATGGTTTCAACAACTTCTACGCCGTATGGTTTCAATAACTTCTACACCGCATGGTTTCAACAACTTCTACACCGTATGGTTTCAACAACTTCTACACCGTATGGTTTCAACAACTTCTACACCGCATGGTTTCAACAACTTCTACACCGTATGGTTTCAACAACTTCTACACCGCATGGTTTCAACAACTTCTACACCGTATGGTTTCAACAACTTCTACACCGTATGGTTTCAACAACTTCTACACCGTATGGTTTCAACAACTTCTACACCGTATGGTTTCAACAACTTCTACACCGCATGGTTTCAACAACTTCTACACCGTATGGTTTCAACAACTTCTACACCGCATGGTTTCAACAACTTCTACACCGCATGGTTTCAACAACTTCCACACCGCATGGTTTCAACAACTTCTACGCCGTATGGTTTCAACAACTTCTACACCGCATGGTTTCAACAACTTCTACACCGTATGGTTTCAACAACTTCTACACCGCATGGTTTCAACAACTTCTACACCGTATGGTTTCAACAACTTCTACACCAACACCGCATGGTTTCAACAACTTCTACACCGCATGGTTTCAACAACTTCTACACCGTATGGTTTCAACAACTTCTACACCGTATGGTTTCAACAACTTCTACACCGCATGGTTTCAACAACTTCTACACCGCATGGTTTCAACAACTTCTACACCGTATGGTTTCAACAACTTCTACACCGCATGGTTTCAACAACTTCTACACCGCATGGTTTCAACAACTTCTACGCCGTATGGTTTCAACAACTTCTACACCGCATGGTTTCAATAACTTCTACACCGCATGGTTTCAACAACTTCTACACCGTATGGTTTCAACAACTTCTACACCGTATGGTTTCAACAACTTCTACGCTGTATGGTTTCAACAACTTCTACACCGCATGGTTTCAACAACTTCTACACCGTATGGTTTCAACAACTTCTACACCGTATGGTTTCAACAACTTCTATGCCGTATGGTTTCAACAACTTCTACACCGCATGGTTTCAACAACTTCTACACCGCATGGTTTCAACAACTTCTACGCCGTATGGTTTCAATAACTTCTACACCGCATGGTTTCAACAACTTCTACACCGTATGGTTTCAACAACTTCTACACCGTATGGTTTCAACAACTTCTACACCGCATGGTTTCAACAACTTCTACACCGCATGGTTTCAACAACTTCTACACCGCATGGTTTCAACAACTTCTACACCGCATGGTTTCAACAACTTCTACACCGCATGGTTTCAACAACTTCTACACCGCATGGTTTCAACAACTTCTACACCGCATGGTTTCAACAACTTCTACACCGCATGGTTTCAACAACTTCTACACCGCATGGTTTCAACAACTTCTACACCGCATGGTTTCAACAACTTCTACACCGCATGGTTTCAACAACTTCTACACCGCATGGTTTCAACAACTTCTACACCGCATGGTTTCAACAACTTCTACACCGCATGGTTTCAACAACTTCTACACCGCATGGTTTCAACAACTTCTACACCGCATGGTTTCAACAACTTCTACACCGCATGGTTTCAACAACTTCTACACCGCATGGTTTCAACAACTTCTACACCGCATGGTTTCAACAACTTCTACACCGCATGGTTTCAACAACTTCTACACCGCATGGTTTCAACAACTTCTACACCGCATGGTTTCAACAACTTCTACACCGCATGGTTTCAACAACTTCTACACCGCATGGTTTCAACAACTTCTACACCGCATGGTTTCAACAACTTCTACACCGCATGGTTTCAACAACTTCTACACCGCATGGTTTCAACAACTTCTACACCGCATGGTTTCAACAACTTCTACACCGCATGGTTTCAACAACTTCTACACCGCATGGTTTCAACAACTTCTACACCGCATGGTTTCAACAACTTCTACACCGCATGGTTTCAACAACTTCTACACCGCATGGTTTCAACAACTTCTACACCGCATGGTTTCAACAACTTCTACACCGCATGGTTTCAACAACTTCTACGCCGCATGGTTTCAACAACTTCTACACCGTATGGTTTCAACAACTTCTACGCCGCATGGTTTCAACAACTTCTACACCGTATGGTTTCAACAACTTCTACACCGTATGGTTTCAACAACTTCTACACCGCATGGTTTCAACAACTTCTACACCGTATGGTTTCAACAACTTCTACGCCGTATGGTTTCAACAACTTCTACACCGCATGGTTTCAACAACTTCTACGCCGCATGGTTTCAAACGTTTTCTAGAAAAATCATTTTATTGATTCTTTTTTTAGAAAGTCTAAATCTGAGAAGAATTTTAGGAACACAGTACTATGACTTGGCCACGCCCATGCAGCTTGAGCCGAATTAGAATTTGTAAACAATTTCCGCTTGACTGAACACTAATTGTGCCTCGGTTGCGATTTCTCATCAGATTTTAGTTATAAACTTGCCGTGAACATTCGCTCCTGTAATAGCTTCGTGGATTAGCGTGACAGATGGCTCACGTATTAAAAACGGGCTTATATTACCTGAATGTTCTTGCAACATTGCTTTAGCTTGTGAGACCGAGTAGGGGGACACTACTCCAATCTACATTAAATCTCTGTGTAAGAGGTTCCCAAACATTGCTTTACACGGCGTCCATATTGAAGTCACGTTATCCCTGCAACTGTATAACGAACTTGATATAACAAAAAATAACTGCTGATATAGGGATGAAAGCTAGACGTTTACATTCCAAGAGTGAATTAGTTTTGTCCTGGGCTAAATTTCTTCAAGTTCTTGCCAATGAAGTTCACAAGCTCTTCTAACAACGGAAATTAACGTTCTTAGCTCCACCTCTCACCCCTCCACCCCAGTGCCGTCTTAAGGCATGGCCCCAGTGGGCACTGGCCAAGAGCCCCGCGCTTGCAAGGGGGCCCTACATTGACATAGCGTTAATGAATATTGAAAGATTTTGACAATTTAATTGGAATTAAAATGCCCAATTTACAGTCTGTGGAGAGCAGAAACTGTTTGCCCCCCCCCCCAATCCAAATGTTTGAGCATGGGATGAGTGGCCCCTTCTCATGGCCCAGGTGTGTTGTATTGCTGTGCCCAGGGCTTCCTATGTTGTTAAGACGGCCCTGCTCCACCCCACAACAATTTTTTTTTTATAAAAAGAGGACGCAGACTAAACTTATGGATATAGTTGTTCATCAAACATGAACTTAAATGTTGTTATCACTGTCTATAGTGTCATGAAGAATTATTATAGCCATAACAAAACGATTCCAAATGTCTGAATAAGTTTTTAATGTTTAAAAAAAACCAAACCCTGATACCTTGCCTATCACGTCTAGCAGATGGAAACTTTGAAAACTGATACTCTCACCCACTAGCGTCCTTGGAGAAGGATTGTGTCATTCGTTAGTTTGCCAGTGTGGTTAAACCCACCGAGACTTTCTTAGGGCGAATTCTTCCTCTATAATAAATTCATAAAAAAGAAAAGCGATTATCTATGTCAACGTACTTTTATCCCCCACTCACATCTATCTTTGGACTGGACATCGGGTCAACAAAATGTCATCTAACAAAAGGACTACGTGGGGGAAAATATTAAAACAACCAATGCTAAGTAGTAGACCTTTTTGTTGTAAATAGTAGACCTTTTGTTGTTAGTAGTAGACGTTTTGTTGTAAGTAGTAGACCTTTTGTTGTTAGTAGTAGACCTTTTGTTGTAAGTAGTAGACCTTTTGTTGTAAATAGTAGACCTTTTGTTGTAAGTAGTAGACCTTTAGTGTAAGTAATGGACTTTTTGTTGTAAGGAGTAGACCTTTTGATGTAAGCAATGGACCTTTTGTTGTAAGTAGTAGACCTTTTGTTGTAAGTAGCAGACCTTTATTGTAAGTAGTGGACCTTTTGTTGTAAGTAGTAGACCTTTTGTTGTAAGTAGTAGACCTTGTGTTGTAAGTAGTGGACCTTTTGTTGTAAGTAGTAGACCTTGTGTTGTAAGTAGTAGACCTTTTGTTGGGGGTATAACATTAATCCCTCTCTATTTTATTTCACGAAAAAAAAATCCTGCAGTTATCGAGATTTGTGGGGAGGGGTGCGGGTAGGCTTGCCAGACGTCCGGCAAAAGGAGGATATGTCCTCCTTTTTAGCTTATTGTCCTCCGCCCGGCAGGCCGAGCTAAAAATCTTTTCAAATGTCCGGCTCTTCTCACATTTTATATTATAATTTTTATGTATCGTTGTTACAGCTATTACCTGGTATCTTTACGTTGTTACAATGTACAAAGTCAATGCATTTCTGCGAACCAGTCGATTTCAGTCATTCTAACACTATCAAAAACTCACGCGCATTCCGTTTGCGTATACGAAAAATGGCGCCAAACCATTGATGGCAATGGAGCATTTGGCTGGTCGGTGATCTTCTTTTTCTTTTCTTTATTTATTTTTTTTTTTTTTTTTTTGCGTTTTTCGTCACAGTTTTCAAATAGTTGAATTTTTTGATCAACAGTGACGTAGAACGCATGTTTTCCTAAGCTTTACGCACCATTTTCGCCGCATGGGGGATTTTCATTTTTATTTATCGGCAGCGCATTTAATATTAGAGATCGGTATGTACTTATAATCTGATGACTTTTTAATGGTAAATAGTAAATATGNTTATTTATTCCCCATTTTTAATAATTTTATTTGGTTTATAATAGCAATGCCCCGCGCCCCCCCCCCCCCAAGTTATGAATTTTCCCGTGGAAGGTGTAAGAAAATTAAAATTTCAGTTGCCAACAGTCAATGGCTATTTTTATCATTTTGACTTAAACTTTAATAATATCTAAAGAGATTTTCATTAATTTTTTATTTTTAAAACCTTTGTGCGAAAAATTTATTAGCTTCAGTTTATGAGTGGGAACCAATTATAGTTATTTTATAATTAATGATAATGTATATCGCATCGCCGTGAGCATATATAAATTATTGTAATTGTCGTTTCATAGTAATGTAGAGTAGAGGCCAACCCCAGTTAATGTAATTAATAAAGATTATAAAGTAATGATTGTACAATTGGCTCTTGTATTTAAATGATGTTTTTTTACATTTTGAAGAAGGCGTCCATTGAATTTGTTTTTTTTAACGTGACTGTTTCTTGGTCGATTCACTAAAAGTAAGATACACTTAATTGGCAGCTAGGACATTAACATTGTGCTGACTATCCGGGAAATGAAAAATTCAAAATGTCCTCCTTTTTTGTTCTCCTTTTGTTTTATCATGTCCTCCTTTGTTCTCCTTTTGTTTTATCATGTCCTCCTTTGTTCTCCTTTTGTTTTATCATGTCCTCCTTTGTTCTCCTTTTGTTTTATCATGTCCTCCTTTGTTCTCCTTTTTGTTTTATCATGTCCTCCATTTTGTGTCCACCTATCTGGCAACCGTAGGTCGGGGCGTCAATATATGATTTCTTTGACCACGTGATCACTGTTTTTCAAGATTACCCCACCACTCAGATTCGTCATCGGAGTAGGGGTGTGTTAAAAAAAAAAATACCTTAGAAAAAAATTTCCGGATCTCTTTGAACGTAGCAAATGTATAGGGTTTAGGTGATCAAAAGGTTATCTGATGCCGCCATTATGCTGATGGCTTTATTCCCCCCTGAATCTAAACGCTAATCTGTTTTGTCTATGGGGGACACGTCAAGGGCTTGCTGCGTTTATAACTCTCGGCACAGCTCGGCCCTTACATCATTTGTGGTCAGATGTACAAAGTTATGCAGAGCCCCCGGGTGAGCCGACAAGCCATAGAAAACATAGTCTTACAGACCCTGTTACTGACGGTTGTTAATCATAGTCTTACAGCCCCTGCTACTGACGGTTGTTAATTATAGTCTTACAGCCCCTGCTACTGACGGTTGTTAATCATAGTCTTACAGCCCCTGCTACTGACGGTTGTTAATCATAGTCTTACAGCCCTTGCTACTTCACGGTTCAAGTTACGCACTGGCTTCTATTGTGAGAAATTAATCTCTTATTTTAAATTTATGGCTCGTTCAAACAGTGCCTAACAAAGGACGATACCATACATTAACAAAAATACGACACCTAAAACAGTACCAATAGGGCTTGTAATTTAATGGCGGAAATCTATTAATAGAACTGATGTCATCATTACTCATCATCCGGGTACTCAGCGCGGACAAAATGTCAACACTGTTCAGTTTTACTATGTTAGCAAAGTGTCCCTGAAACTTGTTTACAACTCTATTTTACGAAATATTTTACACTTTTTTTTTTTACTTCTATTTTCTGAAATGGGACTTCATTGCGCAAACGGGATATGTAACAGTAACTCTAGATACAAGAATCGTCCGAACGATATGCTGAAACACACTATAAGCTGCCATGTTTTAAGCAATATTTGTCCGCCGACCTTCTAAAAATAGTACGTTATGACGTTTTCCGGTCTGAGAAATTACAAAGCCTATTACAATCAATAAATTTAATATAGTAATTTTAGTAATAATACAATAATAAAACGAATGAAATATAATTACAAATCATCAACTTACAGAGTATGAGAAAATCTGGTACCGGTACACAATTAGTACAATGTGCCAATTAATAATGATGAATGATCAATGCGAATAAAAACATATGAGCACACAAAGAATCATACAATTGTCTCGTAAAGCTAATAATATGTATCTCAATCTCCCTCCCAATCTCCGTGTCTGTCAATCCCTTTATATATGCAGCGTAAGCCCTGCCTTCCAGAAACTACTCAGCATATGTTTACGTTTCTAGAACAAATCGCGATCATTCCAAAACATACTAGGAGACAGACTAACCATGTTTAATTGGTAGTCGGTAGTAAACACGACATATCAAAATACTAAGCCACACCGATCTATGAACGTAGCGTGTGCTAGGATCTAATTTGGGTTCAAGCAAAGTTCACGCACGGGGAAAAGTGTCTTACATAACAGTTCCTATCATACTTTTACATCCAATGCTACTGACGGTTCTTAATTATGGTCTTACAGTCCCTGCTACTGTCGGTTCTTAATCATAGTTTTACAGCCCCCTGCTACTTCACAGTTCATAATTATACTTTTAAAGACCCTGCTACTGACGGTTCTTAATCATAGTTTTAAAGCCCCTGCTACTGACGGTTCTTAATCATGGTCTTACAGCCCCTGATACTGACGGTTCTTAATCATAGTTTTACAGCCCTTGCTACTTCACGATTCCTATCATGCTTTTACAGCCCCTGCTACTAACGGTTGTTAATCAACTTCTTACAGCCCCTGGTACTGACGGTTCTTAATCATAGTCTTACAGCCCCTGCTACTAATGGTTATTAATCAACTTCTACAGTCCCTGTAATCAACGGTTGTTAATCAAATTCTTACAGCCCGTGATATTGACAGTTGTTAATCATAGTCCTACAGCCCCTGTAACTAACGGTTCTTAATTTTAATCTTACAGCCCCTGTAACTGACGGTTCTTAAATTTAATCTTACAGCCCCTTCTCCTGACAGTTGCTAATCATAGTCTTATGGACCGTGCAGCTAAAAGCTGTTGATTTCCACTACAGTTTATGATAAGCCAATACACATTGCCATCCAATTTCTATGTCTTATTTTCTAACCGAGCATTGCTGTAATCACGTCATCAATTTGCGTTTACATATTTTTTCGTCTTTTTTTTCTCCACTTAGGCCAAGAAAGTGTGCTGACGTCACAGGAAGATGATGTCACCGGAGAAGTAGCCTTACCATTGATGGATGTTTCGTATTGCTATTTCTACCAATGATGTTTCAAGTCTGACTAAAGGGAGAGTCGATCGTGTCGAGGCGTACTGCACAAACAAATGAGGAGATAAGACCATTAAAGTTTCTTGATTTGATAACTACTTTTTTTATTTAAATTACAGCCAGTGGTCTCGTGAATTGATAAGTCGATTAAGTTATCAATGAGCAATTGGTCATCAATGAATAAGTGACGCCTTTTATGGACGAACACAAAAGTCTAAGAAAGAGATCGAAAGGGAAATAATCTCTACACCCACTGACTTGAGAAATAATGACGCAAGTGTTCTGCAAGAGGACATCATTGGACACCAGCTCGTTGTAGCCGGTAATGTATATCTTTCAAAACACGTCTCTCTCTCCATCTCCTTCTCTCTCCCTCTCCTTCTCTCTCCCTCTCCTTCTCTCTCCCTCTCCTTCTCCCTCCCTCTCCTCTCTCCCTATCCCTCGCTCTCATTCTCTCACTCTCTCCCTCCCTCTCTCTATCCCTATCCCTCGCTCTCATTCTCTCACTCCCTCACTCTCTCCCTCCCTCTCTCCCTCTCTCTCTATCCCTATCCCTCGCTCTCACTCTCTCACTCTCTCCCTCCCTCTCCATATCCCTATCCCTCGCTCTCATTCTCTCACTCCTTCCCTCTCTCACTCTCTCCCTCCCTCTCTCCCTCTCTCTATCCCTATCCCTCGCTCTCATTCTCTCTCACTCTCTCTCTCTCTCTCCCTGACACACACACACTCACCCACACACAAGCATCCAGGCAACCTGTTTCCACCCAGCGACATGTATATTAACGACAAGCTTACTGCGGGAACATCAACTGTCCCCGTTCTCACACCAAGCACGCGCATCCCGTTACACACAAACTCCTCCACTATACTCACACACCAAACGCCATCCCGACCATACACACCAATCACCTCCACTCCCAGACAATCTCATGGCCACACAGCCATCGCTTCCATCCACGCTCATTCCAATCCCTGCCACCCACACAGGTCATTCACTTCCATGACCTACAAAGGGCATTCACTTCCATGACCCACACACCATTCATTTCCACGCTCCACGCACCAATCCCTTACATGCCCAACACAGCAGTCACTTCCACTCCTCCCACATAAACACTTTCATTCACACCCACTCCAATCCCTTCCCCCATACACAAGAAGAGTCCTTTCCACCACAACATGAGACCCCCACCCACTCCGCCACAATAGCAACCCGAGACCTCGCACGTGTTTCATGTCTCACTGACGTCTGCTCACGGTTGCCTCGTTCTGGTTCGGATTTATTTTCTTCTGTATGCGACTCCCGTCATTTGTATTCAACGCAAAGCCTTACCCGGCCACTTTAACATTAGCCTTGCCTGGCCTTTTTAACATTAGCCTTACCCACCCACTTTAACATTAGCCTTGCCTGGCCTTTTTAACATTAGCATTACCCGGCCACTTTAACATTAGCCTTGCCTGGCCACTTTAACAGTCGCCTTACCTGGTAACAGTAACATTATATTTACCTTTCCACTTGAACATTAGCCTTACCTGGCCACTTGAACATTAGCCTTACCAGGCCACTTGAACATTAGCCTTACCTGGCCACTTGAACATTAGCCTTACCTGGTAACCGAAACATTATATTTACCTGACCACAGTAACATTCTATTTACCTGGCCACTTGAACGTTAGCCTTACCTGGCCACTTTAACATTATCCTTACCCTGCAACCGTAACATTATATTTACCTGACCACCGTTACACTAGTCTTACCTGGCCGCGTGAACATTAGCCTTAACTGGCCGCTGTAGCACCGGCATTACCTGGCCACATTAACGTTAAGCGAAAAGCCTCGGCGGACCACACAGGCACTCACTTAGCGGCGACATTTGAGATACATCTTTCACCGCTTCGCCGTCAACAAGGGGCTCGCGCCGTCACGTGCACCGTGATCTTTATCACGGGGAAATGTGATATCAGATATGGAAAATGTGATATAAATCTAACATTATGTATGAAACAGATCTATATTTCTTAAGGAATAGTAATTCAGAACTGGAAGACGTGCTGTAATGTGGTATCGCTAGGACTAACTACCTGTAGGCTTGTTTTTATTTCACGTTGTTCAGTCGCGTGAGTGAAGTATGAAATAGACATTGCGAGGAAAAAAGAAAAAAATTCATGTCATTCTTTACAGTTTCACATTCTGATCATTACAAATAACCTTATTTATATACACAAGAAGAAATGTTCTATGGTGGTCGCAAAGCTAAATGTAGATAACCTATGCCAGGCTAGGATTACAAAAAAAAAAAGAATCAATATTTTGAGTTTGTTAGAAACGCGAGCATTCGTCCAGTCAATCGAAAGAAATCAGATTTCAAAAGTTATTTAATCGGTTTATGAGGTTGTGTTCACATTAACTTAGTTGCAGAGCTTGAAAAAATGTTATCATAAAGTTTTGTTATAAAAAATCTATATTGATACATTGTTGGTTGATTGTTGGTGACACGGTCAGTTAACTAAAGTCAGCGATGATCCAAGTGCAATAAATGGAAGTATTCAGATTACCATTGAACAGCTTGGACATAAATTCTCTCACTAGTCAGTGGAATGCGTATCAACATGCCCTGCTTATGACACTCACCGATTTCTGCCACCTGTCTAACAACTTTCAACTTTTCTTCTTGTTTACATCAAGCACATACAAACCAAAAATGCAATCGTTTTTATTTCATCAACTAAATTCAACATATCCTTATTTTACTTCATACGCTGCCAAATTCAGCATTTCATTTCATACACTGTGAAATTCAACGCGTATGCATCATGCTGTGCTGAATTCAACATTTCTTTAAGGTAACCAAATAAAAAATATATCTAACCAAATCTCTATTTTCTTATGTTCACGTTGATCTGACCAAAACTCTAACCGTTTCTTCTTCCTCACAGCGGGCCTGCAATTTCCCTCTCGACCCACCCCCCAACAGCTGAACTGGACAAGCATAAGAACCAACACTCCATCTTGTCTGCTATATGCTTGGAAAGCCCTAAACACCGGCCTCATTTTCAGTGCAGCATGGCGGACACGGATCAGCGGAACAGGGTCGTCTTCCTCGGCGCGGGGCGCGTCGGGAAGACCGCCATCTTGAAACGGTTCCTGTTCAACACGTACAGCGACGACTACAAGGAGACCGTCGAGGACCTCTACGCGCGGGACTACAACATACGGGGCTCGCTCATCAAGGTGGACTTCCTGGACACGGCCGGGAACCTGACCTTCCCGGCCATGCGGAGGCTGTCGATCACCACGGCCCACGCTTTCGTGCTCGTGTACTCCATCACGTTGGCCGAGTCGTTCGAGGAGGTGAAGAAACTGTGGGCCCAGATACAGGAGGAGAGGGCGAGTTATCAGGTGAGGGATGCGTCATCATGTGCGTCATAAAGATAGGGCAGTCATGCGTCATTCGATGAGCCCTAAAACGGTTTGATTGGCCATTCCATAGGTTAGTGATGCGTCATGAGGTGAACTGTACATTGGTTTGATTGGTCATTCGATAGGTCAGAAATGCGTCATTAGATAAGCCCAAAAAAATCTTTTGATTTTGTCATTAGGTTTGTATTTGTCATTAGTAGAATCATATGCCTTGCTCCATTCATTGGATATGGAGGTTTTAATGCGCCAATAGTCGAATCATATGTCTTGCTCCCTTCATTGGGCAATTAATATGCGGCATTAGTGGAGTAAAATTCCTTGCCAAAATAATACGCCAAGCTTTTTGTCATGCGGTTGACTGACCGAATAATATGTCATAGCTACTAGGTCATTACGGCCAGCACAGGCCTAATGCGTGCTTCATTGGTTTGTTAAAGCTCAGTAAGAGTCGTCACGCTCGAGCACAAGCGATCAGTCGGGGAATAGCATGAAGATGTCACATTCGAAGCGGTGATACCAAGCCGTCAAAAACAGCGCTGGTGAGACGGTGCCGGCAATACAGTACCGGGGAATCATTGCCGGTGCTACGGTGCCAGTGATACCGTTCCGGTGATATGGTGCCGCTGATACTGTGCCAGTAATACAGTGCCGCTGATACAATACCGCTGATGCTGTGCTGGTGAGACAGTGCCGTCTCCATTTTTCATAGAAAATCGGCAAAATACGTTTACTTTTCGCTTTCGCAACTAATCAAGAAAAACAAAGGGCGCCCTACCCCAGCACCCACACACCCTCACAAACACACACACACACAAAGGTAGAAAAAAAGTACCGAAATATATGTTTCCATCATATAAAGTTGTAAAATGTGTTTCCTTAGTAGAACAATCTTTCATTGTTGTTGTTGTTGTTGTTCTTTAATAAAATAATCGTTGCGTCTGGCACTATTCATGATGTGGATAAAACATACAATTAGTGAAGTATAGTTGTATTCAGTGGTGTAAGAAGGGGGTGCGGTGGTGGTCCGCCCGGGGTGCCATTATGTTTCTTTCAATGATAGGGAGTTCCATTTTCAGCCGATGGCAGAGTTATTTTTTGTGGAATGGATGCGATAAAAGGCGCGACCCACCGCTCGCGGTACTTACCTTAGTTACGCCCCTGTTTAAAGAGTGGTCAGTCTAACCTTGTCCGTTCCCATGCCACTTTTTACATATGTAAGAGCATATCTCAAAGACTAAATACTACCCCACCCGTCCCCTGGTTGATTAATGATGTTGAGACAATGATTTTTAATGATGATTGTTTCTCTGATAATATATTTCAAACTATCTATTAATGAAAAGTATTATCCTTTTAGGTACAACTAGATACATTCCCACTTTAAATGTGTGTGTCCCCCCTCGGAGGTGCAAGTAGATACATTCCCACTTTAAATGTGTGTGTCCCCCCTCGGAGGTGCAAGTAGATACATTCCCACTTTAAATGCGTGTGTCCCCCCTCGGAGGTGCAAGTAGATACATTCCCACTTTAAATGTGTGTGCCCCCCCTCGGAGGTGCAAGTAGATACATTCCCACTTTAAATATGTGTGTCCCCCCTCGGAGGTGCAAGTAGATACATTCCCACTTTAAATGTGTGTGTCCCCCCTTCCTCAGAAGTGAAACTATATACATTTCCACTTTGAATGTCTTTGTCCCCCCCCCTCCCCCCCCCCACCTCAGAACTTCCGAATACGTTGTTTAGTATAACACATGAATAACTTAAAAATAACTTAAAGACCAAGTTATTGAACTTAGCTAGTCCGGGTCCCATAATACTCTCCCTGGCGTTTCTTATAATCATCATCACCATGAATTTGTATACTCTGCTCGCAGTACCTTACATTTAATATAATATAGAAATTCCTACGGTAAACACATGATCCTTTGAGCTACCTGAAATGTGTGTTTCTATTAAATATCTTTCCCGTGGATTGCTTAAGACATGACAGTACAACAAACCCAATCTCAAAATTGATGTTCTTTGCCCCGCGTGTAGTCCGGCACTCTAACGTCATTACAGATTATGTGAATGCATAATAGTTCAACCGCACGCACTTGGCCCATCGCAAGACCTGTTGTTGACGAGAACTATGTGTCTCAGAAATCTGTGTTAGGGCACAGTGACCATTATCGGAACAGGGATTCTCGATAAGTTTACATTATCGTCCACCGAATCGTGCGCGGTGACAACACCGGTCATGTCAGTTTCAACATCAGTCGTGTCAGTTTCAACATCAGTCGTGTCAGTTTCAACATCAGTCGTGTCAGTTTCAACACCGGTCGTGTCAGTTTCAACATCAGTCGTGTCAGTTTCAACATCAGTCGTGTCAGTTTCAACACCAGTCGTGTCAGTTTCAACACCGGTCGTGTCAGTATTAGCTAATCAAATCGTGTTGTCACCTGGCCAAAGAATAACGCCTTTTTTGTTACCAATGTTTGCGTCTCTCATTTACCACCAGTCTTTACCTTACGTCTGTCATTTACCACCAGTCTTTAATTTACTTCTGTCATTTACCACAGTCTTTAATTTATTTCTGTCATGTACCACCAGTCTTTAATTTACTTATGTCATGTACCAGCAGTCTTTAATTTACTTCTGTCATGTACCACCAGTCTTTAATTTACTTATGTCATGTACCACCAGTCTTTACTTGACTTCTGTCATTTACCACCAGTCTTTAATTTACTTATGTCATGTACCACCAGTCTTTACTTGACTTCTGTCATTTACCACCAGTCTTTAATTTACTTATGTCATGTACCACCAGTCTTTAATTTACTTATGCCATGTACCACCAGTCTTTACTTGACTTCTGTCATGTACCACCAGTCTTTAATTTACTTCTGTCATGTACCACCAGTCTTTAATTTACTTCTGTCATGTACCACCAGTCTTTACTTGACTTCTGTCATTTACCACCAGTCTTTAATTTACTTCTGTCATGTACCACCAGTCTTTACTTGACTTCTGTCATTTACCACCAGTCTTTAATTTACTTCTGTCATGTACCACCAGTCTTTACTTGACTTCTGTCATTTACCACCAGTCTTTAATTTACTTATGTCATGTACCACCAGTCTTTACTTGACCTCTGTCATGTACCACCAGTCTTTTTTTACTTTACCTTTGTCATATACCACCAGTTTTTACTTTACCTGTGTCATGTACCACCAGTCTTTTTTTACTTTACCTTTGTCATATACCACCAGTTTTTACTTTACCTGTGTCATGCACCACCAGTCTTTTTTTACTTTACCTTTGTCATATACCACCAGTCTTTACTTGACCTCTGTCATGTACCACCAGTCTTTACTTGACCTCTGTCATGTACCACCAGGCTTTACTTTACTTCTCTCATTCGCCACATCTGTTTCCTGTAAGTGTAAGCGTATCTTAACGCGTACACACGGGCTTGTTTGACATGATTTGTTGAACTAGAAAACAAAGAGGCCACACAGTGGCTCGTGTCCTCGCGGGGGGGGGGGGGGTAATGACACAACAAGAAAGTCGCCCCAATGAACTTCATTAAAAAGGAAATTATAAAACTTTGTCAAGGGGCTGCTCTTTGACGACTGCTCGTGTCCTCGCGGGGGGGGGGGAGTAATGACACAACAAGAAAGTCGCCCCAATGAACTTCATTAAAAAGGAAATTATAAAACTTTGTCAAGGAGCTGCTCTGTGACGACTGATCAGTTGATTAATTAGGCTTAAAATGTATTCTTTATATATCTCCATTGATTTTAAGTAGCCACTTGCCAAAAATATTACTGTTAAGTTGTGACGTGTGATATTACACTACATTAGCGCTACCGCTCATTTTGGTACTTCTGTTGTCACACTACATTAACTCTACTTTATTTAGAACCAACGGATAGGCCCTCTGCTTCGCGACCCCAGGGTGTGTGCGTCATTGCACCGATTTCTTGAAATAACAAATAAAAATGTTTATTTTCATGTAAGAGAATCATCTCTACACATAGCGTTGTCTTAATCTCAAACCTCCTTTCAATAAAAAAGAAGGGCTGACGTTCCACTGGCAGATTATTCTGTAACCTGCTAATTGATGTGAAAACGTGATGCAATTATGACGATCAGTAAGAATAACTTCCAAAGTAATAGTTAAATCAGTTTGTCACATGAGTCGATTTTTAAAAAAAAAATACGGAATGACGTTTTAATGAAATAACTCTGAACACAAAGATTTTCGTGTAAATCCTTTTAATGATTTTTTTTTATTATTATTTTATTTTATGTTAATATTCCAATGTCCCACCCGCCTTTACGTCACAGATTTTATTTACCAACTCGTTCAGAAAAGCAAAAGAAAACATTGCGCTCAAACGCATTTGCGATATAAAAGAAAAAAAAAAGAGAATCTCATTTAGTGCAGGTATCGGTCATTGGAATATGAATTTATTTCATGGGGGGGGGGGGGAGTATCCGGTCGCAAGCACTTGTTGGGATTCTTATAAAGAGCGTTACTTGTCAAATTTTCAGCCCCATTGCTCGATATTATATTTTATAATGAATTGATACGAAAAGCTTTTATATGTTTTCTTTCTCTAGCCACAACTGAAGCCTATACACGTGCAATTGTTGGAAGCTTAAAACAAAATTAGAAATTGTGAAACTAATTCGATACAAATATATTCGGCCAGCTGTTAGCCAAAATTAAAAATAGTGTTATTTTTTTTTTTTTACATTGAATCGGGACTCGATCAGCCAAAGGACTAAATTTATATTCCTTTTTATTTCTTTAAATTGGAAGATCTCACTTACATTTAAGCTTTATATAAATAGATTATATGAGAGTTTGGTGTGGAAAAGGGGGGAGGGGGGTGTGGAGGATGAACAGGTCCTTAAGCTGTCCCCCACTCCCAGCACGCCAGTGTTGGTGTTTCGTGAAATACAGTAGAATGGTGTGACGTCAACTCCCAACAGACCCCATCCCTTGCCGTAAACGAGAAACAATTGATGGTATTTTTCACTCACGTGACAGAATTAGTTCCCAGAGATAATATTTGACCCACCAATTGTTGACACCGATCGGACAGCGAGTTACCGGACCTTGAGATGAAGATGCTATCACGGGGGCACAAAACCACACCACAAAAAAACAACTTATTACTAAGAAAAAAATCAACAAGGTTTCTTTAAAATAATATTTATTTTTACCTTTGCTATTTCTAGATTGTGTCGCTGGCGTGATCTGGACTTTTTATCCACAGAGGTCATCCGTGGTTTTTTTTGGGGGGGGGGGGGGGTGTTCAGTGTTTTTTTTTAGCTTTTATTTGTTTCGCGTCTCTTACTTTGGCTGTGTCATGTTTTTTTATGATTTGTATTTCAAGCTCGTCGAGTTTTCATTTCAACTTCTTTACTGTTCTGAGATTTTAATATCTTTTTATTTGAGCTGTTAAATAAATGTATGTTATATCTCTATAGATATATATATATCTGAATATATATGTATAGAGAGCGTTAGATATATAAATGGAGATGGAGAAAGAGATGATTGTTCGCCATTTGTTTTATTCATTACAGTAAGTAACCAATTTTTGAAGATTTTCAACCTGTCTTTTTAAACGTCTACTGTTTAAACCCACACAGTTAAACCCACAGTTAAACCCACACAGTTAAACCCACATAGTTAAACCCACACAGTTAAACCCACATAGTTAAACCCACACAATTAAACACTCATAGTTGAACCTAAAAACCTTGAAAAGCTAAACGTACACACCCATCCACACATGCGTCACCACACACCATCCACACAAACATCCCCCCACACAACCATCTAATAAAAAATCCCCCACCTACTTATGCATACAGACTTCTAGACACACCCACCCATATATAATTCCCCACACACCCATCTACACAAACTTTCCCACACACCCATCTACACAAACTTTCCCACACACCCATCTACACAAACTTTCCCACACATCCATCTAGACAAACTTTCCCACACACACATCTACACAAACTTTCCCACACCCATCCACACAAACTTTCCCACACACCCATCCACACAAATGTCCACACATATATATCCACGCATCTGTCTAATTTTTCCATAATGGAGAATGTGATTTCCTCCTAACATAAATTCCACACTGGGAGCTAGATAAAAAAAAAAAAGACATCCCTGGACGGATCAATTTTCTTGAGAGCACCAAGACTGCCGGGGACTTGATATCCAACGAGGAAATGGTTTATTTAAAACCCGAAATCCGAAACATACCAGGAGCAATCGATCACGTGGGTTAGGTTTGCATGCGTAAAAAGAAATAGATGTCCACACCGACAAATGTCCTTGCTGCACCCATTTGCCCAACAGCCGAATAACTTTGTCTCTGGGTTCGCAAAGATACAGATCTACAGATGTGTCAGTGCATCGCATGCCCTTCTGGTGGCTTTCCATCGTTGCGTCCTTCAGCTGGTACGCTTCCGCCTTTTTTGCCGCTGCCATTTTCGCCGCCGCTGTTTCGCCTCCGGGACGTTTCGCTGCCGGCCGTATAACATCCATCCATTTTGGCGATGCTATTTAGAAAATCATTTTAACTCCAAAGTGATAATAAAAATGTACAGGTAATTTAGGTATGTTGAAGTTTCAAGAAACTCTTTAGTCAAAATGTATGTTTGTCTTTGTTTCTTAGTTCCACATAAGCTCCTATGTGGATTGTTTGGGAATGAATGAGTAAATTTTTTTGTAAAAATGAAATAGTAGAGCGATGTGCGTTGAAGCTTGAGTCCCAGGACAGGACAATCAGAAGTGAACGTTTCGGCTCTCATTTGCCGCCGGGCCCGTAGCGGATGAGTTGCCTACATCTAGATTCTAGAAACAGGAAACGCCAGATGTAAGAGGCGGCTTCATTGATGTACAAAACATTGAAACGAAAGGATTTTAAATTTGACGCGGCCTGCATTGGGTTGGTACACGTTGTAATAACTGAACACTTACCCAATCACAATTGTTTTTACAACAAGGAATGAAAATCGTGAAACGTGAATATCGACCGCAATCATCGTCCTTCGATATCACACACCCAATCGTTCGTTCGTGTTAAAAAACACTTACGGTATTTTCGCGCCTATAAGACACACCTAACTGTAAGACTCACCCATATCTAAGACGCGGCTTTTGGCGATTTGTGTAAAAAAATATTTTACATAAGACGCACCCCTGTGTAAGACGCACCCTGGGTTAGGGTATGTAAAACGTTGTAAAAGACATGTTGTATGTACATGAAAATACGGTTTCCGGGGGTGTTGGGTTGAGGGACGTATCGGTTTTATATGGCCCATCCTATATCAATTGTGTGACAGGGCTTTGAATTATTTCCCAGTGTTTGTTTTACACCAATGATCCCATGCCATACGCATGGCATAAGGTAATGAATAAAATGAACGACGGGGAGTTCGGATAACCAACGCTTCGGAGAATCTGCTTTCGGGAAATCGAAGCCCTACAATATTCGTTCTTGAGTTTTTAACACCATTTTAATCACTACTAAAACTATTTCACGTCTTTGGTTTTTATATGAATCATATATCTTTGTCGGTGAAATGGCGGCGGTGAAATGGCGGCGGTGAAATGGCAGCGGTGAAATGTCCCATCCCAAATATATTTAGACTGATGCGCAAAACATCAGTGTACCAGTTAGCCTTATAACATATGATGAAATGATAAGATTCTTGTATTGATCCGCATATGAATGTTTTGATTACGTTGTACTTATTTATTTTTTTCATGTGGGTTAACATCCTGATTAGGACATCAATTTTTAAACTGAAACAATTTAAACGAAAGATATTTAACTTATTTTTTCAAGCTAAAAATTCAGCCACCATGTAGCATAAAACCACAAAGAATCACAAAGTCGATATTCACATTTAAGAAAGTGTGGTTGTATGTTATCGTGTGGCTGATTTGGGCGCTCGACAAATACAAATATAATATGAAAGAATCACAATTAAGTCAATAATCTTATTAATAACATAATTTTCTTACAGCCGGGGAAGCGCCATGGTCATTCTGACAGACTTAGCAACAATGAATTTCTATATCTCTCGGTAAAGAATTTACAATGATGGTGCTGGTCTTTAAGAACTGCGATGATAAGGGTGGGATGTATCCTCCAAATCATTTTTAAAAAAAAACTTTTACAAATGCATTTTGCTTCAAATGATGTTGAAATTGACACGGTAGTTTCGTTTGTGTGCTACTATTCGCTGTCTTGACATGAACTGCTCATTCCTGCAAAAGACAATCAGGGACTGGAACATGCTTCCAAAAGGAACAGTTGAGGCGACAACACTTGACAGATTTGCCTCTATTGCCTCACGCCTTCCAACCCCCCAGTTCCTGATACCATCGCTGTGTATTCCTTGCAACCAGTGGAATATCCTCTTCAATACCAGGCACCGAAACATTACTAGTCCCTTCTACATCCATATGAGCCAGAATGATCAATTCATTGATCGACGGCCCTTATCATATATAGAAAAAGCAGAAGATAAGTTTATTTAATCGATGTTAAATTGGACCTGATGAGTTTCCACATACCAGCCGGCATTAAAGAAGTTCAATAGGCTTCGAAATTATGCGCTGTAGCGTTAGGATACATCAAGGGGCGCAGACGCACGAGTGGACGTGTGACCTCATGACCTCAAGCTCGAGGTCAGCTCGTCGTTCGCT
The DNA here is from genome assembly GCA_964033795.1 of Lymnaea stagnalis. Taxonomy (NCBI): domain Eukaryota; kingdom Metazoa; phylum Mollusca; class Gastropoda; family Lymnaeidae; genus Lymnaea; species Lymnaea stagnalis. Next base: position 316,291 of record CAXITT010000121.1, read on the forward strand.
GACCCGGGCGGGGAAAGTCCTCTTTCAAGTTTGACCCTAATGACATCAGACTCTTGCCAACAACCTCGTGGGGTGGGTGGGGGAGAACCGACCGCGTTGGTTTCAAATTAGTTTTATTGTTCGTTTGATTATGCCGGTAGTATCATGATAGGTTACTATAAGATCCGGACAGGGGCCTAGTAAGATCTAGATAGGGTCCTATAAGATCTGGATAGGGTCCTATAAGATCGGGATAGAGGCCTAGTAAGATCCGGATAGGGGTCTACACGATTCGGACAGAGGACTAGTAAGATCCCGTTACAGGTCTATAAGTCCGGACAGGGGCTTAGTAAAATCCGGATAGGGGCCTAGTTAGGTCCGGTTAGGGTCCTATAAGATCCCGATAGGATTAATGATTTTTGGATTTTGATCTGGAAGAAAAGCTTTCTTTGTTTCAACCGTGCATCAGATATTTTGTGGGAAAATTTATGATTCAAGCGTCAGAACTGAATAGGACAAGCTTAACGGGATTTTTGCATTAAAGCTCTTAAAATTTGACCTTTTTTGGGACCTAGTTTGTTCAAGAAACAGATAATCCTTACGAATTTTATGTTGCAGATGTTTAGCCCGGTTTGATCAAACCAGAAGTTTCCTGAATAAACTCGGTAAATTTTGTCACTGAATGCTGCACAACTTAAATCACTGCTCAAATTTTAGCCATAACTCTTCAAATGTGATGCTTTACAACCAAGTGCGTGGCGGTGTTGTTCGTCCTTTGCAACCGAAGATGACCAAGCCAATTTTTTATTTGAGTGGTGGCCTCGACTTGAGTTGTATCTTGTTAAAGGCGAGGGAGAGTTGCACAATTACAGGGTTTTATTTCAGAGTGTGTCCTTCTCTTGGACGAGTTGCTCTCTAAATTTTGACTTGTCTCACCCCCTCGGTGGTTGTTTTTTGGCGTGCCTAGGGGCGTTGTCCCGGGGATTGACGCTCCAGTCCACCATCTCGGGGTTGTCTCAGTTTAGACTCGTTTGGCTAGCTACCGCTGGGCCACTCAGCTCTCTACCTGGAGATAACGGCTTTAGTATCATCGTGATTTTAAAATGTATGGCGGCTGGAATAAATACTCAAGTGAAAGTTCAAATGACATTGAATCTGCTGTTGAAACTTCCCAAGAGAAATCCAACTGAAATGCTTTCATGTTTCACGTGAACTAGTCTGTGGGTATGTATAGATTAGGGTTCTCATTGCTCGGACAAAGTCTTTAAGACATTTGTTGTTTAACTTTCAAAGACGGGAAACTCTATTGTCATGGAATGAATTTGAGGGCATTGTTCAACTAAAAGTGATTCTTGGGGACATCATGGTCACTGCTAGGGAACGGAATGTTAACTTATTGTGGGACGGAATGTTAACTTTTTGTGGGGCGGAATGTTAACTTATTGTGGGACGGAATGCTAACTTTTTGCGGGACGGAATGTTAACTTTCTGTGGGACGGAATGTTAACTTTCTGTGGGACGGAATGTTAACTTTCTGTGGGACGGAATGTTAACTTTCTGTGGGACGGAATGTTAACTTATTGTGGGACGGAATGCTAACTTTTTGTGGGACGGAATGTTAACTTTCTTTGGGACGGAATGTTAACTTTCTGTGGGACGGAATGTTAACTTTCTGTGGGACGGAATGTTAACTTTCTGTGGGACGGAATGTTAACTTATTGTGGGACGGAATGTTAACTTTCTGTGGGACGGAATGTTAACTTTCTGTGGGACGGAATGTTAACTTTCTGTGGGACGGAATGTTAACTTTTTGTGGGACGGAATGTTAACTTTCTGTGGGACGGAATGTTAACTTCTTGTGGGACGGAATGTTATCTGCTTGGGGACGAAATGTTAACTGTTTGTGGACGGCTGACAGGCAAACATTACTTCATAGAGATTAAAAATAACTTCTCTTGCAGACCTAACCGTTCAGCACATGTTGATGTTGACTCTATGCTTTGGTTACGTTAAGCGTTCATCGATATTGATACTTATTGGCTGTTGTTGTTTCTGTTCTATCGATTTTTGTGTTAATCGATGTTTATGCAATATTTATGTTTGTGCTGCATCGATATTTGTTTTATATTGATGTTCTTGTTTTCTTGATGTTCTGTTCTACTGATGATTGTGTTGTATTTATGTTTGTTTTTGTATTGATTTTTGTGCTATTTTGATGTTTCTGCTATATTGATACTTGTGTTTAGAGAATGTTTATGTCGTATTTATGTATGCGTTTTATTCCTATTGATACTGTATTGTCGTCTCTGTTGCATTGATGTTTGTGCTAAGTTGAGTTATGTAGCTTAGTCGTGGTTTCATGGATGGCGAACAAAACATGAATATTAGTCGTCCTGGCAATATTGGCGGTCCGTGATTTGTAGAACAGATCGCTGACACGTTTTTCTGAAGGGGTAAAAACTGTGCGATGACGTAGCACGATTGTGCTCCACACCCTCATACTCTGTAAAATCAATGTCTCCGTGCCGCAGGTACCGAAGAGTTAACATCGCTGAGCCCTGCATTCTGCATTTAAATTAACAAAGACCTCGGCTGATCCAGAGGATGTTGATACAGAAACTCATCAGGTAGATTCGGCGGCAAATTCAGTTGATATGCCAATCACTGTCCTGTTTGTAGGTGATTTTCTGATAATGTATAATTTACTCTGTCTCTAAGTTTTTTTGTTTGTTTGTTTTTGCTGGGTTTTTTTTTTGTTGTTGTTTTTTATTATTAGGACATCCCCACTAGTTTCTTGTTCATAATTGCTTGCATAAAATGATGTTTGTGTGGGTAGGGGGGAGAGACAGTGCTGTGGGCTAGTGTTGGGAATTAACCGTTAGACTCATTTTATACAGATACTTGTAAAATAACCCTAAATAATTATCCTACATCATTACCCTAAATCATTACCCAAAATCATTACCCTAAATCATTACCCTCAATCATTACCCTAAATCATTACCCTAAATCATTACCCCAAATCATTACCCCAAATCATTACCCCAAATCATTACCCCAAATCATTACCCCAAATCATTACCCCAAATCATTACCGTAAATCATTATCCTAAATCATAACCCTAAATCAGGCCTGCACAACTTACGGCCCGCAAGCACTTACTTTGTGGCCCGCGAAGTAGCGAAATATTCTTTATTCTTCTTATTTTTTGTAAAAGCTACCCACACCCCCACACCCATCCCGCCCCCCATACCCACAATGTCCTATTTTCTTTTGGCCCGTACAAGTTTTCATTAAGTATTGTGACCCACCTTACATTTTGAGTGGTGCAAGCGTGCCCAAAATTATTACCGCAAATCATTATCTTAAACTAGAATAAATGACCCGATGGTGTCGAGATAATAACGGTTGGTCAATTGCGATAATTTCTACCTGCTGTTGCAAAAACTCATCACAATTCCTAACTTTAAAAAGAAGAATCTATTTTATAATATTTACGTTTCAAACATCAAGTTTTGAGAAATATTTATCTGCTATATATTATACGCCTACTCTACTCCCTTTCACGCCCCTAAATTACTTTTTTTCCATCTAAACATGACCTTAAATTACCCAGTCTAAATTATCACTAGTTATATCACCTTTGTCACTAAAGACGTTAATTGAGGGACGATTTCTACGCTAGAGAAATAATTTTGATTTACCCCTTTTTGTGCCCTTGATTAAAAAAAAATTCTCTAAAAATTAGAAAAAAACAACATAATAATATGACATAAATGTATTTAATATTAAAGGAATTTGATCTATTGATATCTTCATAAAAAATGTAAACACACTTTTGCCTTGTTTTTTTTTTTAAATTATACATTAGCAGAAAATCGTAAAACAAAGAACTCTTTTATCTAAAGAAGATTTTGCAACCGTTTTTCACGCCTATAACAAGCTTGAGTGTCTTTTTTATATAAATTTAAATTTTTAATCTCATAAAAATACACACCTCGTTACTTTTTCCCAAGTAAAAACGAAAAATATTTTTTTCATTTTTTGAAAGTAAATATTAACCCATCTCTATTATTTAAAATTATTTTTTCAGTGAGTAAAATGATTGGGTTTTGATATTCATGGGTATACTTATATAAATGTACCCACATTTTGTTAACGCCATTGATTTTCTTAATTGGTAAACATTCCTTTATTTTGAGACTTAAATTGTACTGCCTTGAGCAAAATGAACATACACATATTTGTAAAAAAAGAATGCAGCATCTCTTTTTTCACAAATGTAATACCATAGGAGTTAATTATACTTGTCCTCCAAGTAAAAATGTACACAGCCTATTTCCTACCTCCCATATGAATGTACCCGCAAGAAGGTTGATTATTTATCAAGTTCATTCCTTTATTTTGAGACGTATCTTGTGCTGCCTGGGGCATTTTTATATAGCGCTTACCTTAAAGCTCTAAGCGCTTTACAATTATTAAAAACATGTAAACTAAGTACAATAAAAATGTGACACTAGGATAGTAACTACTATACTTTAGAAACAATTAAAATGGCTATAAAACGAGGACACTTTGGCACGTTTTGGATTAGTGAACTGCTTAAAATAGTTCCTTGGTTGTTACTTTAAATGTAATTTTTAATTTATAATAATAAAACTTAAACTTTTACTAAAATAAAAGCGGATTTAAAATATTTTTTGCGCATTTAAATTTATTCGATTTCCGTAAAATAATAGAAGATAACTATGATTGTTTTTAGGAATCCGAACGTACTTAAATCGTATCAGTTCTTTGGCGTTATGTCACTATAGCTCATTCTTTTATATATCATAAGCCTAATTCGTTACTCTAGATCATTGTCCTAAATCATTACCCTAAATCATTACCCTAAATCGCCACACAAATACAAAAATTGACCGGGCAGCACACATTTCTCTAGGTGTCCAGATGTTGGGTCAGACTTAAGCCCCGGGGGAAACATTATGGCTTATCATCATCTTCGTGGTGGACGTTACATTTCTCTTCTGACCCTTGGGTTTATTCTGATAATGTTTAATTAGGGAATACTTGTTTCCTACCATGGCCGTGTCCCAGGAGAACACAGACGGAGGACAACGCGCCGATGTTCATTCAAAGTGTCCGCCTGTGTTTGATGAAAGTGAGATGTATAGAAGTCAGATTTTGTATAAAAGTCAGATCTTGTATAAAAGTCAGATCTTGTATAAAAGTCAGATCTTGTATAAAACTCAGATCTTGTATAAAACTCAGATCTTGTATAAAACTCAGATCTTTTATAAAAGTAGAAGTCAGATTTTAAATGAAAGTGGGATCTTGAATAAATTCAGATCTTGTATAAAAGTCAGATTTTATATGAAAGTGAGATCTTATATAAAAGTCAGATGTTGTATAAAATCCAGATCTTTTATAAAAGTCAGATCTTGTATAAAAATCAGATCTTTTAAAAAATTCAGATTTTAAAACGAAGTGAGATGTTGTATAGAAGTCAGATCTTGTATAAAACTCAGATCTTGTATAAAATGTCAGATTTAATATGAAAGCTAGATCTTGTATAAAAGTCAGATCATGTATAAAAAAAGTCAGATGTTGTAGAAAAGTCAGATATGGTTTTAAATTTCAGATGTTATATAAAAGTCAGATATTGTATAAAAGTATATACACGCGAATAAATTTGTTATCGTCTAAATTCTAAATGCATTTTCTCTAGTTGACAAAATCCACTTTAATAGTTTTAGTCTGTTCATAATGTTCATAATTGAAGATAAGATCATTATATTGAGCCAGATATACATTTGTTTTGATTGTTTTGTACATATGGTTTTGATTGTATTGCACATATTGTTTTGATTGTATTGCACATATTGTTTTGATTGTATTGCACATATTATTTTGATTGTATTGCACACTGTTTTGATAGTATTGCACATATTGTTTTGATTGTATTGCAAATATTGTTTTCATTGTATTGTACATATTGTTTTCATTGTATTGCACACATTGTTTTCAGATTTGGAAGTCTTAGAGTTTTTGTTGTTCCCCAAACTAGGTCCGTTGTCAGGCGTTCAGTGAATCACTGTGTGGTCAGAATTGCAGTAGCTATATTCGTGAGTGTACTGTACCACTGTATTTTCAGAATAAAGGTTTGGTTCGTGAGAGTAACCGGTTGTTACAGTCTTCCTATACCTCTCATTACACCAACACCCTCCTCTCTATTTAGCCACGTCTTCCTTTACTTTTCCTCTACCCCTGTATTCCTCCAGATCTTCTTAACCCGTCTCCCCCACTTCCTCCTCTCTACCTTATCCTCCCCTCTTCCCAATGTTATGTCGTCCTTATACTCCTCCAATTTTCAGTCTTAACAGAAGATGAAAGAAAACTATTTCCCCATTTCAATTCATCCTAACCTCATCTCTTCCTTATTCTTGCATCTACTTTCATCCATTATCTTTCAAGCAGGTCATTATTTTTTTTGAAGTCCATTTCGCACATTTACTTCCATCAAAGCTCCGTTCAGTCTACCATCTTGACACACCCTCCCCCTCCCCCACTTCCCCCACCCCCTCTCCTATAGATCGCCTCTATTGCTGGAGTCCGTTGTCTCACTTCCAACTTTCACATCCTATTTCACGCATATCCCCGTCATCTTTTCAACACCAAATGTCGATATTGAACGGATTAGCTCCATTACGGCATGTAAGTTTCGCCTGGCTCGGCTCGCCTTGTCCCTGAGTGAATCCCTAAATCGGAGGAACTCTATTCAGCTGATGTGACCACAACTGTCACTTTCTGTCTGCGTCCCTAACCAGGCGAATTAGGTCTGACCAAAAAAAAAAGAAAGATATGTACGGCTCACCCAACCGCGTCGGTTATATAGTCATAGAGTGAAATAGTCATATAGTGAAATAGTCATATAGTGAAATAGTCATATAGTGAAATAGCCATATAGTGAAATAGACATATAGTGAAATAGTCATATATAGTGAAATAGTCATATATAGTGAAATAGTCATATATAGTGAAATAGTCATATAGTGAAATAGTCATATGTAGTGAAATAGTCATATATAGTGAAATAGTCATATGTAGTGAAATAGTCATATATAGTGAAATAGTCATATATAGTGAAATAGTCATATAGTGAAATAGTCATATATAGTGAAATAGTTATATAGTGAAATAGTCATATTTAGTGAAATAGTCATATAGTGAAATAGTCATATAGTGATATAGTGAAATAGTCATATAGTGAAATAGTCATATAGTCGTTGAATTCAACTGAGGCATGTATGTCTAACGATTCTGGATATTTTTCTTTTGTCTTTGTAGTTGTCAATCTCTGCTGTCTGCCGCTGTCCTCCCAGGCCCTCTCCTCTGTGTCTCAAACGTCCTTCTCTCTATCCTCTGTACCTCTGTCCACCATGACTCTACTCTCTCCGTTCCATCCTCTTCTATCCCTATTATCCTTAACATTTCTCCGTCCTCTCCTCTGTGACTCAAACGTCCTTCTCTCTATCCTCTGTACCTCTGTCCACCATGACTCTACTCTCTCCGTTCCATCCTCTTCTATCCCTATTATCCTTAACATTTCTCCGTCCTCTCCTCTGTGACTCAAACGTCCTTCTCTCTATCCTCTGTACCT
>CAXITT010000121.1:324073-345600 GCA_964033795.1 Lymnaea stagnalis
CCCCCCCCCCCCCCCCCGCATCCTGACATTTGATCGAAAGAAATTTCGTCGATGGAAAATGACGACAGAGTAAAACAAAATAATGTGTCTCTTTTATCCCTATCATTTACCGTGCTCTCCTCCCTATATAACGTCTCTGAGTAGTCTCCCCCGACACTCTCCTCGCCGTCTCTGCTCTCCATGTCTCTTTACTTCCAGTCTCTCTACTCGCTGTCTCTATCCTCCCTGTCACTCTACTGCTACCTCTAGCCTCCATGTCTCTCTCTCTCCTTGTCTCTATCCTCCTTGTCACTATCCCCCCTGCCTCTATCCTCATTGTCTCTATCCTCCCATTATGTTTTCTGTTTGTCTCTCTCCTCCCCAACCTCCCCTCCACGGCACTCGCCATCTGGTCTCTAATGTATCTTTATTAACTCGTCCATCTGGTCAATCAATATTCTCTTTCTTCCCTTCAGCCATTACATCACTCCATCTAGCAGCCTGTCCTTCATCATCCAGTCTATCCATCTATTATATCCATCTATTAGACAGCTTCGTCTTTTCCACAACTCTCACAGATTTAAATATTCATTATCTTGACAATCCATCTGTCTTGGAACCAGTAAATGTCCATTTTCGTTAATAAGAACTTTAATAGCTTCTTTTATTTCGACAGCTTTTTGTTTATTTTTTTTAAATTTATTTCAATCACGAAAAGCATGACGGAAGAAGTATATTTATTTGCAGATTGTTAAACTCCAAGAGAATTTAACTTTTTTTTTTTTTTTTAAAAATCCGATATGTTCTAATACGTCCTGTTTGCTTTGCTGCATGGCATAAATATGTTTGTAAATACCTTTCATGATCATTGAAGCCATGAAAAATTGATAACCCTGTCATAGAGATTGTCATTTCTTGTGGTGGTGTTGTTGTTTAGCCCGGAGATGTGTTTTATTACCAATTATTCATTTCATGTGTTCATTTTTTTTTTACTGTATAAATAAATTCAATATTAGACAGAATACTACGGTATAACACTTTTAAACGAATTCAATGGTGAAGGTTATGTGAAGCCAGTGGGTGAAAGCAAGGGGTGAAGGCAAGGGGTGAAGGCAAGGGGTGAAGGCAAGGGATGAAGGCAAGGGGGTGAAGGCAAGGGGGTGAATGCAGGGGTGTGAAGGCAGGGGTGTGAAGGCAGGGGGTGTGAAGGCAGGGGGTGTGAAGGCAGGGGGTGTGAAGCCAGGGGGTGAAGCCAAGATTTGTTTATTTTTATTTTTTTAAAATAATTACTAGCTGATCTTTAATAATTAATTAATAGGCAATTTCATTTCGATGACGTCATGATGATGAGTTTGCACACAGTTCATTCTAGTAAACAACTGCTTTAATTACCACTGTGTTATGGCGCATTTTACTGGGGATCTATGGAAACATGATGCCTTGGCCACCAGCATCAGAGTCGTGGAATGTGATCACCTTGGCCAACACAGTGCCAGAGTCGTGGAATGTGATCACCTTGGCTACCAGTGTCAGAGTCTTGAAATATGATCACCTTGGCTACCAGTGTCAGAGTCGTGGAATGTGATCACCTTGGCTACCAGTGTCAGAGTCGTGGAATGTGATCACCTTGGCTACCAGTTTCAGAGTCGTGGAATGTGATGACCTTGGCCACCACAGTGTCAGAGTCTTGAAATGTGATCACCTTGGCTACCAGTGTCAGAGTCTTGGAATGTGATGACCTTGGCCACCACAGTGTCAGAGTCTTGGAATGTGATGACCTTGGCCACCACAGTGTCAGGGTCTTGGAATGTGATGACCTTGGCCACCACAGTGTCAGAGTCTTGGAATGTGATGACCTTGGCCACCACAGTGTCAGAGTCTTGGAATGTGATGACCTTGGCCACCACAGTGTCAGAGTCTTGGAATGTGATGACCTTGGCCACCACAGTGTCAGAGTCTTGAAATGTGATCACCTTGGCTACCAGTGTCAGAGTCGTGGAATGTGATGACCTTGGCTTTATTCCAATTGAGGTCACCAAAACCCATGGTCGATTTCAATCATCTCCCGCGCACACGCCCGCGTGGATGAAAAGTAGCGTCATAAAATTAATGAAATGTATGAACCCCCAAAGGGTTGAGAAACCCTGCTTACTGCGTTTTTACTTGACCTTGAAGCAATGTATAATCGAATTCGGAGTACCCCAGGGCTCGGTCCTGGGCCCGGTGCTTTTCACAATGTACGTTCAGCCCCTGGGTGCAGTGATCAATCAGTGGGACATGCTATATCACATGTTCGCGGACGATACACAACTTCAGCAATCCGTGATCCCCTCTCAGTTCCCTCAACTTCTTAGTACGACACAGTAGACAGTGGAGTCGGTTAAGCACTGGATGACCATAAACAAGCTCAAATTGAATGATGAAAAGACCGAGTTCATCCCCATTGCCACCGCTCAGAAGCAGAAATCTGTAAATAACACAACATCATTTACTCTCTCAGGTGTGCGGATTGAGTTTGCTCAAACAGCGTGTAACCTGGGTGTCTACCTAGATAGAGCGCTATCTTTGGAAAATCACATTAACATGCTTTGCAAGGTGATTTTTCTAGAGCTGCGCAGGATAAGTCAGATCAGACCTTTCTTAACGTTCGACGCATCAAAGAGGCTGATGTCTGCATTCGTGCGATCACGCATGGACTACTGCAATGCTGTCATAGTGAGTCTTCCAGCTGCTCGCATTGTTCTTCGAAAACGCAAATTCGACCATGCTAAAACACTTCTGAGAGAGCTGCACTGGCTGCCGGTCCGCGCTCGCATAGAGTACAAAATTGCAACTTTTTGCTACCGTTGCTTGAATGACCTGGCGCCGTCCTATCTCAAAGCACTCATGACACCTCATGTACCCAAACGACAGCTCCGCTCATCCGATAGTGGCAAAATATCGATACCGCGTGTTCGCCTTGAGACTTACGGAAAGCGCACTTTCGCATTTGCTGGCCCAACAATTTGGAACGCTCTTCCAGTCGCTATCAGAAACAGCCAGACACTGGAGTCCTTTAAAACCGATTTAAAAGCACATCTATTTCGCAAACACCTTCTGGGGTGATGTTGTCTACCATCTTTTTCCAGTTAATGTATAGTGGCTTGTGTTGCTTATAGTTGAAATGGGATGAAAAATTTTGACTTGGTTTGCTTGTATGTAGTTTTTTTTATATTGTTGCGTTTGTTTTTAAATGTGGTAAATTTTAGATTGTTTTTATTTCTCTTTTTAATATGGTTGACTTTGTACCGTGCTTCGAGCTTTTGGGGATGAAATGTGTTTTTTCAAATAAACTTTATTATTATATTATTATTATACATAAATATATGTATGATATATATATATTGATATATATATATATATAATCAAGGTTAGCGAATGCAGACATCAGTGGTTCTCATATCTTAAGCTGATAGAGCTCAAACGGAGTTTCATCATTTATCTACGAATCCGACTATTAGTCTAATAGTAAGTACCGATTCTCGACCTTATCGTTTGAATATGATTTTATTACGACATGACATGTCAGAAATAGCGTCTATACGTTTGGTTAGACTTTGGTTAGACTTTGTCTTGACATTTCTGTGCAGGCAGTGGCGTCAGTGTGCCCGAGCTGGCCAAGATAAAAGCTCTGTATAGTCAGCCGAGGATACCGCCGTCCCATCTACCCCACCCCCTTTCCTAACCAGGGACGTCATTTGGGTAGGGCAGGGTGGGGCATTTGCATCGCCCCCACCCCAACCCCCGCCCATGAAGTTGCAGGTTTTATTGAAATTGCTATGTACTGTGGCGCCTCCAATAATAAACAACTCAACAAGCTGACCTAGTTTTGGTTTTGGCCCCTCCCCTTCCCCCGAAAACAACCCACTGAAATGACGTTCCACGGGTTGTAGGTGGTTGTACCAAACTTCCCACAGGGATTGACGGCCTTTAAAACTTTATATTTTATAACATATACGCCCCCAAGGTCAAGGACCAGTAGCCCTTAGGATTCTCTTCGGCTCAGGGTTGTGGAGTTATCCCCCCCGTGATGAAAATTCACCGAAAACTTCTATTTTCGTTAACATACAAAGAGGGCCCCTGGGAAGTAGCGGTCGTCTGGACCGTAATCCCATGTCCACTCTCATTGGTCAGACACTAAGCATAGCGTCCTCGAGAATGACGTGAGAAGGCGAGATTGCGTTAGGGGACCGACCAGTAAACTATGAGCTCGTTGATCGTGGACAAACTAGACGTATCTCTCGGATGAAAATGTATGTGTTCTTTGGTACCATAGAAATCAAAATTAATGTAATGCATGAAGTCTGTGACCATAGATAATAGTAGATCTACTACTCAGTGTGCATGACTATTATGTGTTTGTATGTTTGTAGACAGGTCGACCGTTGTCAAGAAAACAACAAACAAAAAACGGGCCGCCATCAAATTTGATGTGGTCACACCTCCTGACATGGAGATGGTTCCTGGACATTTCGGCCATAATCCCCTGATCCGAAAAATCTGCAATTTGAAACAATCGTACGACGTATTGGGTAGAAAGTTTAAAATACAGTTTATTTTCGTGTAGAATGATTTCGAGGAATGTCCACGTCAAGTTATTTTTGGTGCACGCAGTTTTAATGAGCCATTATTTAGAACGGTGCGCTGACAAACATCTATTAAAGGAAGGTTTTCGGTGCACTCTGGTTTGGTGCACACATTTTAAATAAGTTTTGTTCTAAACCCTAAGTGCTTTCCAAAAAAAATATTGAAGCAAGTTTTTTTCAACAAAAGATTAGCTGTTCAATACAATCAGATTTTTTTTTTTTTTTAAATATGGAACATGCGTTGTGCAATTTTAGAAACTACAGTTTACTGCGTGATATTAGGGGATTGATCATTAGATTCGAATGATCACATAGTTCAGAGGAGTAGATTAAAGGTGCTTAGACATAACTAGGGTCTTACAGTCATAGGGGGTTCTTTTGTTAAATTGTACTACCAACTTACTACCAACTGTAACTTTATATAGTAAGTGTGTGTAGGAAGAATCGCACTTTCGGGTGGGTCCAGGTTATGAGCCTAGCAATGTCTCAAAGCAAAATTGTTTTACACACGTAACAACTTTATTTTATATCAGATTTATCGATGGTAAAATTATTTACACGTTTTACCATCATTATAAATTTCTTAAATGACGCGCCTGATAAGTTTCTGTTTAGATTTTAAGTATCGGTTATTCACACGTGAGTGTTGCACTTAATAAACGGAACAAGAAACTGAACAGTGACGAATAGTGTCACACCTATAATCATCAAGTTATAAATGTTGATTTTTAATTACTTGTATGTCTTAAATGAAAATAAAAATACTCTCGCTAAATAATATATGTATAATATATTTACTCAACATACACATGGGGGAGATATCATCTGTTTGTATTCCATCTATTTCTACATGGCTTAATGGATCTTGATCGAACTTAGGATACATAGATGGTTCACTTCATTATCCAGAAGAAAATGTTGACGGAGTTTGAATTTTGTTTAAAAAATTCGATTTTTAAACAATGAATTTTAAGATTATATAAATATCCTTTTTATGTTTCTTATTGTTTCTATAAGTCTCTATGATTTTTCGACAGATGTTATTAAATTAGATTGAAAAAAAATATTTTTCACGTTCCGAGAAAGTGTCGAAGGCTGGGTAAAGCTCTACACTATATTTCCCCGAAGCTGTTCAATTTTTGTCCAACAGTTTGCTCATTATCCAACCTAAAATACTCATAAATGGGAAGAAATGGGAAGAAGTGGGAAGAAATTGGGAAGAAATGGGAAGAAATGGGAAGAAATGGGAAGAAATGGGAAGAAATGGGAAGAAATGGGAAGATGTAAAAAAGTACGTTATGAAGTAGTAAAATAATTTTGAATGCAACACCTTCGCAAATGCCACCAGATTGTACAGGGATACATTAGGAAAATTCACTTGAATATTTATTTGAAGGATTCTTCTAGTGCCCTTATCTTACGTTTATCTAAAATGGCCTTGATCCGAATGGGGGATCCTATTTTTTTTTAATTGATAAACAAACCTCCACAGATTTGATAGTGGAAAATGCCTTTCTTAATAAGTCATCTTTTAAAAGTTAGATTTGTCTTTAAATCACGGTTCCTGACTGTGCTCAGTTTGACTATCAACCGACCCGGGATTGGCCCCAAAAACCAATGTTGACAAGGGCTATTATAAATCTGACTTTTGACAGGTGAATTGCTTTTAAATTTGAGCCGTTTATTTTAGTAAGGTGTTTTTGACAGAGCAAAAATTTACGTTTCCCCTGATGACACGTTAGAAGTTGTTGTTTTTTTTCGAATACTAGCCCGAGAAGAGCCAGGTAAATTGGCTAGTAATATATATAGAGAACAAAACCAAAATAATTGAAATGTAATTTGTTAAGAATACTCTGGTACTATTTTACATTAAGCTCTGTTGATTATTACATGATTTTATAAATTACTGGCCAAAATACCGATAGTTATAAAACACTGAAACTGACACTGACACTGTGTTGATTTCTAACAAAAATTTTATCCCCCTTTCTCCCCTTCCCCCCCCCCCGCCCCACACACACACCCATGCAGGAGCTCCCATGTGTTATCGTAGGTACAATGATGGACCTGGAGAACGCCAGGCAGGTGGAGACACTGACACTGTGTTGATTTCTAACAAAAATTTTATCCCCATTTCTCCCCTTCCCCCCCCCCGCCCCACACACACACCCATGCAGGAGCTCCCATGTGTTATCGTAGGTACAATGATGGACCTGGAGAACGCCAGGCAGGTGGAAAAGTTTGACACACTCAACTGGATCTACAGCAACGGATTCTCTGGAGGCTTTGTTGAGGTCAGTATGGGATACGAATGAGGTCAGTATGGGAAAAGAGTGAAAATATATATGGGGTCAATGTGGACTCAGATAATTTTACTCACAACCACCTTGCATGATCAATGGGAGCGTACTTTTGTAATTGATACGAGAAGCCAGACGAGACGGTGTGGTACATGAGAGTAGTGGATCAAGTAGGGGGTGTTCATTAAGTTTTTATTTCTTTTGTTTTGTTTTCCTGCACAGCGCTCTTTGTGTTCCAGAACAGAAGAAGATAAACACTGTATCTGTAACTCTTATCTCCATCTTGAAGTGTGCATTTTGTGCTAAATAATACACAAACTCTGCATTGCAGTTGGCCATAATGTTGGGAAAAAATCTAGATTCGAGAACTCCATGCATCATGAATAAACGCGCAAGCGATATTTCCATTCTAGATAGTAAAAAAAAATATATATAATTTTTTTTTAAATTTAAAAATTAAACAATAAAAAATTATTTGTAACAATCTTGCTTTAAAAACATCCACTAAATTGTATATGGCACATATCACGGAGATCCATGTATGTACCTCTAAACAGCTCTGATTTTCAAACCTCTGAAGACTTCATTTAAGAAAGATTCAAATAAATCCCCGTGCCATTTGATCCACTGTGCCATTTGATCCACTGTGCCATTTGATCCACTGTGCCATTTGATCCACTGTGCCATTTGATCCACTGTGCCATTTGATCCACTGTGCCATTTGATCCACTGTGCCATTTGATCCACTGTGCCATTTGATCCACTGTGCCATTTGATCCACTGTGCCATTTGATCCACTGTGCCATTTGATCCACTGTGCCATTTGATCCACTGTGCCATTTGATCGACTGTGCCTTTTGATCGACTGTGCCTTTTGATCCACTGTGTCATTTGATCCACTGTGCCTTTTGATCCACATAAATCTTATGTGCCCTTTAAACCACATTGATTCACTGTGCCCTTTGATCCACATTGATCCACTGTGCCCTTTTTTATCCCCTTCTACCCCTGCCATACCTCAGAAACATACCTCACCTCGTTCCTTCATCACCATCCCTCACCACCATCCCTCACCACCATCCCTCACCACCATCCCTCACCACCATCCCTCACCACCATCCCTAACCACCATCCCTCACCACAACTACCACCACTACCCACTGTTTACATTGACATCTAAACATTACAGCACATCGATAAGTGACCCAGTACTGTAAACATCAGCGACTTTTGACAACGTCTCTCTCTGCGCCTCTAACTTAAGAAGACATCATTGATTAGTTGTTTGTAGAAGGGACACTCACACAAATGAGATCCATTACTTTATTGCAGGTGTCTGCAAAAGAAGATGAAAACATAGAAGACATATTCCGCCTTCTCTTAGACCAGTCACGTGGTGAAGGACGTCACGTGGGTCCACTCAGTCACGTGTTGTCGACGCGCAGGCGCAGTGCCAATTCCTTAGACGAGAGCGAGCCGGAAAAGAGCGAAGAGTGGGACAGCGATGCGAAAAATTTCAACAGGTTTGTCTGCTCTTGAATTTTGGTTTTGTCCCAGCAGGTGTAGGCTACCTGCAGGTTTTAATGTCTGCCAAGTTTGTCCCAGCAGGTGTACCTGCAGGTGATAATGTCTGCCAAGTCTGTCTAAGCAGGTTCACCTGCAGGTAATAATGGCTACCAAACCGTATAGTGTTTCATCTCAGCTCTGCTTATCCCACTACGTATCGTATGATCTTTGTTAACCTAGCACTACTGTTAAAATCTGTGTCTATAATGAAATACCTCGTGCCCACACAAAACAGAAACATGCACTCAGACATATGTTCATGAACTCTCTATTTAAGTGCGACACATGTCAAGTGCGACGGTCCTGTTAACTTGACCTCTGGGGAGGTTAGAGCAACACAAGGTTGCTCACATATCACAGATATGTAGCCTGTCACCGCCTGGAAAGATAGAGCTTGTGTCCATTCAGCTCGGCCCCACCCAGAGTATGGATTAGTATTAGTGGGACCGTCTGTTGATTTACCCTTTGATTTATTTTCTTTACATTGACGTGCATTTTAAAGACAAATGGTGTTTGGTTGTTTGCTGTTTATAAAGTTTCCACAAACCTTTCTTTTTCTGAATGCATAAAGTAAGTCATATAGTGTTGTTTTGGTGTTTTTTGGTGTTGTTTTGTTTTTTTTTTGTTTTTTTATTTTTTTTAAGTAAATGAGTGAAAAAAAAAGTATGAGAAAACATGAAAAAAGGAACGCAACAAAACAACGAACGTGTCGGCAAGAAGCCTTCATCAGCGAAAAAACAGCAATTAAATCAGAATTGAATAGAAATAACAATTAGCTGAAATGTAGTATCCTACAGGGCAGCAACAGGATTGTGCTTTAGCTAACCTGATTGCAGTCTCTTCCCCTTATCACATATTGATCGTTATAAAAAAAAAAATGCTGAGCTGTAATTCAATTAAAATATTCCTCTAGTATGATCTCTTTTTTCCCTGAATTCAAAAATCATTTTTTTTTCTTTTTAAAACAATGAAAGGTTGTTTTTTTTTATTAAAGTAGCCCATTCATTTTCTCTTTTCTCTACCTTGCACTAATATGTAGTTATCTCCCGTCGCTTTGTCCTTATATGGAAACAGAGATGTGGATGCTATATTCGTCCCCACCCAGCTACTCCCATTACCAGATCTATTAATGACTGATGTCATTTATTTTATTTTTTTTCTGTGTCCATCTTGGCTTAAACACAGCGCTTCACTCGTCATGCGAGAAGGCGGAGGTAAAAACCAGAAATGTAGAGTGCACACGCGAAGAAAAGTGCTCCCTGGGTGTGGGGTTTACTTCAAGTTTCAGGCTTGACTGAATTCTGTCATAGGATACATGTAATGTAACCCCCAATAAAAATCAAGGGTTCTTAATACTTAAGTATTTCTATTGACAGTAATTAACTTATAAGCAGAGTTTGTATGATACTAGAAAATAGGAGGTTGGTAGTTGAGGAGTTTGACAGTTTCGGGGTTGGCAGTTTGGGGGTTGGCAGTTTGGGGGTTGACAGTTTGAGGGTTGACAGTTGAGTTTGACAGTTTGGGGTTGACAGTTTGGGGGTTGGCATTTTGGGGTTGACAATTTAGGGGTTAGCAGTTTGAGGGTTGACAGTTTGGGGGTTGGCAGTTTGGGGGTTGACATTTTGGGGGTTGGCAGTTTGGGGGTTGGAAACTTGGGGGATTGGCAGTTTGGGGGTTGGCAGTTCTGTGTTTTTTTAATTACAGGAATGATTTAAAAGTACATTTTTATTAATACGTACTTTCATTCATTCGAGCATCTTATAGAGCATGTCTGGTTGTGGTACAGTGCAGTGTAATCTATCCCCACTGTGTAGACGCCGCTGGTTCAGTGTAACAAATGACTAGACCACAATAAAATGTTGGTAATGTAACATTCAACGCGCCCGTCCCTCCCCGCCCGCCCTTTTGTATTACTTAACTTGAACCAAACACTTGAAACTCCTTGGTTTCAGTGCGCTATCTTCCAAACTAACGGCAGATAGAATCAACCCATACCTTTTTAATCGCTTATATTGGTGTTGTAATCAGACCAGTTGTAACATACGCAAGTGAAACTTGAACCCTAACAAAAAATGGCAGAAATACCTATTAAACACAAGGGAGAGAAAAGTTCTCAGGAAAATATGTGGACCAACAAAAGATGAATATGGATGGACAATAAGAACCAACCAGGAATTCTATAGTCTATTTCATGTTCCACACTAGAAGCAGAAATAAAAAGGGCAGGCTACGCTGTCTAAACCCCTTATTACCAGGCTAATGAAAGCCAAATGATGGAGGAGTGAAGAGGGTACGTCAGCAAAACCCCAGAGGAAAACGGCTCAAAGGTAGACCTAGGTTTAGATGGATGGATGATGTGGAGAGGGATCTACAGCAGTTGAGAATGCAAGAATGGAAAAGAAAAGCATCAGTTATCTCTTGAGTAGAAGGTTGCGGTGAGGCAGGCCAAAGCCCTACATGGGCTGTAGCAAGGGGTCCTAATAGAGATTGCTGTTGAGAACGACTGCTCTAAATGAATCGAATTATCAGATTTAATTTGATTTGTTGAGCACCGCTGCTCGAGATGAATCAAAATATCAAACTAATTTTGAGATATTGAGAACCACCGCCCTCGATGAATCCAATTATCAAACTAATCTTGAGATATTGAGAACCACCTCTCTCGATGAATCCAATTATCAAACTAATCTTGAGATATTGAGAACCACCGCTCTCGATGAATCCAATTATCAAACTAATCTTGAGATATTGAGAACCACCGCTCTCGATGAATCCAATTATCAAACTAATCTTGAGAACCACCGCTCTCGATGAATCCAATTATCAAACTAATCTTGAGATATTGAGAACCACCGCTCTCGATGAATCCAATTATCAAACTAATCATGAGATATTGAGAACCACCGCTCTCGATGAATCCAATTATCAAACTAATCTTGAAAAAATCCTTTCGTTCTACAGGAGCCGAAGTCTGGTGAGGCGCGGTTCTAAGCCCAAAGTCAAGAGGACACATCGACGAGGGAAGCAAGATTGTCGTGTGTCGTGACCTCGTGGAATAGCTGTGCAGCTGTTGTGACGGCTGTGAGGGTCCATCAATCATGACGGCTGCGAGGGCCCCACAATCACGACGGCTGTGAGGGCCCCACAATCATGACGGCTGTGTGTGGAGTGTTTGGTGGGGGGTCGGGCCAGTCACTTATTGGATTCATAATTGTTAATGATGTGACATTCATTTTGAAAAGGTGGTATGTGACTGATTGTGTTTGTGACAAGGTGATATATGACTATGACTGTTTTTTTGGTGGTATATGATTATGACAGTGTTTTTTGACAAGTTTATATATGACTATGATAGTGTTTGTGACAAGTTAATATATGACTATGACAGTGTTTGTGACAAGGGGGTATATGACAATGACAGTGTTTTTGACAAGGGGACATATGACTATGACAGTTTTTGTGACAAATTTGAGGTAAAAACTGCTGTGAGCATTAAGAAAATGATATTGTTTAGGCTCTACAATCACAGGCAGATTAAAAAGAGAAATAATTTGTTTTTTCAACAATTTGAAATTTATAAAAGTGAAGTTGGGGTAAAATAGTTTGGGTGAATTTATTTATTTATTTATTTAGGCATTTTTATATAGCGCTTATCATAAAGCTCTAAGCGCTTTACAATTATTAAAACATGTAAACTAAGTAAAATAAAAATGAGACACTAGGATAGTAACTACTATTCTATAGAAACAATGAAAATGGCTATAAAAAGAGGACACTTTGACACTTCAGGATTAAGCCGAAACAGAAAATGAATTATACACAACTCGTCTGTCATAATTGTGGGATTTGTTTCTTTGGTAGTAAGACTAATGACGCTTTATGTAATACTGAACATTTTAACTGACAAGTGCTTCTTGTGCTGGAGTGAATGATGGAATGACATGTTGTTTGTGCTATGGAATTATGGGCTGTCTTGTCAATCAAGACAGACGGCTTGTGTTGTCATTGTTTTGTTTTTGTCTTCTTAAATTTCTGTTTCCAAGACAAATATGGGAACCGCGGAAAAAGCATTGACAGATGTCTTGTAAAAATTGATGGCTGAAAGTGGGAACCTGATTTGTGCAAATGATTGTAATATAATCATGTTTGCAATTCATGTGACGACTACAGATGAGTATTGTGACATTGTTGGGTTGACAGGTCTAAAGACCTGGTTTTTTGGGGGGCTCGTTGACCTGCTGTCTGGAAAGTCAAGACAATCTGTGTCGGCGGTATAATCCACCCATTCCTGTAACCCATTGTATGGGCGGGCACAATAACCTAGCGTGTGCTTTTCAGCTGCTTTTTTTCTCTAACAATGATCATCATCTTGGAGTGCTGTCGCCTTTCCTGGCTGTCTTCGCCTGACAGTGGTGTCTAAGTGAGGAGAAAACGCCCACAATTTTTTTGTTCTACTTATACTAGTCTTTTGTTTTTTAATCCAGTGCTAACATTATGTCAACATTATGTCAACATTATATCAACGTTATATGCAAAAGTATATTTAAAATGTCTTAAATCGTTGAACTTTTTCTATACGCACGAATGCTTTTTTTTAAAAAAATAGATCTTCTAAGAAATCTATTGATGCTATCTAGGGATGTAGCTAATGTTGGTATTCAATGTATGGGCATGTCTAGCCTTTCATAAGTTACCAATGGTACAATCTCAAGAGCAACGTGTCTCCCGTGCACACTAACGGAGTCATCGGCAAATAGTTTTTTTCTAGGAGCTGAACATCACATTCCTTGTTGAACATTCCAAAACTGCACTCCCCCCCCATCCCCCCAAGCCACATTTTTAACGCCCCTTTTTCATATTGTATGACACCAGTGCTTAAAAATAATTGGTTTTTATTTTCGTTTTGGAGGTTGGAGTGCGGGGAGGGGGATACTAGGAAAGAAACAAATGGCACTCATAAACCCTAGAAATAATTTTAAAAATCTGTGGTAGCTCAATGCCTCGGCAAGTGGATTATCCACCTTGTGTACTTAAGCTTAGATGCGAATCCAGAGGCGTCACTAAGGTTGGTGTCACCCGTTGCGGTAGAATCATGATGAGCTCCCCCCCCACACTTTTCCAGGTCCCGTGAGATACTACTATGCTCACTACAGATTGAGTGAGACCTACAGGAAGTCCCATTAACTAGGAATGTCAAATGTTCATATAATATCTCCTGATCTCATGCGCCTTCGCAGCCGGCTAGGCATTTCAATTCTAAGTGAACATTCAAACAATTCATAGAAATAGGTCAGTTTTGGAATGGGTACCAGGAACTCTTCTTCGGTCGACATTAGTTAGTAGATCCAGGTAGTATATCCTGCTCTTGCATTTTGCTTGCATATGTTATGAAAACTACTCGGGCGAGCTCTATCACATTGGAAATTCTCAACATGGTGTCACCACCCTTGAGGTTGTCCCCCGGAAGGACCCGGACCCCCTTGTGACGCCACTGTGCAAATCTCTCATTTTAATTTTACTCTAGTATTAATTTGTGTAGGAATTTATCCACTATAACCATGACCCACGGGCTTAGGTCAACTGAATTAGTGAGACTCTTGTCCAGACAAGAAAAGAAAAAGCGAAGATTACATTTTTTTGGGATTAATTGATCAAAAGTTCCTGAGGCGGAAGTCTACATCTTGCAGTAATGTTTAATGGTGACATCCCACGCACAGCGTTTCTCATCCTTGCAGTTTTATATTTAGCTGTGACTTTTAGGTCTCTTGCAAATTTGGAACTTCTGATATTAAAAAAAAAAAGTTTAGTATTATGTATTTAGAACTAATTTAAATTTTGGAATGGTCAACACGTGTTTTTTACCCTGGGACTCAAAAAACTAAGCTAAAATTTGAGACTACTCTTAAAATAATGTATGTATTTCCATAAAACAAAGAAAAAAAAATTAACTAAAAATCTCCCTCCATCGGAGATAATGCTCCATCAGCCTGTCTTGTTAAAAGCTTGCAGGAATCATAAATTGCCTGCTACCCCTAATGCTCACGCCAATCAAGGATAAAACCGCTTGGACGCTCTCTAGATCACCAGAGACGTAATACTTAAGGGCAGAGAGAGAGAGAGAGAGAGAGAGAGGGAGAGAGAGAAAAAAAGTGGAGAAAAAGTATTGAAAACTCCATCTCTATTTTTATAACTGTGTTGTATCGAAACAAAAAATAATCTAAATTGGGGACAGTATGATGAAATATGACACTCACGTTTTTCAGACCGAACTATTGCTCTTTTTATGTCCCCGGCAAGTACATTACAGGCATGCCGCATGTGCTGGGCATTGCCAAGTGACAGTGGACAAAGATTTAGATACATGTAACAATGTAATGATACAGGTACCAAAGGACGGGACATCTATTTTTTTTTTTACGTTAACCATCTACGGCTACTTATAAGAATCGCACGGCTCGATTCCATACGCGTTATCTTATTTAGCAGAATCTTAAAGAATCCATGACCGTATCAACTTAAACGCCCAGTAGCCCAACACCGAAGATGACGTCACACAGTTGATGAGTGGGCCTTAACGTCGTATGGGCAAAGATACGGCTGTACGGGACGTTATGGAGACAAATATATTTATGTTTGGGATATGTTGATGACAACAAAGCGGTTGTACGGGGCATTTTAAAAACCATTAGTCCTTGACCAATCAAGAAAAATATATTTTATTTTTTTGAAAGGCATGAGACTGAAGCTGTCCACACAAACCATTACAAAAGTGTATGACGTTAAACGATGGCCACCCCCCCCCCACGCCAAAGCAGTCCGTAAGGTCATTACAGATTACTACATATTGCGGTTATATACTTTTAAAACGATCACTTGATTGAGTTCCTGGCAGAAGGTCTAACAACCTGCATGTTATAATTTCTGTAAAATGTATTATAGAAGACAACAATCTAGGGAACAGGCTCCCTTTTTAACATAATGTCGTATGATAAGAATTCAACTAATTTTTTTTTGGGGGGATGGGGCGGTGGACTGCCATCGAGTGAGCTTCAATGTTATAAAGTGAAGTGCGCCCCGGTGATATTTGCAGCCATCGATGCAGGCGGTGTCTCCATTGTTGGAGTAACTGGCAATCTCTTTCCTATCTGCTGTAGAGATTTAATCACGTCAGGTTTGACGGGACAGGGTAAAACAAGGATCTCTCTGATAAGGGCTCGCTAGTTGAAAACTTGTCTTTTAAGCATTCTGCCACTGTTCTAATTCTGATACGTGTTTTATACGGCCCCCGGCTGAGGGTGGCCCCGGGTGGGGGTGGCCCCTGGTGGGGGTGGCACCGTGTGGCCGCCTAGGGAAGGGAGTTCAATGCAACGTAAATTTATTATCATTATTTTTACTTATTGGAGTCAGAAACTTGTTGATTATTTATTAATAATGGCTTAATTTTTTATTATTTTTTTTTTGTATTGGGGAAAATAAAGAAAGAAATGAACTACCGAACTGGAAAGGAAATAGAAAAATTACTTCATTGGAAAATGCATTTACCCGGCCTATATTTTATTACAGGAAGAAATGAAGAGCCCAGGTCATGTTACTTCCTTATGGCAATGATTACCCCCCCCCCTTTATGGGTCACTGTGACCCACGCTCATGTAAAGGAGAAGAATGTTACAGGATGTGTTTACTTTTTGAACCCCCACTTTTTGAACCCCCCCCCCCCCACCTTTTCCGAGGTAAACAAATTATCAGCACGCACAAAAGCCAAACAGTGGCGGCCATTATACTGTGATGGTAATCGACATCGATTGATTCGGATGAAGGATTCGTGTGTCAATCATATCAATCAATACACGTAGTGCACTAAGTTATTGACACAACTGCGCACTTACAGTAGTCGAAATAGAGGGCGTAGCTGGGCGTAGCTGGGCGTGCACGAAACACTTGCTTCCAGTAACCAGGGGTGTTAGCTGACAGGAAGACCACTTCATGTAACCAGTGGTTATAGCTTACAGGAAGACCACTTCATGTAACGAGTGGTTCTAGCTTACAGGAAGACCACTTCATGTAACGAGTGGTTCTAGCTTACAGGAAGATCACTTCCAGTAGTCAGGGGTGTCAGCTGGCAGGAAGACCACTTCATGTAACCAGTGGTTCTAGCTTACAGGAAGACCACTTCATGTAACGAGTGGTTCTAGCTTACAGTAAGATCACTTCCAGTAGTCAGGGGTGTCAGCTTGCAGGAAGACCACTTCAAGTAGCCAGGGGTGTTAGCTGACAGGAAGACTACTTCATGTAACCAGTGGTTCTAGCTTACAGGAAGACCACTTCCAGTAGCCAGGGGTGTTAGCTGGCAGGAAGACCACTTCATGTAACCAGTGGTTCTAGCTTACAGGAAGACCACTTCCAGTAGCCAGGGGTGTCAGCTGGCTGGAAGACCAGAATCATCTTTGCGAGTCCCTTATCCACAGCAAGAGGAAGGTGTCATTATATACAAGTTATTTATGCCTATTACACTAATTACAGTCTGCTAAAATGAAGGGGAAAAAAAGTAAAATTATTGTGTAATTCAAGTTTTCTATTACCGGTAATGGAAGCAGAGGTATTGGTGTCAACAGCTAGCATTCTTATTGCTGTTCTTATATTCCAAATGTACATTTGTCATGTATCTACAAAGTTTCATGTTTTTACCATTTTTTTATTTATTTTTTTTTTTGCATGTCGTACCTCACAGTTAGACACCAACTTGTCCATAGTTTATTCCTTTCAAAACGAGTGCCGCCTTTATATGCTTACTTATGTGGTATGTGATATGTGGATGCATTACATTTTGTTTACGTCCTTAAAGTTTGTGTTACACCATGCAAGGCCACAAATGGCGGTTGTATGTTTACTTTTAATTCATGACCTTTTGTCCTCCCTCTTTGCGGTGGTCTGGAGAAACGTGAGTTGTATTATTACTTTTATTATTACTCTTATCGTCATTAGAAGCGTTGTGTTCACTTTACAGTTTTCACCTCAGCGTTGTGTTCACTTTACAGTGTTCACCTCAGCCACATCCGTCATAATGCTGTGACAAATTGTTTTCTTTTAATATGGTACAAAACAGTCGGAATTTTTTTTTTTATGTAACCTGTTTATGGTATTCTCTGATGTGGCGTCCTGTTAAAGGGACATGAAATTAAGGGACAACAGATTTTCTCTTTTCAGCACAATGGACAGTTAGATTACTTATACAAAAAATGTTTCGGAAAAATAAGTTCGGTTTGATAACATGCTACAATAATATTTTAAAATGAAATGTTACAATAATGTCAAATGATAATGTGTCCGATTTGACGGCTTGTGATGAAAGAAGTTACCATTCGACATGTCACAAAATGCGTTCGACTGCACAATCAGTTACATCGTTGGAATAAACAAAATATTTTGAGCTTAAAAATCTCTGTATTCGAGGCTTTTTCATGTCACTCCGCACACTAACATGTTATTTTATTTTCAAGGAGAGTATACTTTATGTTTCTGGAACACAATTATCTCAAAAAAAAAAGGAAAATATTTTTTCAATAAAAAAAAAAAAAAAAAAAAAAAAAATTTAAAATTCAACTCACTTCACTTTTTTTGCTAACTAAGACGATTGATGTGCACATCTGTCATACGTGATTGGAACTATATTTCAAGCTCCTCTAAGTACAGGTTAACGTTAAATCAAAATGTGTATTTATGATTTAAAAAAGTGCTAGTCTGCCAGTTTGAACTATGCTGGGTGTTTCTAAGGTCACGGTTTGAAAAAATATTGCTTTGAAATATTCTATTTCTAAATGTTAAAATTCGATATTTCGAAACAAAAAAACAAGAGTTCCATTTCTTATTTCAGCCACAACTAAACTACATCCATCTCCAGTTAATCATCCCTTTCTTCCATTGTTTCACAGGAAAATTAGAATGAATGTGTTTTTTTAAAAGATAGCAAGATTGCTTAGCTGTTTCCTTCCTGCTTGTCGTGTAATAGAATATTTGGAGATGATTCAACGGCTACTTGTAAGGAATAGACTCTTGTTACAGACAGTGGAAGAAATAGGCTAATGACGTTTTTTGCCGGATGTATATTTTTTTTAAAATATCTAGTTACTGGTTTGTTTGCCTGGTGGTAGAGATGTGTAACAACTCACGATACCAATGTTAGTTACTGTTGCTATGGAATTCAGAACGAGGTCATATTATAAT
Source organism: Lymnaea stagnalis (assembly GCA_964033795.1). Classification (NCBI taxonomy): domain Eukaryota; kingdom Metazoa; phylum Mollusca; class Gastropoda; family Lymnaeidae; genus Lymnaea; species Lymnaea stagnalis. The sequence continues at coordinate 342,765 of CAXITT010000121.1, forward strand.
GCGCTGTGTACATACGTTTATGCCCATAAATTTAACTGCAAGTAGTTAGTGTTGATAATAATATTTTATGATCAGTACGAAGAAAAAATTATGATCGTCACTTTGAAATTTTTTTATATTTTTTTTCAAGAGGATTTGGTGTTGCTGAATGTGTTTGGTGGGTATCGTTTTATATTGTGGCTTCTTGGAGACCTGAGTATCGTTGATAGTACCGATACTGAAATGATGTTTGTCAGATTAAGTGCTTTGTTGTGGAAGAGTAGACTATAAATTCTCATGTATGTGTTTACAACAGAGTAGTGTCGTGTATCTCAATGACATTTTTCTGAACTTTGTTAATGTATGAGCATAAGGGATTCAAAGTGTTAATGTTGTACTAGTCATAGACACATTTTCATGACAAATCAGTGAACGGCCATAACTTTGTTGTTCTTGTTGCTGCTGTAAGCAATTACATTTTTTTTTGCATCATGATATTCTAGAATGTTTAATCATAACTGGATGTAGTATATTGATATCCATTTACCTATTTCTTTTAATCATTGTGTTCTCCTTATAGACTTGCTCGTAGTCATGCATATTTTTTTACACATTGATTTCCACGTGTATGTACATACATGATCTTGGCATAATATAGATGCAATTTTTTTATGACATCACTTCCTGTTGTACCGTGTCAATCGTCTGCAGTGTAGCTGACATTGCGTTATTAGATGCAAACTTTAAACATGGCTGCTGGTCTTTTTTTTAAATCATAGCCTGCACGTTCAAATGTAGTACGTATTGTTCAACTGTGTGCTTTGGGGTGATACTCTCTATTCATATGATATCCTTTTAAATGTTTTATGCATAGATAAATATTAAACTGTAGGTGAATAGGATGAGTTCTAGCTTGATATTTAGCAAGAATTCTCCGAATGGGCTATGACCTTTTGATTCATAATTTGTATTTTTTGTTACATCATTGTGTTGTGTTTTTGCTCGTCAGTTAGTTTGTAACTTCAGTGACACGCTTATTTTTATCGGTCGCCGTGTCTTTTTCTCATCGTTGGTTTAAGGAGGGAGATTTAGTTTGCGATCTCCATATTTGAATTGGAATTATTTTAAATGATCAAGTCTCAAATCATTAATGCTCTGCGTTGGATAGTTCCGTGTGAAAGTCTTCGTCTGCAATTTAAGAACGCATAATAATTATTTTTTACTTTATACCGTAAAACTTGGTGAGCTTTAAAAAGAGTAGTGAGCACAACTAATGACTCGGTCACATGAGCAGATCACATGACCGAATGAAGGAACACAGTTTGGCGCTAGAGTAAGGAATGCTGGAAATAATTAAATGGTGTTTGAAAATCTTTGCTTTAGAGGTATATGGAAAAAAAGGGGGGCGGGGGGGGGGGTTGAACCTGATATTGATATGAAGTAAAATTTACAAGGATTTGCAGAAGAAAAAATGTTTGTGAGGGATTTGATGGGAAAGAAGAAGTTCACAAAATGTTAGGGATAAAATTAAGTATTAAATGGTGTTTGAAAATCTTTGCTTTAGAGGTATATGGAAAAAAAGGGGGGCGGGGGGGGGGGGTTGAACCTGATATTGATATGAAGTAAAATTTACAAGGATTTGCAGAAGAAAAAATGTTTGTGAGGGATTTGATGGGAAAGAAGAAGTTCACAAAATGTTAGGGATAAAATTAAGTTCATGATCAGTTAAGTAATGTCTGGGTGTTTGATTAGCAAGTTAAATTAAATATACTGAATCTGCAAGACTGTGAGTAAGACAGCGCATTATTGTTGTGGGGGAGGGGATATTAATGAATAATGCCCAGGGTGTAGTATCTGACTTTTAAATACATTTTTTTTAATGGTGGGATGGAGGCAGATATTAATTACTGTGATAAAAAAATAGGTCATGATAAAAGGCATCAAGGGGGCATCAGGTTAATTAACAAGTCAGGTGCTTTACTATGAGATATGAAAGTGGTCAGTTCACACGCATGTGTCCTGTACAAAATATAGATCACTTTATAGAGAGATGTTACGTTATTTTAAAGCCACAATAAAAAAGATGTAAAAACTATAACAAAGTCTGAGACTTTTTGCTGTTGTTGTGTTATTAAGTTAGAATGTTTAAGAAATAGTTGTTAGTGGTGTTGTCGAAATGAATTCATCGCAGTGCTATATTGAAACAAGTTGGAAGTAAGAAAACTGTTTTAAAAAAATAATAATAATAAATTATACATTACAAAATAACAAACATGGCGTCTGCTTCAGGAAGAGGAGTATTAATTATGGCGCCAATTCTTCCTTCTGTGTTGTAATTATCGCCAACAAACGAACGTCCCTGGAAGCAACACTGGAATGTTTGGTGCACAGTGCACATATCCCATTGAGACAGCCATGTGTTACCTACTTACAGTGCACAAAGGAAAGTATCTTGCACACATTCGATTCATTTAATGTTTTAAGTCTCTTTACACAAGCCCTCTTAACGACACATCTAAATGAAATATTTGTTTTCACATTCTCCAACGATTGCTCAAACACAAAGCACTTGTTGATGTTTATATCTTCATTTGAGTGATACAATAAGTGACCTGATCAAATTTTCCGGAATTAACGAAATGAGAGTGAAGGACAAATATTCACGAAACTGGTTAAAGTACATTGTCTGGCAATGGGGTACGGCCATGGGGGAAAAAAAATATATATATATAATTTTGAGAGAGAAAAAAGAAATTGGATTTGTTCATACGTTACATGCTAACAAGTGGGATCTAAAAAAAAAAAAAAAAAAACTTTAAAAAAAAAGTCGGAAAAAAAACAAAAAAAACTAAAAAAA
>CAXITT010000121.1:346285-375588 GCA_964033795.1 Lymnaea stagnalis
ATATATATATATATATATATATATATATATATATTACTTTGTGCTGATCTATTTTAATAACACAAAATTGTAGTAAACACATTTTTTTTGCATCTTTAGCTTGTTAATCAACAAGTTAAAAAGTTTTTACACTTAAATTTTATAATGCAGAATCAATTAAAAGGTTGTTAAAGCCTAAATATCATTGTGTGTGTAAGTATAAATATGATTATTGTCATTATAGCTGACAAATGTAGCATAGTTTATAGCTGCTATCATCTTCCCAGGAAGTAGCCAGGTGTTGCTGCTTCATCGTAACAATGGGAATAGTAGCTGGTTTATCATGTTCATCTTGCGGAACTGATATATCAGACAGGTCAACAGCATCCTCATCGAACAATTCTGCACTTACAATAGAAGCATTGTCAGTGTGAACAATAATTGCCATACGTTTTCTCTGTCTCCAGGCAGCTACTTGCATTAGTCCAATCCTTTTTTTTTTTTTTTTTTTTTTAGGACCAGGTGGTAATTTTTTTTGAATTTTCGGTGCTGTTGAACTTGCTATTTCAACATGACTTGTGATGCAAAATAGATGTTACAGATTTTGCAAATCCGTTCAAGCAGCGATGCTGTTATTGTTACTCACTTTACTTTCCCCTAATTCTCAAAATGTCGTATTCCTACTCTACCAATATCCTTTATCTTGACTGCACATGACACTTGAACCTTGTCCTTGTTCCATACCTACAACACGATCGCAAACATACCGCCCTAGTCATTGTTGACAAACAAAATCTACAGGTGAAAAGAGGCCAACTTTTGACTTATCTTACACTAACAAAATGTGCTAACATTCTGACCAGCCATCAGCAGTGCACAAATAGAAACACATTAAATAAATCTTATAGTGTTAAAGGTCTAAAAAAGATATAAATATTTTTAATTTACACTCATTAAATTTGTTGAAATAATGTAATAACCGTTTAATTTTTACGGTTGTAATTTTAATCGAGAAAACTTGATTGGTGACGTCAACTAATCTAAACCCACTTTTCCGCTTGTCAGCAATTGTCAAACATGTCCTTACCCCCTACCCCCTTACCCGAGTTACCCTTATCTCGGCAACTAAGGTACTGAGATTTACAAAGACTTGAATGTACCCCATAGATGTACTGAAAACATGTCATATATTCAATCATCAAACGCGTATGAGAAATTAACCCTCCCTAAGAAAACCTGAAAAAAAAATCAGGCAAAAATGCGTGGGAAAGATGAGCTCGATTAAGAAATGGATGAACGAAATGCTAACCAACAAGATCTATATCAGTAAGACAAAGACCATTTCCAAAAGGAAAATATTACGCACCAAAGGCAATTGCGTTACTAAAAATATAATAACATATATATCATATGTAGTGTAGTTATCGGGAATAATATTTTGCGCGCTAGTGAACTCATTATTGAACCACTCTCTGACGTATCTATAAATAGCCTGCGTCTTGTTTGATCCGTCTTGTTTGCCTTTGCTGACGAATAATATATATAGATGAATGTAGAGTTAGGCCGGGGGGGGGGATTATGTCATCCTGAAAGTACATGAAAAAGTTCTTTAGTCCCAAGGTGAGTTTGTGCATAGATTTGCACAAATGTAATGAGAGACTGACGGACAAGACTTTTATATCTATTGCGCAACAACGAATCAGCTCAACTATTCATATTGTTTTTACGTCTTTCATAACTAACTGCACTTTACATCGAAACCCATTTTAACACACGTCAGAGTTGAGAAATGTTGTGCCTCTTGTTTGAGACGGTACTAATCCACAGCACTTATAAGCCATACATCTTCAGAAAGACCAAAGACTCTAATGCCGCCAATAGGATAACCTTTTATAATCACTAAGAACTGACGTGAGCTGGTCGGGGCCAATAATCACCTCGGGGCGGCCATGATGTGGAGCAGCACGTAGACATAAATCAGTGGAAGACGCCCTCGGAAATTCTCGTACAACCAGACCTCAGCTAGGGGTCATTAATCAAGCTTAGACTTAGCTCCGAATGCCTGAATTATTTATCCGTTTTCAAGAAAGTCGCGTGTGTGTTTGTCGTTTTTGTGGAGCTTCTGAATAAAAATGTCGCTTGTATCGATGATAACCTTGAAATGGTTAAGGTTAGGGTTGGCTCTGTTAAATTTTCTGTCCTTGCGAACTTTTGTTTTGAACTAATCAGTGTAACAGACTGGAGAAGTCTCTTCTTTAAATCATAGTGTTGGCTTTGCATTTTGTTTTGTAAATTGAATGCCCAGTTGAGAACCTTTGTTTGAATGCACGTGTGTACTTGTGAACAAGTCATGTCTGTTCTTAATGTATGCCATATCCTGTAGCCTGCCTAAAGTAACGCCTGGTTTTTCCCCAAAGTGTCACAAGCTATCAGAATAAAAATATCATTCAAATAAATAGGGTTCTTGGTTACAAGAGAGACAAAGTATTTGCAGATCTGTTGTGTGTTTTTTGTTTGTAAATTTATCTCAAGCCATCGATGCAATCTGTCACCGGACACTTATACATTGCCGTCGTGTGACAGCTTGTGTGTCCCAATGACTCTCAGAGCTCTGCCGGAGGGAGCATGCCGCTATAGGTAGGTCCTACCAAGCCGGACATTTCTGCTAGGAAAAAGACCAGACGAATGTTAAATCTCCCTGCTACAAAACACCTCCCCCCCCCCCCCAAGCCCCTGGGGTTGTGCGATAGGCTAACACCCTCTCCATGGAAAACAACGATTACCAAATCAAAAGCAAATCCACAAAACCAAGTCAGAGACGAGAGTAGGGTTCCACAAAGAAGTTCAATGGAGATGTGCGGGGCAAGTCGAAAGAACCTTGCAAGGCCGACCACCCTACTCAAACCTATGAAAATTAAAAACTTTCTTATCGTGTCTGCTAACTTTAAAGCACCATTCAACTTGGGAACATGTAATGTCTAAACCCTGCAAGAACCAAGTATATACCCCCAAGCGGCTAAAGAAAGGCAAACTTAAGCTACAAATCTTGGGCCAAGAGCGAAGTACAATGGAATACTTTCGGTGAAACTAGACTACAGACTACAGTCAGGCGAAACTAGACTACAGATTAGAGTCAGGCGAAACTAGACTACAGAGTAGAGTCAGCCGAAACTAAACTACAGACTACAGTCGGGCGAAACTAGACTACAGAGTAGAGTCAGGCGAAACTATGATCCTCTCTGGAAAGGAAAAAGAATTGACCCGTGAAAATGGATTAGCTCTCTTCATAAACAAATATGCATTTAAAAGTCTCTTGGGAACCAGTTTCAGAATAAATAATTAAAGCTGAATTCTTGTCGAGATTCAAGAATGTACATACCATCATGAGCTATGCCCTTCCAAACCTTGCACCATAAAGTTACATTCTGCGAACAACTACCAAGTATAGTCGATAACGGACCTAAAAGATTGTGATCCTCAAGAGAGATTTGAATGTCAACAAATTGAGAGAGAAGGCAATTGCGACACATCGACTGGGCAACACGATCATACACAAATTGAGCAACAAGGCCCACACGGAATTTGTAACGAGGCACATGTGGACTGGGCAACAAGGCACACGTAGAAATGGGCAACAAGGCACACATGGACTAGGCAACAAGGCACACATGGACTAGGCAACAAGGCACACATGGATTGGGAAACAAGGCACACATGGAAATGTGCAACAAGGCACATACGGATTGGGCAGTAAGGCACACACGAATTAGGCACACATGGATTGGGAAACAAGGCACACACGGAACTGGCAACAAGGCACACATGGACTAGGCAACAAGGCACACACGGAAATGTTCAACAAGGCACACACGGATTGGGCAACAAGGCTCCCACTGAATAGGAAAAAAGGCATACACGGGCTGGGTAACAAGGCACGCAAGGACTGTGCAACATTGCTTGACACGGACTGGGCAACAAGGCACACACGGGCTGGGAAACAAGGCACACACGGATTAGGCAACAAGGCACACATAGACTGGACAACATGACTAGACACGGACTGGGCAACAAGGCACACACTGAATAGGCAACGAGGCATACACGGTATGGGCAACATGGCTAGACACGGATTGGGAAACAAGGCACACATGGACTGTGCAACATGGCTAGACATGGGCTGGTCAACCAGGCACAGATGGACTTGAAAACATGGACACACGGGTGGGGCAGTAGGAATGAAAGTAGAGAGATAATGCCATCTTCTGTACTCTCAATGAACTGGAAGCAGCATCTCTCCACACACAGAGAAAGACTTTGGTCTCCAAACAGTAAAACAGAGAACAAAACTGACCTCATTACTGGACACCGAAATTGGAGATGCACATTACAGGACGTAAAAACAAGAAGAGGTGCAGATATTGGGTTAGACCACGATCTGGTGGGTCATAGCTTGGGACAGACCACCATCTGGTGGGTCATAGCTTGGGACAGACCACCATCTGGTGGGTCATAGCTTGGGACAGACCACCATCTGGTGGGTCATAGCTTGGGACAGACCACCATCTGGTGGGTCATAGCTTGGGACAGACCACCATCTGGTGGGTCATAGCTTGGGACAGACCACCATCTGGTGGGTCATAGCTTGGGACAGACCACCATCTGGTGGGTCATAGCTTGGGACAGACCACCATCTGGTGGGTCATAGCTTGGGACAGACCACCATCTGGTGGGTCATAGCTTGGGACAGACCACCATCTGGTGGGTCATAGCTTGGGACAGACCACCATCTGGTGGGTCATAGCTTGGGACAGACCACCATCAGCTGGGTCATAGCTTGGGACAGACCACCATCTGGTGGGTCATAGATTGGGACGGACCACCATGTGGTGGGTCAGAAATAGGGTCAGACCACCATCTGGTGGATTATTAATTGGGACAGACCACCATCTGGTGGGGTATATATTGGGACAGACCACCATCTGGTGGGTTATAGATTGGTACAAACCACCATCTGGTCGGTCAGAAATTGGGTCAGACCACCATCTGGTGGGTTATAGATTGGGACAGACCACCATCTGGTGGGTTATAGATTGGTACAGACCACCATCTGGTGTGTCAGAAATTGGGTCAGACCACCATCTGGTGGGTCAGATATTGGGTCAGACCACCATCTGGTGGGTCAGATATTTGGACAAACCATTATCTGATGGGTCAGATATCGTGGTAGACTTCCATAATGTGGTGGCCAAGCTAACACATAAAGTTGGCAAACCACAGACCGAAATCGAAAACGAGAGGCAGATTTACCCTGGACAAAGTCCAGAGCACACAGACAAAACGTGACTATCAGTTAAACCTTAAAAACCGTTTCGCTGCAACTGGATGAAAAGGGGGGGGGGGGGGAACAGATGATAACTTTAAAGAAATTATTATAGGAGCGTGTAACGTAGTATTATGCCCTGCCCAAACCACCAAAAATACTCGATTAGCCTACAAGTATCGAAGATAGAATAAATGCAAAGCAAACAGTAAAAAAAACAAATAAAATATCATACAGTTTCAAGTGAGGTAAACTAATACTTAGAAATGATAAGCGAACATCTCTTATCTATAACATATTGCTTCTGGTGTGTCTGGCTTTCTCTTCAAAAGCGCTCTTCCCCAAAGCTCACATGTTTTATATTAATAGTACTGAGTTGTTTGTGTCTCATTAATCTAATTGAAATATTTAACCAGCTTAAGAATATTTTTAAAAAATGTCAACTGAAAACTCTCTCACAGAATGAAAGAAAAAAAAGTCTACTGATACCAAGGGCGTAGATTTATCACAATGCAAGCAAGGTAATGGTGAGGAGTAGCCTCACTATCTGCACCAAGCAAGGTAATGGGGAGGAGTAGCCTCACTATCTGCACCAAGCAGGGTAATGGTGAGGAGTAGCCTCACTATCTGCACCAAGCAAGGTAATGGTGAGGAGTAGCCTCACTATCTGCACCAAGCAGGGTAATGGTGAGGAGTAGCCTCACTATCTGCACCAAGCAAGGTAATGGTGAGGAGTAGCCTCACTATCTGCACCAAGCAGGGTAATGGTGAGGAGTAGCCTCACTATCTGCACCAAGCAAGGTAATGGTGAGGAGTAGCCTCACTATCTGCACCAAGCAGGGTAATGGTGAGGAGTAGCCTCACTATCTGCACCAAGCAAGGTAATGGTGAGGACCAGCCTCACTATCTGCACCAAGCAAGGTAATGGTGAGGACCAGCCTCACTATCTGCACCAAGCAGGGTAATGGTGAGGAGTAGCCTCACTATCTGCACCAAGCAAGGTAATGGTGAGGAGTAGCCTCACTATCTGCACCAAGCAAGGTAATGGGGAGGAGTAGCCTCACTATCTGCACCAAGCAAGGTAATGGTGAGGAGTAGCCTCACTATCTGCACCAAGCAGGGTAATGGTGAGGAGTAGCCTCACTATCTGCACCAAGCAAGGTAATTGTGAGGAGTAGCCTCACTATCTGCACCAAGCAGGGTAATGGTGAGGAGTAGCCTCACTATCTGCACCAAGTAATGTTTTCAGTTGAATTAAACTAAACAGAATTGAAGAAGCGTGTGGGGACCGCCTAAGTCAGTGGATCTCAACCTTCCTAATGCCGCGACCCTTTAGTACAGATCACCGAGTTGTGGCGACCCCAGCAACAAAATTATTTCCGGTTATACTTCATAACTATAGGGTATATCTGTCTTCAGACGGTCTTAGGCGACCCCTTGGAAAGGGTCATGCAACCCTCAAAAGGGGTCGCGACCCACAGGTTGAGAACCGTTGGCCTAAGTGAAGAACAGGCCGGGTTTAGAAGACGTCGGTCATGTGCGGATCAGATAGCAACACTCAAAATCATCCTATAACAATTTTTAGAATTGCAATCTCCTGTCTATGCCACATTTGTAGACTTTGAAAAGGCCTTCGGTAGCAGTGACAGAGATTTAACTGGTCAGTCATGAGGCACTACGGAATCCAACGAAAGTAATGACTATCATTTAAAAAAACTGTAATAATGACAGTATCATATTTTGATGGAAATATGTTTTAGAGACGTTTTCAAATCGTTAGAATCGAATAAATAAATGTGGCTTAAATATTAGATTAGAATCAAATACTGGAAATAGATTTGGTTTAAATATTAAATTAGTGTCGAATACTGGGAATAGATTTGGCTTAAATAATAATAATAACCAAGTTTATTTCAAAAACACGCTTCATCCCCAAAGGCTCGAAGCGCGGTACAAAGTAAAAAAAATAAAAAAATATTAGGATCTTCAAATTGATCGTCGATGTCGATATTTCATTGACTCCACCAATTCAATCATTGTAATCAGGGCAAGCCATCCTTAACTGCACTTTCACATATTACTTAACACCACCAAATATTTTATTTCAAAACTTTTGAAAGTTATTTCTCATTATAATAAGAGTTATCTATTAAAACGGAGGATTTTGCGCAGCTCCTAATTTGGCGGAAATAATTAGCGCTCACTCTGGGAATCTCAACAAAAGCAGACAACCAACAAAAAAACAAAAACCAGGGCAGAACTTTTATTTTATTTTAAAATTGGGGTCAGGGTCATTCGAGTTTTCTCCTGGTCATTAAAAATGTCTAGTGGTGTGCGAAAATCGCTTTCCAGCCCATTGCCTCCAAGGGATCAGAGGACCACATAGGATTCATTTTTAGTCTTTTAATACAAAGGTTTTGAGATGCTCATACTTTGAATGAAGATTGTTATTTCTTTGAAATAAAAGTAAATACATTGAAGGCGCTCAGCTAGGAATCTGCGTGTTCAGCTAGGCTTCATCGAAAATAGTTCTTGTATTCAAACTAAATGGATTCGGCCTACCTGACCAGTGTCATTTTATAATGTCATATTATAATGTCATCTTATAATGTCCTATTATGGGGTAATATGGTTAGGACTACGTTCGGACTGGAGCAATCCTACCTTCGTATTAATTGCTTTATTGTGGTGTAATAATTGTGGCATCCTTTAAAAATGTAAGTGTTATAATATCATAGTGAATTTTGTAGAATATCTGATGGTGTCATATTATAAAGCGTTTTATCAATCTAGTGTTGTATTATGGTGTCAAATTACATTTCAATATCGTGGTGTTAAATTATAGTTCAATGTTACGGCGTTAACTCATAGTTCAATTGCTTGTAATATAAAATAGGTAATGTTAAGTTGTTGTTTCTTTTTTTTTTTTTTTTTGTATAGAAAATTAGTTTTTTTACTGCCGATGAAGATCTGGCTTGGTGGGGTAAGCTTATAAAATCTCACTGTCCGGATAATTTTTTTTCGAAATTGTAATATAAAATAGGTAATGTTAATTTTTTGTTTTTTTTTTTTTTTTTGTATAGAAAATTAGTTTTTTTACTGCCGATGAAGATCTGGCTTGGTGGGGTAAGCTTATAAAATCTCACTGTCCGGATAATCTTTTTTCGAACCATACACGGGTCTGTTTAGTCGAAGTCCAAAAAAGTCCTTCTGTTGTTGTGTTCATACTGCTCTTAAGAAGAAAAGGCCACCTAGTTTTCCACTGCACTACATCGTTATCTTATTTATTTGCAATGGTCAATCTCTGGTAGTGAATCTACGGAAACGATTTGGGTTTGAGCGGACAGTTTGCACAAACACCCCTCTGTGAAAGAAAGTGAATTTGAAATTATCAAGTTTATTTTGTGGTAAAGGGCGCGAAGGGCGTGGTTCTCAAGTGTTGACGCCCCCACCTCTAAGTAACCTGAGCATTTCAATAGTTGTAACGTGTGACTTGGTGAAATGAAGACATCTATGTGAGGAGCTCGGTTATTAAAACTATACTCATAAAGCAACATATGTTTGTACGTGAAATAAAGGTAAGACATAGCCCTGAAGGTAGGTCAATGATAGGTATTTACAGATGGAGGGATGGGTGGATGGTAGGAGTCGGGCTATCTTAGGAGTTCAGTTATTAAAACTATGCCCATAAAGTAAGATGTGTTTGTTCGTGAAGTCAGGGCACTAAAGGGGAGTAAATGATAGGTTTTCACAGATGGAGGGATGGGTGGAGGGATGGGTGGATGGTAGGAGTGGGGGTAGTCTACGAGGAGCCAAAAATTAAAATCGATGAAGCGAGAGTGTGTTGGCGAGCCGTTTGTGGATTACGGTCATAGGGTTTAGGGTGCCTTATATTTATTGAACAGTGGGAGATTCGGCAATTTAGGCAAAGGGATTTGGGTGGAGGTGTTCGATCTGTGGCGGGGCTAGGGGGTGGAGGGGGTCGGTCTGTGGCGGGGCTAGGGGTTGGAGGGGGGTCGGTGATTCGATGTTTGAAATGTATGCTCTCTTTCATTTTCTAAAAGCATTATCTATTATTATTTGAGGGGGTTGAATTTCATATTTTTAAAAATTAAAGTGACCTCAACAGGTGGGAGATTTAGTCCCTCTGGGAGGAGGAGGTGATTCGATGTTTGAAATGTATGCTCTCTTTCATTTTCTAAAAGCATTATCTATTATTAGTTGAGGGGGTTGAATTTAATATTTTTAAAAATTAAAGTGACCTCAACAGGTGGGAGATTTAGTCCCTCTGGGAGGAGGAGGTGGAGATACACTATAGCAATGCCATCAAATCATTTATTTAAAGACAGTACTTAGGTGTCTGTCTACCAAATTATCGATGAAGACATTTTTTTAGTTGTGATACAGTGTTGTATATCTGTGACTAAATAAGGAGTATTCGCTAAAATCTAACCTCTTAGTCTTAGCCTACATCCAAGGCCATTATGACCAGCAGAGAGAATTGTGGGTCATGAAACATTGGGTGTCATGTCGGATGAACACCATAAAATCATGCAGGCCTATGTTATTTTCTTCTCAAAAAATGTTGATCGGTTTGTAACCAAATGATTTCCCGTTAGATTATCTTTTTTCTTATGTTTCTGTCCACCTTATCTATCAGTTTCTTTGATCGGGGAAATTTTAATTGACTTCTTGCGAACTTTTCATTTATTTTTATTTTTTTAATTATATAAAAAAAAACAATAACTTTGTCGTCGTCAAACTCTGCCCTTCATTCAAGCAAGCCGAGGCCTGCTCAGAGGCGTTACGAAATTTTTTGAAGAGGGAGGGTCAGGGGGATAAAGTACCTTTGGTAATAATTGAGTCAATATTTTAAAAATCAAAATGCACCAATGTCAAATGAAACATGACCACAAAATGCTTAACTTTTAACAGTAAATTTAATATGCGTTGCTGGAAATTTTTCCCAAACAGGGCAAGTAGAGCTGGCCGCCAATCACCGGGTACGCCTCTGGGTCTAGTCTAAACGTCTTGCCAATGAAATCGGTAAAGAGCTTGTTTTCTTGGAATAACAAAAGAAGAAAAAAAACTCCGAAAGATTGATCAGCATGACATAATGGGCAGTTTTCCAGCGTGTTTTGAAAACAAGAATCCATTTCAACGCGTGCAACGGATCGCGCACACATCAAACTCGACGCCGACCCACACGTGCACTGGTAAGAACACACACATGCGCGTCGAGTCTCGGGATGGAATTGTTCAGTGATCATGGGATGCCAATGAAGCCGACCCGACTTTGGGCACGTCAACAACTTTTCTCGTCACAACAGCGCTTCGGGCGAGTTCGTTTTTTTGGTGTGGTTTATTTGCTTTTGTTGGTGTAATGATGCTTAGTCTGTTTCTGTGTGTTATTTATTGAGCCAGCTTTTGGAGATTGGTTTGTTGGTTTTACGTTTATCTGGCCAAAGATATGGAATCTAGCTATAGTTGACGTGAATACCTTTTTTTTTTCTTTGTTGTTGTTGTTTTTTGTCTGGATGTAATAATAAATAAATACATTTAATAATAATGTTCAATTTATTTAATTTTGTAAAATTAATTAGACTTTGGCACCACATTTAAAACGCATTTCTGCAGTGCCTTATGTATACACTCATATGATAGAGAAAAGTGCATTTTAAAAGTTAATAAATATAATCCACACCTGCACACCTCAAAATGTAAGGCTAGCTTGTAAAAATTCATGAAAAACTTGTGCGGGCCTGAAGAAAATAAGACAGGGCTTGTGCGGGTCCGAAAGAAAATAGGTCAGGGGGAAAGCTATTAAAAAGAAAATTATATGAATAAAGAATATTTCGTTACTTCGCGGGCTCCGAATTGGGAGCTGGCGGGCCGCGTGTGGCCCGCGGGCCGTATGCTGTGCAGGCCTGGATATAACCTACTCTGACACTATGTGATGAATCACTTCTATCATTTTATTATTATTATTTTTTGTATTTCTATAAGCTTGATTTTTTTTCTAAAAAATCCTGCATTCCCTGAGAGTTGTGATTGAGCTTGAAGTTGATTCAGTAAATGTTTTCAATTCTAATGACTTTAAATCTCTCGGAAATGACTTCACAGTGACAAAGACTTCACAGGCATCCACACCCCCCTCCCCCCAAACCCCGCTTTCGTAAACCATCTACGACGTCATCAAGGTCAAGGCCGTCGAAAAATAAAATTAAAGCATCATCTTCTCTCTGACGTTCTGCGCACGTTTGAAACGTGATCCCAGGGGAGTGGTGGGGAAAAAAATTGGGGGGGGGGGACCCGGGGCTGCGTCAAAACTCATTAAAGATATGGAAGCTTGTGACAGTTGCATGCCCGTCATTAATTCTCATCTCTGGGCAAGACAACACATTTTTTAAATTCGTAAACCAACTACGACGTCATCAAGGTCAAGGCCGTCGAAAAATAAAATGAAAGCATCATCGTCGCTCTGGCGGTCTGGGCACGTTTGAAACGTGATCCCAGGGGGGTGGTGGGGAAAAAAATTGGGGGGGGGGGACCCGGGGCTGCGTCAAAACTCATTAAAGATATGGAAGCTTGTGACAGTTGCATGCCCGTCATTAACTCTCATCTCTGGGCAAGACAACACATTTTTTAAACGCCTTACTTCTTTTCTGTCTCTGCAGAAAAATAAATGTTGATTTTTTAAAATTTGTTTTAAATTTTTTTTTAAATTTTTTTAAACGTCTTCACTATTTGTGTGAAGAAACCCTTCAATGGAAGTTTAATGCTAGGGTTTCTTGGGAGATGATGAATTGGGGAATTCAACAAGTGAACAAGTATTTTGATCTCGGCATTTAGCAGTGGATGGTTCGGGATCTGGTTTTGTGTGATAAACCAATCGCATCGAAGCACATATCAGTGTATCGATTATTGTAGAAAATGTTATGTAAATAGGTTACAGTGGATTTTTTTTTTAAAGGAAATAAAACATCTAAAATTGTAATCGTTTAAATATTATTATTTTTTTTTTAAAAACAGGACAGTTGTTATCCGGGATAGAAAGGGAAGGCGTTTTGCACTTTTAGCTAACAATTTTTTGCAAAGTCTACTAACTCTAACGTACATTAATTATGGGGTTTTGAGATAATGTATCCTTTAGAAAAAATACTTAAATTGTCCACGCCATTCACATGTTGTTGTTTTGTTTTTGTTTTTGGGGTGGGGGGGAGTGTTCCCCCAGAAGTTCTGCAGTACTTGGGTAATTCCTTTTCAAAGTCTGTTCTTGTGGGTCATTAGCCCTTGTCGGTCTCTTGTCCTTGTGGCTCTCTCATCAGTTCTACCCTGCCCGGCCCAGGCCATACACAAAATTTAGTCAAATTACTCCCACCCCCCCCCCCAACCCGAGTTTCTAACCCGCGTTGAATAAGAACAGATACTATATTTTGATTTTATCAAAAAGGCAGAGAAGCGATTTGAACTTACCTTAGGAAATAGTCAGTAAAATGTTCCCATTTTTTAAGATTTATCTGTGTGTAGATGTTAGATTTTTTTTTTTTATCATTTTATTTTGAGAAATATTTATCTTTGATATTATAAAGGGCCCACCCAGCCCCTTTCACGCCACTGAACCACAAAGAAAGCTTATATTAAAAAAAAATGTGTAAAAGCATCTCATTAGATTTCAGAAACAGTTTGTGTAGCATTTGAAACTTCTGGAACGGCAAACGCTTATGATGAATTGCATCCTTCATTAAAAATTAACTCGAACTTTTGACCCAACCCCGAACTATAGAATCGGATATTCGAAAACACAAAATTCTTACATCTGAATAAAATTATTTTAACCAAGTCCGTGTGCTGTTTAAAAATGCAATGGCTCACAATTTACCTGCACTATTCAATGAGCTGTATTTTGCGCAAAATGGAAAAAAAAAATGGTCTTATCATTAGAGAAAAGCTTAAAAGCCATCGTCGTTCACGCCCCTGAAATTTATTTTTAGGAAAAGAAAAAATGTTGGTTCTATTAAAAAAAAAAAAGATTACATTTTCACATGTGTAAAATGATTGGATTTTGAGATATTCTTAACATAAAAATAAAAAAAAAGTTCTTCGCTTTCTCTATTTTGCAATTGAAATGTATTTTCACGAAATGTTTAAAATAATTTTTGAATATTGTAATCTTCATAAATCTGTGCCCTTCCTTTATCCTCGCCCATAAACTGTATTTTTAGGGAAGTGAGGAAATTTCTGTTTACTTAGTTTGAAAACAAAATGGTGTCCACTTGTCCACTACCACTACCTTTTCAACTCCATCGAGATTTTAGGTATTGGGTAGACCGATGTAAATGTACCCGCAATGCGTTAACGCCCATGAGCTATGGGTGGACTTATGTAAATGTGCCCGTAATGTGTCGACGCCCTTGAGGTATGGAAAGGCTTATGTAAATGTGCCCACAATGTGTCGACGCCCTTGAAATTTATTTCCCGACATTGTTATAAAACGTTACTTTGTTTACTATAAAAGGATATCTAAAACTTCTTTTTCGCGACTGAAATATCTTCGGATATAAAGCTATAGCCATTCGTATACAAATGTACACGTTGTCTTTCGTCCCCCATGAAATGCTTTTTCTGAAAACTTTAAATTCATTATTTCCTTACTTTTATCCAAAGTCTATTATATATATATATATATATATATATATATACATATATTTATAAAAAAATGAGCTAGAGTGACATAACCCCAAAAGGGTGATATGATTTAAGTTCGTTCGGATTTCTAAAAACAAGCATAGTTATTATCTATTATTTTACGGTAATCGAATAAATTTAAATGCGCAAAAAATGTTTTAACCCGCTTTTATTTTATTAATCGTTTAAGTATTACTATTATAAATTACAAACACATTTAAAGTATCAACTAAGGAACTATTTGAGCATTTTATATGTGTTTAAAAGTAATGAAAAAATATAAAATATTCAAAAGTCCTTATCAAAGAATTACACCGTAATCATATTTATCGAGAAAACCCAAACATCATTCGTTTTTAGTGCATCTTTTAGTGCGTTGTTAATATTGCGAAATAAAATTTAAAATTAATTTCTTTTAAATAATCACACAAATGACGTCATAGCGCGAATAGCCTATTTCTCCAAAACTCTTAGATTTCTTTAAATTTAATAACCGTGCGTGACAAAACTGATAATGAGTTTTCCCTTCCTAAAAGCAAAATTAATAAATACAATGGATTGCTTTTTAAATTGTTAATAAAACACACACATTTTGCTTTGTATATTTTTACACACTTTAAAAGTTTTGCTTTTTTTATTCCAAAAATGTATTTTTAATAAATTTATAACGTAATAAAAAACTAACCTTTAAATATAACTCTAATAAGAAAATGCGGTTTAAGTCAATCAGTCCAGTGCAAATCCATAGCTAAATAGCATTCACTAATACACTTATACCTCATACAAATAAGAACGAACCATATAAAGTGCAAAATATGTTAGTTTGGGTATGGAAGGGACTACAATCCGGTGGAATATTTTCTAAATTTATTTCAATCTGGGTGGGGAGAGGTTGGTCACTTTGCCACAGGCAGCACACGATACGTCTCAAAATAAAGGAATGAATTTGAGAAATAATTAACCTTCTTGGGTACATACATATCGGAGGTAGGAAATAGGATGTGTACATTTGTACTTGGAGGACAGTATAGTTAACTCCTATGGTATTACATTTGTGAAAAAAGAGATGCTACATTCTCTTTTTACAAATATGTGTATGTTCATTTTGCTCAAGGCAGCAAAAAATACGTCTCAAAATAAAGGAATGAATTTGATAAATAATTAATTTTTTTGGATAAAATACATGTCGGAGGTAGGAAATAAGCTGTATACATTTTTACGTGGATGACAATATAGTTAGCTCCTATGGTATTACATTTGTGAAAAAAGAGATGCTATTTTCTCCTTTTACAACTATACATATGTTTACCAATTAAGAAAATCAATTGCGCTAACAAATCGTGGGTACATTTATAAAAGTATTACCGATGAATATCCAGACCAATCATTTTACACACTTGAAAACTTAATTTAAAAATAGAGATGGGTTAATATTTACTTTCATAAAATGTAAACCTTTTTTTTTTTTTACTTCGCAAAAAGTAAAGTGATGTGTATTTTCTGAGATTAACCTTAAAAATTAAAAAAAAACCACTCAAATCTGTTATAGGCGTGAAAAACGGTTGCTAGAATCCTCTTTAGATAAAAGAAAAAGAATTCTTTGTTTTACGAGTTTCTGATAACATAACTTTTTTTGAAAGGCAAAAATGTGTTTAAGTTTTTGATTAAGATATCAATATATATCAAATTCATGTAATATAAAATAAATTTATATCATAAATGGAGTTTTTGGTGTAAATTTAAGATTAGGTTTTTTAACATTTTTTAGAGAAAAAAAGTTGTAATTCAAGGGCACGAAAAGAGGTAAATCTAAAGTATTTCTCTAATGTAGTAATTGTCCCTTAACTTCTTTAATGATAAAAGTGATATAGTTAGTGATAATTTAGAATGGGTAATTTAAGGTCATGTTTAGATGGAAAAAATTAGTTTAGGTGCGTGAAAGGGCGCATAATATATGGGAGATAAATACTTCTCAAAACTTAATGATGTTAGAGACGTAAATATCCTTAGATTTTTTAAGTTATGAATTGTGATGGGTTTTTGCAATAGCTGTTAAAAATGATCGCAAAGGACCTACCATTTTTATCCCGATAACATCGAATCATTTATTCTGGTCATTCAATAACAAAAAGGGGGATAGCTATGAATGGTACAGTAAACAAGTTGGATAACTATGTATGGTTCGGGTTATTCCAAAGAGCGTTCAAATATTTCACACAACATGGGTATTCGTGGTGGTTGCGACATCAGAATATTAATATAGTTCATTGGCGTGAAAGAATAAGTGTGCAGTGACGTATCATGAGTGGAAAGAATGTAGCAAAAATTGGGATTCTTAAGTGTGCGTTACTTGAGTTCATGTTTTGTCAGGCAACTTGAGTAGATGTGAAGCTCAAACATTGCTGTCGCCAATGTTTCGCTAGCTATAACAAGTATTTAATTATTACAGAAGTTATGTTGCGGAAGTTCAGGGATGTTTAGGTCTGCCATCATTACATTCTATCTCAGCCCTCTTATTTCTATGCCATCATTACATTCTATCTCAGCCCTATTATTTCTATGCCATCATTACATTCTATCTCAGCCCTCTTATGTCTATGCCATCATTACATTCTATCTCAGCCCTCTTATGTCTATGCCATCATTACATTCTATCTCATCCCTCTTATTTCTATGCCATCATTACATTCTATCTCAGCCCTCTTATTTCTATGCCATCATTACATTCTATCTCAGCCCTCTTATGTCTATGCCATCATTACATTCTATCTCAGCCCTCTTATGTCTATGCCATCATTACATTCTATCTCAGCCCTCTTATTTCTATGCCATCATTACATTCTATCTCAGCCCTCTTATGTCTAAGCCATCATTACATTCTATCTCAGACCTCTTATTTCTATGTCATCATTACATTCTATCTCAGCCCTCTTATTTCTATGCCATCTTTACATTCTATCTCAGCCCTCTTATTTCTATGCCATCATTACATTCTATCTCAGCCCTCTTATTTCTATGCCATCTTTACATTCTATCTCAGCCCTCTTATTTCTATGCCATCATTACATTCTATCTCAGCCCTCTTATTTCTATGCCATCATTACATTCTATCTCAGCCCTCTTATTTCTATGCCATCATTACATTCTATCTCAGCCCTCTTATTTCTATGCCATCATTACATTCTATCTCAGCCCTCTTATTTCTATGCCATCATTACATTCTATCTCAGCCCTCTTATTTCTATGCCATCATTACATTCTATCTCAGCCCTCTTATGTCTATACCTTCATTACATTCTATCTCAGCCCTCTTATTTCTATGCCATCATTACATTCTATCTCAGCCCTCTTATGTCTATACCATCATTACATTCTATCTCAGCCCTCTTATTTCTATGCCATCATTACATTCTATCTCAGCCCTATTATTTCTATGCCATCATTACATTCTATCTCAGCCCTCGTATTTCTATGCCATCATTACATTCTAGCATAGCTCTCTTATTTCTATGCCATCATTACATTCTATCTCAGCCCTCTTATTTCTATGCCATCATTACATTCTATCTCACCCCTCTTATTTCTATGCCATCATTACAATCTATCTCAGCCCTCTTATTTCAATGCCATCATTACATTCTATCTCAGCCCTCTTATGTCTATGCCATCATTACATTCTAGCACAGCCCTCTTATTTCTATGCCATCATTACATTCTAGCACAGCCCTCTTATTTCTATGCCATCATTACATTCTAGCACTGCCCCCTTATTTCTATGCCATCATTACATTCTAGCACAGCCCTCTTATTTCTATGCCATCATTACATTCTAGCACAGCCCTCTTATTTCTATGCCATCATTACATTCTAGCACAGCCCTCTTATTTCTATGCCATCATTACATTCTAGCACAGCCCTCTTATTTCTATGCCATCATTACATTCTAGCACAGCCCTCTTATTTCTATGCCATCATTACATTCTAGCACAGCCCTCTTATTTCTATGCCATCATTACATTCTAGCACAGCCCTCTTATTTCTATGCCATCATTACATTCTAGCACAGCCCTCTTATTTCTATGCCATCATTACATTCTAGCACAGCCCTCTTATTTCTATGCCATCATTACATTCTAGCACAGCCCTCTTATTTCTATGCCATCATTACATTCTAGCACAGCCCTCTTATTTCTATGCCATCATTACATTCTAGCACAGCCCTCTTATTTCTATGCCATCATTACATTCTAGCACAGCCCTCTTATTTCTATGCCATCATTACATTCTAGCACAGCCCTCTTATTTCTATGCCATCATTACATTCTAGCACAGCCCTCTTATTTCTATGCCATCATTACATTCTAGCACAGCCCTCTTATTTCTATGCCATCATTACATTCTAGCACAGCCCTCTTATTTCTATGCCATCATTACATTCTAGCACAGCCCTCTTATTTCTATTACATCATTACATTCTAGCACAGCCCTCTTATTTCTATGCCATCATTACATTCTAGCACAGCCCTCTTATTTCTATGCCATCATTACATTCTAGCACAGCCCCCTTATTTCTATGCCATCATTACATTCTAGCACAGACCCTTTATTTATATGCCATCATTACATTCTAGCACAGCCCTCTTATTTCTATTACATCATTACATTCTAGCACAGCCCTCTTATTTCTATGCCATCATTACATTCTAGCACAGCCCCCTTATTTCTATGCCATCATTACATTCTAGCACAGCCCCCTTATTTCTATGTCATCATTACATTCTAGCCCAGACCCTTTATTTATATGCCATCATTACATTCTAGCACAGCCCTCTTATTTCTATGCCATCATTACATTCTAGCACATCCCCCTTATTTCTATGCCATCATTACATTCTAGCACAGCCCTCTTATTTCTATGCCATCATTACATTCTAGCACAGCCTCTTATTTCTATGCCATCATTACATTCTATCTCAGCCCTCTTATGTCTATGCCATCATTACATTCTATCTCATCCCTCTTATTTCTATGCCATCATTACATTCTATCTCAGCCCTCTTATTTCTATGCCATCATTACATTCTATCTCAGCCCTCTTATGTCTATGCCATCATTACATTCTATCTCAGCCCTCTTATGTCTATGCCATCATTACATTCTAGCACAGCCTCTTATTTCTATGCCATCATTACATTCTAGCACAGCCCTCTTATTTCTATGCCATCTTTACATTCTAGCACAGCCCTCTTATTTCTATGCCATCATTACATTCTAGCACAGCCCTCTTATTTCTATGCCATCATTACATTCTAGCACAGCCCCCTTATTTCTATGCCATCATTACATTCTAGCACAGACCCTTTATTTATATGCCATCATTACATTCTAGCACAGCCCTCTTATTTCTATTACATCATTACATTCTAGCACAGCCCTCTTATTTCTATGCCATCATTACATTCTAGCACAGCCCCCTTATTTCTATGCCATCATTACATTCTAGCACAGCCCCCTTATTTCTATGTCATCATTACATTCTAGCCCAAACACTTTATTTATATGCCATCATTACATTCTAGCACAGCCCTCTTATTTCTATGCCATCATTACATTCTAGCACATCCCCCTTATTTCTATGCCATCATTACATTCTAGCACAACTCTCTTATGTCTATGCCATCATTACATTCTAGCACATCCCCCTTATTTCTATGCCATCATTACATTCTAACACAGCTCCATTATTTCTATGCAATCATTACATTCTAGCACAGCCCCCTTATTTCTATGCCATCATTACATTCTAGCACAGACCCTTTATTTATATGCCATCATTACATTCTAGCACAGCCCCCTTATTTCTATGCCATCATTACATTCTAGCACAGCCCCCTTATTTCTATGCCATCATTACATTCTAGCACAGCCCCCTTATTTCTATGCCATCATTACATTCTAGCACAGCCCCCTTATTTCTATGCCATCATTACATTCTAGCACAGCCCCCTTATTTCTATGCCATCATTACATTCTAGCACAGCCCCCTTATTTCTATGCCATCATTACATTCTAGCACAGCCCCCTTATTTCTATGCCATCATTACATTCTAGCACAGCCCCCTTATTTCTATGCCATCATTACATTCTAGCACAGCCCCCTTATTTCTATGCCATCATTACATTCTAGCACAGCCCCCTTATTTCTATGCCATCATTACATTCTAGCACAGCCCCCTTATTTCTATGCCATCATTACATTCTAGCACAGCCCCCTTATTTCTATGCCATCATTACATTCTAGCACAGCCCCCTTATTTCTATGCCATCATTACATTCTAGCACAGCCCCCTTATTTCTATGCCATCATTACATTCTAGCACAGCCCCCTTATTTCTATGCCATCATTACATTCTAGCACAGCCCCCTTATTTCTATGCCATCATTACATTCTAGCACAGCCCCCTTATTTCTATGCCATCATTACATTCTAGCACAGCCCCCTTATTTCTATGCCATCATTACATTCTAGCACAGCCCCCTTATTTCTATGCCATCATTACATTCTAGCACAGCCCCCTTATTTCTATGCCATCATTACATTCTAGCACAGCCCCCTTATTTCTATGCCATCATTACATTCTAGCACAGCCCCCTTATTTCTATGCCATCATTACATTCTAGCACAGCCCCCTTATTTCTATGCCATCATTACATTCTAGCACAGCCCCCTTATTTCTATGCCATCATTACATTCTAGCACAGCCCCCTTATTTCTATGCCATCATTACATTCTAGCACAGCCCCCTTATTTCTATGCCATCATTACATTCTAGCACAGCCCCCTTATTTCTATGCCATCATTACATTCTAGCACAGCCCCCTTATTTCTATGCCATCATTACATTCTAGCACAGCCCCCTTATTTCTATGCCATCATTACATTCTAGCACAGCCCCCTTATTTCTATGCCATCATTACATTCTAGCACAGCCCCCTTATTTCTATGCCATCATTACATTCTAGCACAGCCCCCTTATTTCTATGCCATCATTACATTCTAGCACAGCCCCCTTATTTCTATGCCATCATTACATTCTAGCACAGCCCCCTTATTTCTATGCCATCATTACATTCTAGCACAGCCCCCTTATTTCTATGCCATCATTACATTCTAGCACAGCCCCCTTATTTCTATGCCATCATTACATTCTAGCACAGCCCCCTTATTTCTATGCCATCATTACATTCTAGCACAGCCCCCTTATTTCTATGCCATCATTACATTCTAGCACAGCCCCCTTATTTCTATGCCATCATTACATTCTAGCACAGCCCCCTTATTTCTATGCCATCATTACATTCTAGCACAGCCCCCTTATTTCTATGCCATCATTACATTCTAGCACAGCCCCCTTATTTCTATGCCATCATTACATTCTAGCACAGCCCCCTTATTTCTATGCCATCATTACATTCTAGCACAGCCCCCTTATTTCTATGCCATCATTACATTCTAGCACAGCCCCCTTATTTCTATGCCATCATTACATTCTAGCACAGCACCCTTATTTTTATGCCATCATTACATTCTAGCACAGCCTCTTATTTCTATGCCATCATTACATTCTAGCACAGCCCTCTTATTTCTATGCCATCTTTACATTCTAGCACAGCCCTCTTATTTCTATGCCATCATTACATTCTAGCACAGCCCTCTTATTTCTATGCCATCATTACATTCTAGCACAGCCCCCTTATTTCTATGCCATCATTACATTCTAGCACAGCTCTCTTATGTCTATGCCATCATTACATTCTAGCACAGCCCCCTTATTTCTATGCCATCATTACATTCTAGCACAGTCCCCTTATTTCTATGCCATCATTACATTCTAGCACAGCACCCTTATTTTTATGCCATCATTACATTCTAGCACAGCCTCTTATTTCTATGCCATCATTACATTCTAGCACAGCCCTCTTATTTCTATGCCATCTTTACATTCTAGCACAGCCCTCTTATTTCTATGCCATCATTACATTCTAGCACAGCCCTCTTATTTCTATGCCATCATTACATTCTAGCACAGCCCCCTTATTTCTATGCCATCATTACATTCTAGCACAGACCCTTTATTTATATGCCATCATTACATTCTAGCACAGCCCTCTTATTTCTATGCCATCATTACATTCTAGCACAGCCCTCTTATTTCTATGCCATCATTACATTCTAGCACAGCCCTCTTATTTCTATGCCATCATTACATTCTAGCACAGCCCTCTTATTTCTATGCCATCATTACATTCTAGCACAGCCCTCTTATTTCTATGCCATCATTACATTCTAGCACAGCCCTCTTATTTCTATGCCATCATTACATTCTAGCACAGCCCTCTTATTTCTATGCCATCATTACATTCTAGCACAGCCCTCTTATTTCTATGCCATCATTACATTCTAGCACAGCCCTCTTATTTCTATGCCATCATTACATTCTAGCACAGCCCTCTTATTTCTATGCCATCATTACATTCTAGCACAGCCCTCTTATTTCTATGCCATCATTACATTCTAGCACAGCCCTCTTATTTCTATGCCATCATTACATTCTAGCACAGCCCTCTTATTTCTATGCCATCATTACATTCTAGCACAGCCCTCTTATTTCTATGCCATCATTACATTCTAGCACAGCCCTCTTATTTCTATGCCATCATTACATTCTAGCACAGCCCTCTTATTTCTATGCCATCATTACATTCTAGCACAGCCCTCTTATTTCTATGCCATCATTACATTCTAGCACAGCCCTCTTATTTCTATGCCATCATTACATTCTAGCACAGCCCTCTTATTTCTATGCCATCATTACATTCTAGCACAGCCCTCTTATTTCTATGCCATCATTACATTCTAGCACAGCCCTCTTATTTCTATGCCATCATTACATTCTAGCACAGCCCTCTTATTTCTATGCCATCATTACATTCTAGCACAGCCCTCTTATTTCTATGCCATCATTACATTCTAGCACAGCCCTCTTATTTCTATGCCATCATTACATTCTAGCACAGCCCTCTTATTTCTATGCCATCATTACATTCTAGCACAGCCCTCTTATTTCTATGCCATCATTACATTCTAGCACAGCCCTCTTATTTCTATGCCATCATTACATTCTAGCACAGCCCTCTTATTTCTATGCCATCATTACATTCTAGCACAGCCCTCTTATTTCTATGCCATCATTACATTCTAGCACAGCCCTCTTATTTCTATGCCATCATTACATTCTAGCACAGCCCTCTTATTTCTATGCCATCATTACATTCTAGCACAGCCCTCTTATTTCTATGCCATCATTACATTCTAGCACTGCCCCCTTATTTCTATGCCATCATTACATTCTAGCACAGCCCTCTTATTTCTATGCCATCATTACATTCTAGCACAGCCTCTTATTTCTATGCCATCATTACATTCTAGCACAGCCCCCTTATTTCTATGCCATCATTACATTCTAGCACAGCTCTCTTATGTCTATGCCATCATTACATTCTAGCACATCCCCCTTATTTCTATGACATCATTACATTCTAGCACAGCTCCATTATTTCTATGCAATCATTACATTCTAGCACAGCCCCATTATTTCTATGCCATCATTACATTCTAGCACAGACCCTTTATTTCTATGCCATCATTACATTCTAGCACAGCCCCCTTATTTCTATGCCATCATTACATTCTAGCACAAACCCTTTATTTCTATGCCATCATTACATTCTAGCACAGCCCCCTTATTTCTATGCCATCATTACATTCTAGCACAGCCCCCTTATTTCTATGCCATCATTACATTCTAATAGCGCCCCCTTATTTCTATGCCATCATTACATTCTAGAACAGCCCTCTTATTTCTATGCCATCATTACATTCAAGCACAGCCCCCTTATTTCTATTACATCATTACATTCTAGCACAGCCCTCTTATTTCTATGCAATCATTACATTCTAGCACAGCCCCCTTATTTCTATGCCATCATTACATTCTAGCACAGCCCCCTTATTTCTATGCCATCATTACATTCTAGCACAGCCCCCTTATTTCTATGCCATCATTACATTCTAGCACAGCCCCCTTATTTCTATGCCATCATTACATTCTAGCACAGCCCCCTTATTTCTATGCCATCATTACATTCTAGCACAGCCCCCTTATTTCTATGCCATCATTACATTCTAGCACAGCCCCCTTATTTCTATGCCATCATTACATTCTAGCACAGCCCCCTTATTTCTATGCCATCATTACATTCTAGCACAGCCCCCTTATTTCTATGCCATCATTACATTCTAGCACAGCCCCCTTATTTCTATGCCATCATTACATTCTAGCACAGCCCCCTTATTTCTATGCCATCATTACATTCTAGCACAGCCCCCTTATTTCTATGCCATCATTACATTCTAGCACAGCCCCCTTATTTCTATGCCATCATTACATTCTAGCACAGCCCCCTTATTTCTATGCCATCATTACATTCTAGCACAGCCCCCTTATTTCTATGCCATCATTACATTCTAGCACAGCCCCCTTATTTCTATGCCATCATTACATTCTAGCACAGCCCCCTTATTTCTATGCCATCATTACATTCTAGCACAGCCCCCTTATTTCTATGCCATCATTACATTCTAGCACAGCCCCCTTATTTCTATGCCATCATTACATTCTAGCACAGCCCCCTTATTTCTATGCCATCATTACATTCTAGCACAGCCCCCTTATTTCTATGCCATCATTACATTCTAGCACAGCCCCCTTATTTCTATGCCATCATTACATTCTAGCACAGCCCCCTTATTTCTATGCCATCATTACATTCTAGCACAGCCCCCTTATTTCTATGCCATCATTACATTCTAGCACAGCCCCCTTATTTCTATGCCATCATTACATTCTAGCACAGCCCCCTTATTTCTATGCCATCATTACATTCTAGCACAGCCCCCTTATTTCTATGCCATCATTACATTCTAGCACAGCCCCCTTATTTCTATGCCATCATTACATTCTAGCACAGCCCCCTTATTTCTATGCCATCATTACATTCTAGCACAGCCCCCTTATTTCTATGCCATCATTACATTCTAGCACAGCCCCCTTATTTCTATGCCATCATTACATTCTAGCACAGCCCCCTTATTTCTATGCCATCATTACATTCTAGCACAGCCCCCTTATTTCTATGCCATCATTACATTCTAGCACAGCCCCCTTATTTCTATGCCATCATTACATTCTAGCACAGACCCTTTATTTATATGCCATCATTACATTCTAGCACAGCCCTCTTATTTCTATTACATCATTACATTCTAGCACAGCCCCCTTATTTCTATGCCATCATTACATTCTAGCACAGCCCCCTTATTTCTATGCCATCATTACATTCTAGCAAAGCCCCCTTATTTCTATGCCATCATTACATTCTAGCACAGCACCCTTATTTTTATGCCATCATTACATTCTAGCACAGCCTCTTATTTCTATGCCATCATTACATTCTAGCACAGCCCTCTTATTTCTATTACATCATTACATTCTAGCACAGCCCTCTTATTTCTATGCCATCATTACATTCTAGCACAGCCCCCTTATTTCTATGCCATCATTACATTCTAGCACAGCCCCCTTATTTCTATGTCATCATTACATTCTAGCCCAGACCCTTTATTTATATGCCATCATTACATTCTAGCACAGCCCTCTTATTTCTATGCCATCATTACATTCTAGCACAGCCCTCTTATTTCTATGCCATCATTACATTCTAGCACAGCCCTCTTATTTCTATGCCATCATTACATTCTAGCACAGCCCTCTTATTTCTATGCCATCATTACATTCTAGCACAGCCCTCTTATTTCTATGCCATCATTACATTCTAGCACAGCCCTCTTATTTCTATGCCATCATTACATTCTAGCACAGCCCTCTTATTTCTATGCCATCATTACATTCTAGCACAGCCCTCTTATTTCTATGCCATCATTACATTCTAGCACAGCCCTCTTATTTCTATGCCATCATTACATTCTAGCACAGCCCTCTTATTTCTATGCCATCATTACATTCTAGCACAGCCCTCTTATTTCTATGCCATCATTACATTCTAGCACAGCCCTCTTATTTCTATGCCATCATTACATTCTAGCACAGCCCTCTTATTTCTATGCCATCATTACATTCTAGCACAGCCCTCTTATTTCTATGCCATCATTACATTCTAGCACAGCCCTCTTATTTCTATGCCATCATTACATTCTAGCACAGCCCTCTTATTTCTATGCCATCATTACATTCTAGCACAGCCCTCTTATTTCTATGCCATCATTACATTCTAGCACAGCCCTCTTATTTCTATGCCATCATTACATTCTAGCACAGCCCTCTTATTTCTATGCCATCATTACATTCTAGCACAGCCCTCTTATTTCTATGCCATCATTACATTCTAGCACAGCCCTCTTATTTCTATGCCATCATTACATTCTAGCACAGCCCTCTTATTTCTATGCCATCATTACATTCTAGCACAGCCCTCTTATTTCTATGCCATCATTACATTCTAGCACAGCCCTCTTATTTCTATGCCATCATTACATTCTAGCACAGCCCTCTTATTTCTATGCCATCATTACATTCTAGCACAGCCCTCTTATTTCTATGCCATCATTACATTCTAGCACAGCCCTCTTATTTCTATGCCATCATTACATTCTAGCACAGCCCTCTTATTTCTATTACATCATTACATTCTAGCACAGCCCTCTTATTTCTATGCCATCATTACATTCTAGCACAGCCCTCTTATTTCTATGCCATCATTACATTCTAGCAATGCCCCCTTATTTCTATGCCATCATTACATTCTAGCACAGCCCTCTTATTTCTATGCCATCATTACATTCTAGCACAGCCTCTTATTTCTATGCCATCATTACATTCTAGCACAGCCCCCTTATTCCTATGCCATCATTACATTCTAGCACAGCTCTCTTATGTCTATGCCATCATTACATTCTAGCACATCCCCCTTATTTCTATGCCATCATTACATTCTAGCACAGCTCCATTATTTCTATGCAATCATTACATTCTAGCACAGCCCCCTTATTTCTATGCCATCATTACATTCTAGCACAGACCCTTTATTTATATGCCATCATTACATTCTAGCACAGCCTCTTATTTCTATGCCATCATTACATTCTAGCACAGCCCTCTTATTTCTATTACATCATTACATTCTAGCACAGCCCTCTTATTTCTATGCCATCATTACATTCTAGCACAGCCCCCTTATTTCTATGCCATCATTACATTCTAGCACAGCCCCCTTATTTCTATGCCATCATTACATTCTAGCACAGCCCCCTTATTTCTATGCCATCATTACATTCTAGCACAGCCCCCTTATTTCTATGCCATCATTACATTCTAGCACAGCCCCCTTATTTCTATGCCATCATTACATTCTAGCACAGCCCCCTTATTTCTATGCCATCATTACATTCTAGCACAGCCCCCTTATTTCTATGCCATCATTACATTCTAGCACAGCCCCCTTATTTCTATGCCATCATTACATTCTAGCACAGCCCCCTTATTTCTATGCCATCATTACATTCTAGCACAGCCCCCTTATTTCTATGCCATCATTACATTCTAGCACAGCCCCCTTATTTCTATGCCATCATTACATTCTAGCACAGCCCCCTTATTTCTATGCCATCATTACATTCTAGCACAGCCCCCTTATTTCTATGCCATCATTACATTCTAGCACAGCCCCCTTATTTCTATGCCATCATTACATTCTAGCACAGCCCCCTTATTTCTATGCCATCATTACATTCTAGCACAGCCCCCTTATTTCTATGCCATCATTACATTCTAGCACAGCCCCCTTATTTCTATGCCATCATTACATTCTAGCACAGCCCCCTTATTTCTATGCCATCATTACATTCTAGCACAGCCCCCTTATTTCTATGCCATCATTACATTCTAGCACAGCCCCCTTATTTCTATGCCATCATTACATTCTAGCACAGCCCCCTTATTTCTATGCCATCATTACATTCTAGCACAGCCCCCTTATTTCTATGCCATCATTACATTCTAGCACAGCCCCCTTATTTCTATGCCATCATTACATTCTAGCACAGCCCCCTTATTTCTATGCCATCATTACATTCTAGCACAGCCCCCTTATTTCTATGCCATCATTACATTCTAGCACAGCCCCCTTATTTCTATGCCATCATTACATTCTAGCACAGCCCCCTTATTTCTATGCCATCATTACATTCTAGCACAGCCCCCTTATTTCTATGCCATCATTACATTCTAGCACAGCCCCCTTATTTCTATGCCATCATTACATTCTAGCACAGCCCTCTTATTTCTATTACATCATTACATTCTAGCACAGCCCTCTTATTTCTATGCCATCATTACATTCTAGCACAGCCCTCTTATTTCTATGCCATCATTATATTCTAGCAATGCCCCCTTATTTCTATGCCATCATTACATTCTAGCACAGCCCTCTTATTTCTATGCCATCATTACATTCTAGCAGAGCCTCTTATTTCTATGCCATCATTACATTCTAGCACAGCCCCCTTATTCCTATGCCATCATTACATTCTAGCACAGCTCTCTTATGTCTATGCCATCATTACATTCTAGCACATCCCTCTTATTTCTATGCCATCATTACATTCTAGCACAGCTCCATTATTTCTATGCAATCATTACATTCTAGCACAGCCCCCTTATTTCTATGCCATCATTACATTCTAGCACAGACCATTTATTTATATGCCATCATTACATTCTAGCACAGCCCCCTTATTTCTATGCCATCATTACATTCTAGCACAGCCCCCTTATTTCTATGCCATCATTACATTCTAGCACAGCCCCCTTTTTTCTATGCCATCATTACATTCTAGCACAGCCCTCTTATTTCTATGCCATCATAAAATTCTAGCACAGCCCTCTTATTTCTATGACATCATTACATTCTAGCACATCCCTCTTATTTCTATTACATCATTACTTTCTAGCACAGCCCTCTTATTTCTATGCCATCATTACATTCAAGCACAGCCCTCTTATTTCTATGCCATCATTACATTCTAGCACAGCCCTCTTATTTCTATGCCATCATTACATTCTAGCACAGCCCCCTTATTTCTATGCCATCATTACATTCTAGCACAGACCCTTTATTT
>CAXITT010000121.1:376832-389863 GCA_964033795.1 Lymnaea stagnalis
CCTCTTATTTCTATGCCATCATTACATTCAAGCACAGCCCCCTTATTTCTATTACATCATTACATTCTAGCACAGCCCTCTTATTTCTATGCAATCATTACATTCTAGCACAGCCCCCTTATTTCTATGCCATCATTACATTCTAGCACAGTCCCCTTATTTCTATGCCATCATTACATTCTAGCACAGCTCTTTTATGTCTATACCATCATTACATTCTAGCACAGCCCTCTTATTTCTATGCCATCATTACATTCTAGCACATCCCCCTTATTTCTATGCCATCATTACATTCTAGCACAGCTCTTTTATGTCTATGCCATCATTACATTCTAGCACAGCCCTATTATTTCTATGCCATCATTACATTCTAGCACTGCCCCCTTATTTCTATGCCATCATTACATTCTAGCACAGCTCTCTTATGTCTATGCCATCATTACATTCTAGCACAGCTCTTTTATGTATATGCCATCATTACATTCTAGCACAGCCCTCTTATTTCTATGCCATCATTACATTCTAGCACATCCCCCTTATTTCTATGCCATCATTACATTCTAGCACAGCTCCATTATTTCTATGCAATCATTACATTCTAGCACAGCCCCTTATTTCTATGCCATCATTACATTCTAGCACAGCTCCCTTATTTCTATGCCATCATTACATTCTAGCACAGCTCTCTTATGTCTATGCCATCATTACATTCTAGCACAGCCCCCTTATTTCTATGCCATCATTACATTCTAGCACAGCCCCCTTATTTCTATGCCATCATTACATTCTAGCACAGCTCTTTTATGTCTATGCCATCATTACATTCTAGCACAGCCCCCTTATTTCTATGCCATCATTACATTCTAGCACAGCCCCCTTATTTCTATGCCATCATTACATTCTAACACAGCCCCCTTATTTCTATGCCATCATTACATTCTAGCACAGCCCCCTTATTTCTATGCCATCATTACATTCTAGCACAGCCCCCTTATTTCTATGCCATCATTACATTCTAACACAGCCCCCTTATTTCTATGCCATCATTACATTCTAGCACAGCCCCCTTATTTCTATGCCATCATTACATTCTTGCACAGCCCCCTTATTTCTATGCCATCATTACATTCTAACACAGCCCCCTTATTTCTATGCCATCATTTCATTCTAACACAGCCCCCTTATTTCTATGCCATCATTACATTCTAGCACAGCTCCCTTATTTCTATGCCATCATTACATTCTAGCACAGCCCCCTTTTTTCTATGCCATCATTACATTCTAGCACAGCCATCTTATTTCTATGCCATCATTACATTCTAGCACAGCCCCCTTATTTCTATGCCATCATTACATTCTAGTACAGCCCCCTTATTTCTATACCATCATTACATTCTAACACAGCCCTCTTATTTCTATGCCATCATTACATTCTAGCACAGCCCCCTTATTTCTATGCTATCATTACATTCTAGCACAGCCTCTTATTTCTATGCCATCATTACATTCTAACACAGCCCCCTTATTTCTATGCCATCATTACATTCTAGCACAGCCCCCTTATTTCTATGCCATCATTACATTCTAGCACAGCCCCCTTATTTCTATGCCATCATTACATTCTAGCACAGCCCCCTTATTTCTATGCCATCATTACATTCTAGCACAGCCCCCCTTATTTCTATGCCATCATTACATTCTAGCACAGACCCTTTATTTATATGCCATCATTAGATTCTAGCACAGCCCTCGTATTTTTAATTGAATAAAAACTAATCGGGTTGACGTCAAGGACATAAACAAAAACAACAAATGAAGTAAGAAATGTGTTAATGCTTAACTATCTATTTAATAAACATAAACATTTTTAAGCCTTAATTAATTAATGTGTTTTCTTTTTAGTTTTAATCTCAGAACAACTTTTTTCCCATAAAAGAAGCTAATGAAGTTGTTTTTTTTACTGTGAATGTGAGGAAAATATTCTCCTTCTGATATTTTCGAAATAAACTATGTATCAAATTCAATTTCAATGATGCATGTAACGAGACTCTCTTGTTTTCTTTGTTATGTCGAGGCCGATGATGTCAGTACAAAGACGCCATCACAACACGACGAGTCTGAACAACCTCCCGTAGTTCAGGGGTACCAAAGAGACCTTGGCCCCGGAGCAAGCCACGTTCACAGGATCCAGGAACAGTGCTGTGGGTCATGGCCATCTCGAAACATGTGTCAGAGAAATAGTGACGGAGATTCTAGAAAACAAAAGCAATAAATTAAACTCTATCTAATGTTTGTTTAATAAGGTGCTGAGGAAAATAAATTCTTTTTTTTTTTTTATCTAAACATTGAAGATTTTTTCCCCCCGGCTCAATTCGCCAAAGGAGAAAAGGGTATTCAAATAATTGGATACGTCAGAGAAATTTCTCACTGCATGACTTAAATAACGAATAAAGTCCAGCAAAATGACTTAACCCAATACATGTAATATAAATTTTACGTGCTGTGAATGGATCTAATCATTAATGAAAGTGATATAACTACAGTGAAAGACGTTTACTTTATAAAATACAAATAAAAAGAGGTGGAATTTTGAAAGATGGAAATTTCTTCAAAGGGAGATCTCCAACGTGCCGCTTCGCGGCCCGATACTCGGGCTGAGAGTGGGGGTGTTTTGTGGAGGGCATAAAGAGCTTATGTACTAGCTCCGTTTCAAAGGGCAGAACTTAACCCAAAAAAAATTGTTAAGTTATTGATCGAGTAAGTGAAGCCTATGCTCATTAATCCATTCATTCAGGAAGAGATAGTTAACGTTGAGAATATTTCCATAATTGTTACTGACAGAAATGTATACCCTATTTAAGACAGATTCGATCCATCTCCTCAGAGGCCGGATGTGTTCATTGGTTGACTGCCAGACGACCAGGAAATCTTCCACCACATGATGTATTGAGTCAGGACGGGGCAGACGATCGTAGGGATGTTTGTGAACGAAATCGTGTTCTGAAAGTTCGCAAGTGGCAATACGAAAAACATGCAATAAATATTGAGATTCTTGGTCAGGGGCACATTCAAGAGAGTTTACCCCCCCCCCCCCCCCCACTTTAAATCGTGTTTCGGAAAACAGTGTTTAAAAATAAATGTGTAAATCCCTTAACATTAGAGCCAATACAATATGTAACAACCCATGGTCATGTCAATTTATTTTATAGACTCCCACCGTCATTGTTTTCTAGATTAGACATTAACATAGCCTTTAAAAAAAATATATATTTATACTTCATTGGTCAAACTACCTTGACAGAAAATAAATAGCAGGCCTAACCCAAAAAAATATTTTTTAATCGAATGCTGAATAAGTTAAATTTAATGAGAATGATCTAAAAGTAATGAGATTATTAAATAATTCGTATTTAATAGATGAAACTTAGGTAGGCTTTGTTTTTTTTTTGTTGTTTAGTATACCCGTTGGCAGTTGTCGGTAGTGGAACAGAATGGGGTGTAGGAAGTACGACTTGTGGGCCTCTGACGCGACGGCTTCAAATTTACTGGTGTACATGTCCGGTGCTCCATAGTCCAGGATGACCACGATAACCTGGTGACATAGTGTGGGGCATTAGCGGCTAAAAGAGAGAGAGAGGGGGGAGAGAGAAAGAGAGAGAAAGAAAGAGAGAGAGAGAGAGAAAGATAAGACACCAATGTTAGACTAGACAGCTGCAGCTGTCAATCCAAACTTCTATCATACCTCAGTTGCTTTGTGCCCTGACGTGGCAAGAAGGTGCGGCAGCAGGTTGACCGGGAATTCCTCCAGGTAGGTGGCGGTGTCGTTCTCCCTGAAGCAGGAATACATGGAGGAGTTTAACATTGGAGATTGTGTGAAAATAAATTAGCATAACACTATTGGCAATAAAATTTCTTAATGTGTCTTGAACTTACATGTACAGCACGAATTTATTAAAATCGTGGCAAAGGCGTTTGCAGAATCCGAGGAATGGGTCATGTGGCGTAAATTGGTCAATAAATAAGTATGGGAACACCTGTACAAGGGTCTGTAGGTGATAATGATGAATAGATCATTCGGACAATTCAGAAATATACCAGTTACACGTAGATCTATCTATTAGTCGCGGCAATTTAAAAATGCAAGCTACGTTGGGTACCTCGAGAGGATGCAAGGTTATAGAGGAGCAAAAGGGGTTTACAGGCAGAAACCAAGAGGCAAGTGGATTACCGCTCCACCAAGAATGAGATGGACATGTACACCAGTAAATGTTAAATTGTTGCGTCAGAGGCCCCACAAGTCGTACTTCCCATATCCCATTCTGTTCCATTGCCGACAACTGCCGACCGATTATTTATGTGGAGACGGATTTACATCGCAGGTAAGGGGGGGGGGGTGGGGGGCGCATCAAGACGAAAAGCCATGGAACGCTCTGAATGAAAGGATGTGGTTCAAAACTCTGCAGGGGCGGTCGGGCCCCGTTAATGGTGATAGTGATGATAATGATAATGAACAGGTGCGGGGTTTGTAGTAGAGCATATGTCAGTCGACAAGTTAATAAATGTAAGATGTAACAGCAGGGTTCAAGCTGACCTGTCTATGATGAGCACATCCCCGAGTATGCCGAACATTTGATAAAACCCCGAGCCTTCATTGAGTCTCTTGACGACTAGATTCAGGACTTGGTCCAACGGGACTGTTGTAGACGGCCATCTCACGCCCTCATAACGCCACTCCAGGAGACGGCTTAGGGCTTGACCTTAGCAATAATATTTATAGATCATCGTTATATTTTATCGTATAACCTTCGTATTGTTCTTCGTAAACAGTGGCATAGCTAGGGTAAGTGCCGCCTGCGGTGGGCCAAGATTTTAAAAAAAAAAAATATTTACATTAGGCCGAAAATACCACCCTCTGTGTAAAGAAACAAAATTTGCCACCCGGGGCGGAATACTCGTTCCGCCCCTCCCCTTCCTACGCCACTGCTCTCAAAAAACCATGGTTGCCATAACACAACGGGCTCATGAACACTAAATGATCCAAGTCTGTCTTCGTAATTACACTGGGTGTCACATCAAGTGACTGAAAATAGTCACGTGGTTGTAACAAGGCACATATCCATCGACTAAATAGTTTAACTCATTTTTAAAACATGTGGCATGACCAATATCATTTTTGGTGTTGGTGGATATGGGATGAGCAGCAGCAACCTTTGCTTGGTCACAATAATTTTTTTTGTCTATCAAAGATGAGTAAAATATCAACTAAGTTGAAAAGGTATCGGTCTTTCTTTTCTTAATGGATTCTTAACCGACTCATAAATTATATAAACAAACTCCAATATTTGTAGAATTTTCTGTCTCCAATTCAGTGTAAAAAGTTGAAATGTAAAAACAGCTGGCAGTGACAGGCTCGTAAATAAGACCAATGAATGCAAGACAAACGAAACGAACTAACTCGTGTAACGGAAGCCGTGAATAAATCCGCCAGCTGACTTCCGTAAATCCAGGGAATGCGAGGCAGTGCCGGCGACGAACAGGCCGGGGAAGTCAATGGATTCATAGGCGTGGTTTATGGCTGGGTACTTCTTGGCCTTACCCGGGGGTCTGCTGATGTGTGTGGCGCTGGTGTGGGGGAGGAAAGCACAAAGTTTAATTAGTTGTAAACAAATTGTTAAAATGCAAGCTTCGTGGGAGACGCATTTTAAGTTCGGGGGGTCTCTTAGAAGTTTGTGACTCCCTGGACGGTTCTTGATCTTTCAGCACCTTTACTCACGAAAACTGCAATGTACATCTCACACATCAAACAGAATGCAATGTACATCTCACACATCAAACAGAATGCAATGTACATCTCACACATCAAACAGAATGCAATGTACATCTCACACATCAAACAGAAACCTTGTATTCTATAAGTAGGGAGCCAAAAATGCCGCCTGTAGCGGACCGCCACCTCACCCCCCCCAAACCACTTATTCCAAATGTTATATGCATGTACGTGATCAAATCCAATACCTCATGTTTGGGGGTGTTGTAAATGTAACTTATGAAATGTGACCTTGTATAAAATGTCATTATGAGACTGTGAGCTCAGAGAGGATTATATGACAAGTACGAAAAGCCTTGTACGATTAAATGTTGACTACACAGCCCGGCATGAATCAGCTTACTTAAAGATGGAGGCATCGAAAGTGAATCCCGTGCATCTGATAACTACGTCATATCCGCCCCTCAAAGCGAAGTTATCTGGGATGTTGGTTCGGCTGTATTCAGAACCCAGATACTGAAAGTAGATTTTACGAAATTTTGAAACAATTTCTGTTCTAGTACATTCACAATCGATCAGCGCAACTTTTAAAAAGATTTATTTACATTTTGGGCCTCACAGTTTAGGTCTATCTATGTCTTTTTTATAAGAATTAGTAAAATAGGGTTTGAAAATAAAATCGTTTGCATGTAGCAATAGGATAAATTTATGATATGTTGTAAACTTGCAAAAACAAAGTAAGATCTCTACAGTCAGGGGAAGTAACAATCTTTATTCTGACGTCATGCATTTCCTTATGCAGTGGTTTTCAAGAGCCGGTCCCCGTACGGTTACAAATCATCAGAAAATTCCCTACCGGCCGTTCTTACTGTAATTGAAACCCTTAAGAATTTCGATTGAATTTTATTTGTATCTGTTTCTTATTATTTAAAAATAATGAAGGAAATAGTATTTAAAATAATAAGAAGAACGCAATGGAAGAAACGCAATTTAAATACTGTTTTATAACTCTACTTTAATGGCCCGCTAATGATGGTTCACGTTTTCCTAAGCCCGGAAGGTGTTTAAAGCCCAAAGTAGACCGTCAAGATATCATCTTAAGCTAAACACCAAAGCCCGGGCGATGAATAAATAGATACATTGTTAGGACAAAATACTTCAACGTTTGAAAATAAAGGCGAGCAGATTAATAGCATATAGGATTATAGTGTGTACATGTCCGTCCACAATGACGTAATATTTGCCCCCTCTCTCATGGAGACTGACGTCCTCCAGGTCAAGGAATGTGATGCCGTCCAGGGACTTGAGTAGAAACGTGTCCAGAATGTTGTTATTTATTGATCTGACGAGTGTAGAGAACAATAGAATAGAATACAAAACAACCCAATAGAAATAAAATAAAATAGATTAGGACATAATATAATAGAAAAGAATAGAATAGAATAAAACACAATATAAAAGAGTAGAATAGAATAGAAACATAATAATTTAATTAGAACAGAATAGAATAGAAACATAATAATTTAATTAGAACAGAATAGAATAGAAACATAATAATTTATTAGAACAGAATAGAATAGAAACATAATAATTTATTAGAACAGAATAGAATAGAAACATAATAATTTATTAGAACAGAATAGAATAGAAACATAATAATTTATTAGAACAGAATAGAATAGAATAAAACACAATATAAAAGAGTAGAATAGAATAGAAACATAATAATTTAAATAGAACAGAAAGAAATCAAATGTTCCGATTGTGCTGGTGCATTTATAACATGTTTATTTAT
Source organism: Lymnaea stagnalis (assembly GCA_964033795.1). Taxonomy (NCBI): domain Eukaryota; kingdom Metazoa; phylum Mollusca; class Gastropoda; family Lymnaeidae; genus Lymnaea; species Lymnaea stagnalis. The sequence goes on from CAXITT010000121.1 coordinate 384,395, forward strand.
GTCAATAAAATAATTTAATGCTGAGATTTAAAAAAAATAGTTTTGAGCTCAACTAAGCTTGCATCCATAATTTAATTTTGTTTTGTTCATACCTGAAAGCAAATTTATGTATAACACTTCACTTAACTAGCCATATACCATTGGCGTCCTTAAAATGTATTTCCATTGTCCTTTGAACCCGTGGCAGTTCTAGTTTGATTGATAAGCTAGTCTCTATTTTGCTTTTAATCTATGCAATATATTGTATACAGTGGAGAGGCAGTGCTGTTTTCGTTTATTTATTTTTTTACATATACAATTTTTGTTTTAATCCCTTTTTCATATCTTTACTTATTAGTTGCAAGTATTTTTACATTGAAATTCGGTCCATTTTTTTTTTTTATTTTAATCATGACACAACTTTTGAAAACATCGTTTGTTTCAAAACATCCCAAGACATACATCAGCAAATTAATGTTCTTTCAATGTATCTCAGCCTCTCATGATAAACGTAAAGCTATCCAGACTACATAAATACCGCATGCCATATTCTTGACATCTCATAAAGGCACATCTACTTCAACTAGTAAAGTAACAAAAAAATGCGTATAAGATCGTACGTAATTTCTTTAAACGAAAAAAAAATTGGAAGGGGAACTGAAACTTCAACCACAAACCCTACATACCATACACCTTTTCTAGAGTTCTAGATTTAAACAGGTCTCTGATCTCGATCATAAGACCTGCAGAGCTCTTCGAGTGTAAAGGGAATTTTGAGTGTCGATCCAGAGCTTTTCTATCGTTTTTGTTTTCTCTTAAATAAATATTTTTTGTTTCTTTAAAAGTTACGAAATAAGAACCCATGAGCCAGTGGCGTAGCGAGGGTGTTTGGCGCCCGGGAACAAGATTCGCGCCCGGGGACAAGATCCATTTTTAGCGCCCCTTTTTCTTTTTTTCAACTCTCAAACCCATTATTTTCATCAATAAAATAATATCAAAGCACATTTTGGCGCCCCTAACTAGCTGGCGCCCGGGGACATCTGTCCCCCCTGCCCCCACCACGCTACGCCTCTGCCATGAGCTGACCTTATGTCTCCGACGTAATGTGTATCCCAGGCCATGTTGATAGCAGGCTGACGTGTCAGAATGTGCACGTACTGTGTATGCCCATATATAGAGTCAGCCGTCTCCAGGGCCGAGTTTCCCATGCCTGAGTTTTGGCAAATTAACAAACAAACAAAATAATATTTATATGTCATTAAAACTTAATGGACTTGTTCGGTCCCACGTGTAGTTTAAATGTAATTACAATTAGCTGGATATCTTTCTAGTGGTTGACAATCCAATTCCTGCTAAATAATATGTCACCAAAAAAATGTGTTTCAAGAAAATAATGTGTTATTTTATGTCATCGATAACTATTGACAATGTCTCCATTTTTAAATAATAAAAAGTAATTATTTAACTATTTTGTCATTTGACAAAAAATGAGTTTGCTTAAATTGGAATTTTACATTAGAATATCTACAACAAATGGAAACATTAGATTTGAAAATAGATAAATCCTATAATTACAATAAATAATTTTATTTTGAAAAATTGATATATTTCTTTCAATCTGATATAATTTTCATGAAAATATCTGTATACGATTGTTGGGAGACGGCTTTTTTAAGTCTGAATATATCTATTTCCGATTTTATCCAAATATTATGGTTCTTTAAACAGATTCCGGTAGCAATACTTAGTTAAAAGAAACTTCAAAATCAGCACACATTATCAACAAAGAAATTAGTGTTTCTTCATCTTATTTCGAGGGAGTTCGACACCCCCCCCCCTTTTTTCAGGGTGATAGGCGAAAATCCGCGAAGTAGCGACCTTATATTTTTAATTTATATATACACACTGCTATTAAACTTTCTTAAAGTCTTATAAACACTTCCTTTGCTCTGAAATACTTTCTGGACTCTTAAAACTACCTAATTTTAACCTCAATTAAAATTGTATATAAATCTGCGATAAAACGTTTAATATTCCCTGTATACAAGTGTAAATTCGCGATACAGTGAGATCGTGAAATGTAAACCGGGATATGAAGACGGTCGAATGTAAATCATATTCACTGCCCAAATCAACAGAGATTTTAAAAGTGTGTTGAAGGAATAGAAAATTGTAGACTGAGTATGTCCCGTGTGCCTCACCTAAAATCAGAACACTTTTGTTCTCGTAGAGTTCCGGAGCAGTGGGAAAACTCTCGTAACCAAGTGCTTTCTCAATGCCGTCTATGTTGGGAATATTAGGTTTCCACATTCCGGTCGCCAATACCACAGTTCTGGAGAAACGGCGAGGTAGTTATCAGCATTCATAATTTATGTTGTTTGAGATGTGAGAGCCACACTGTGTTTAAATCTTGAACAACACACAATGGACACAAACTTTGACGTTGATCTTTCATCTTACCTGCAGGTATAGGTATTGCCTATCTGGTCGTCCATTAAATACATGTCACCGTTTGAATGATCGACCGATTCTGGACGTAGGTTTTTTATCTTTGAACACAGAAGCAAATTTGAAGGAACAAAAATAAAATATATATTTTAAAAATGGTATTGAACATTTTGGTAACTTATTATTTCAATTCAAAGTTATTTGATGTGTATAATATCTAATCCTGTCATAAAAAAAAAAACTAGGCGAGAGATGGATATTTTCTCCAACCGTGTTTTTTTGTACAAGAATGTACACAATATTTCAAACGGCAAATCCACAGCTACAGAAGACTTCAATCAATTTTTAAAAAGGTCTATTATTCGTCCTTTATCAAATATTCAACTCGCATTTCTCTATATATCTTCGCTTCATTGGCCTTTAACATTTCAGAGTCACGCAATGGATTTCCTCTACAGGTGAGTTTAGGGCATCCCTTTAAATGTTAATACTGCCTTGTGTGGTCGACGCCTCTGCAACATCAAATTCAACATCAATATCTGAACGGAATTCACATTGGTTTTCAGAAATTAGTCCCTGTTCAATGTGTAATTGTAGACGATTAAGTAGGACTCTGGCCAAGATCTTCTCAGCTATGGTAGGAGAGAAATACCTCGATAGTTGTTACCGGTTTGGCGACTGCCTTTCTCTTGTTTATGTGTATTATATTTTTGTCCTTCAATTGTTGAGGGAGTGTACCATCTTTCCGTATCGAATCAAATAGACATGTCACCGTTTTTGTCAGGATGGGGCCTCCTGCTATTTAGATTTCAAAAGGGATTGCATCTTGTCATAGGGATTTATTTGAGGAAAATTGCTGGAATGCCTTCCGACTTCACCTCCATTGGGACTATTGCCTGGCCCTTGGTTGATCTCGACCTGGAGTAAACGAACTATTGCATTAGCGTTTATTGCACCTGGACAGTTAAGGACAAAAGTGTTTGGTCCATTTTTTAAAAACAATCTGACTCCTGTCTGACAGTACCCGAGTTTCATCTTTGTTAAGGATGGGCACGTGACCTGAAGACTGTGGTCCAAGGACTTTTTTTAAGGCATCACAGAGGCGCTTTGCATCATGTCTAGCTTAGCGTCATGTCTAGGCTAGAATTATGTCTAGCTTAGCATCATGTGTATGGGCAAATCCCTGAATTTTCTCGCCCTTCCTGCTCGGTCATGATTCCTGCAGTTCACAAAGTTTCTTTTGCACTTTATGTTTCATTTTGCTAAGAACGTCTTTCTCTACCTGTCACGTAGTGTTGTTCATCAAGCCAAGCTTTGTCTTTGCTTCTGTGGGTTGGTGCTCCGTAGGGCTCTAGAGCAGTGGGGTAGATAATATCTCTTAATTTCTAACATTTAAAATCAATATTTTCATATTCCTCCGAGGCATTGTCGCACAGCCTGCGTTTGAGTTCAGTGAAAAGAAAAATTCTTCATTCATATGTGTACACATTAGCTTGTGAATATTAAGCTTTGTTTGTACACTTAAGCTTGTGAATATTAAGCTTTTTTGTACACTTTAGCTTGTGAACATTAACTCTTTTTTTTAATGTCTGGCCTTGACGTCTTCTCGTGGATATTACATTAAATTTTAATCAGTATATTATGAGACGATGGTCAGTCCAGCAGTCAGCGCCACAAACAGCATTGGTGAATGTAAAATCTGTTATATCATTTTTTTCTGGTGATGACATCGTCAATCATGTGCCATTGCTCAGAAGGAGGATGTATCCATAAAGTCGTATTTCGTGTGGGGAGGCTGTAGAGTGTGTCGGTGATACGAAGTGCATTTTTGTGCACAAGTTTAGGAGCAGCAGAACGTTGCTATTTACTCTCCTTGGACATGTCTCCCGATAGTTCCTTTTCATATCTGGTGGCCTGTTTCAACTCTAGGTTTGAAGTCCCCGAGGCAAATGAGCTTATCTCATTTTTTAACCTTTGAGATGACATTTTCTAGTTACTAGTCCTTCATAAAATGTGTTTGATTTTTTTTTTTTTTTTTTTGCTTTTCTCTGAATTTTTTGTCGTTGAAGTATAAGCGCTGATGAGTTTTTCTCCTTTTTGTTTAGTTTGAAGTCCCCGAGGCAAATGAGCTTATCTCATTTTTTAACCTTTGAGATGACATTTTCTAGTTACTAGTCCTTCATAAAATGTGTTTGATTTTTTTTTTTTTTTTTGCTTTTCTCTGAATTTGTTGTCGTTGAAGTATAAGCGCTGATGAGTTTTGCTCCTTTATGTTTAAATAGAGGGATTTATAAGATCAGGACAATGGCTTTAGACCTACTTGAAACACGGATTATTTAGACTTAAGACTTTCAAGCTGTAACATTTTTTTTTTTAAATAAAGAATTGTTTCATATTTTACCTCTGTATTAAATTGTACTTTGATTCTATTTTTTGTCTGGAAGTCCTTCAAGTATTTCACCAGGACGTCTGCAGATGGGAAGAGGTCCTCAAAAAGATAAGTGGAAAATTTTTTTACTACAAATATTTGATTTTTGAATATAGATTAAAGTTGATAACAAAGTGTAACAGCACACATTGGTAAGAATTTAATGCAGGTTGTGTGGCGAAGTATTTTTTTTTCAATATAGCTAAAGTCTATGTTCGAACTGGGAAATAAGAAAACACATTAGGTCACCAGCAGTGCCAGATTAATTTAAATAAATATGAAGCACATTCCTAGGGGTTCCAAACCTTTTAGGGCCCCGCGACAGAGGATCAGCGGTTTTTAATTTATCTTATATGGAATATAGGCGTGATGAGTTAATTTGAACATGGGCGTGATATGGTTATTTGAACATGGGCGTGGTGAGTTAATTTGAACATGGGCGTGATGTGGTTATTTGAACATGGGCGTGATGTGGTTATTTGAACATGGGCGTGATGTGGTTATTTGAACATGGCCGTGATGTGGTTATTTGAACATGGGCGTGATGTGGTTATTTGAACATGGGCGTGATGTGGTTATTTGAACATGGGCGTGATGTGGTTATTTGAACATGG
>CAXITT010000121.1:391301-529921 GCA_964033795.1 Lymnaea stagnalis
AAAAAAAAAAAAAAAAAAAAAAAAAAAAAAAAAAAAAAAAAAATTTCTCTTTTATGGTAAATATTACCTGTTTTTTTTTTTTTTTTTAAATTTCCATTTTCTCACTTGCTCTGGTCGAATAAGTTATAGGCCTAAAGATGACCACGCAACGATGTGTACAAAGACAATTGAATTTCTTAATAAGTAGTTAAATCCACGACTACCTCAGCTCTGGCATTGGACGTTACAGTGTTCTTAAAGAGCGGCCAAAAATATCTGAATTAAAGTAATTTTGTAAATCTACATATTATGACGTTACATGAGTGCAATTTTTGTTCAAGATTAGAAAAGAGAATAAGAATTGTATCCACAAAAATCTCCTTTTTGCTCAAAATGCTCTGGATATCAAATCCTAATCAGGCACGAGTGCTTTCCCGTTTTTTGGCATTTTTGTAATCGCCTAATATCTGAGCTCTCGCAGTGGTTCTAAGCTTGGGTTCACAAAGGCAGATGTTGTTGAAATTCGTGAATAGATCTTTTAGGATCTTGTTCATAAATTTAAAACATTTAAAAGCATTCGAAACACTGCGTATGAAGGCGAGACTTACAGTTGAGTAATGTTTTAACAGCAGCGACTCATCCTCGGAAATCAGAGAGTTCCAGTCGTGACGAAATGAGAACCCTTTGTTCATCTGCCCGGTGTGGCGCTTGTTTACGCTTATCAATTTTCTGTGACGTGGGTATTGGGTGAAGAAGCTCCCTGAAATATTAAGGTCTGTCAATAGGGCTACAATTCTTAACATTGCTATTCTGAAACAGATTGTGGAAAGATCAAATTTAATCAACGATATCTTTAGGATTGGAGTCAAAATGACGTGCAACTTCAAACAAACAAATAAACAAAAACAAACAATTCTGGTCTAGTGTTATGTCATCCCCTTAATGGCTGCTCTTTGAATAATCTCAGATCAGGTTCCTTTTAGCGTGCTAAGTATCATTAAAAATGTAGCGTCATTTTAATGGATTACACGTGATACTAATCATGGGCGGGGGGGGGGGGTTTGGAGGGGGGGGGGGATGGGATCATGTTTTACTTTTTTAGAAAACGGATACAAATATTTTGAACACTAAAAAGTATCATTAAAAATGTAGCGTCATTTTAATGGATTACACGTGATACTAATCATGGGCGGGGGGGGGGGTTAGGAAGGATGGGTGGATGAGATCATGTTTTACTTTTTTAGAAAATGGATACAAATATTTTGAACACTAAAAATGTTCATGCGTCCCGGAGAAATTACAACTCATGATTTCAGATGGAGTCACCTGAACAGTAGCACTTCTCTATTTTGTCTTAAGTATAGTACCACTTCTCTATACGCTCATAAGTATAGTACTACTTCTCTAAAAGGTCGTAAGTATAGTACCACATATAAATATCTTCTATAAGTTATGAATATAATACCACGCATTCATGACTCTTTAAAGTAATGAATACAGTGCCAAGTACACCTGTCTCTATAAGGTCATGAATGCAGTGCCAAGTACACCTGTCTCTATAAAGTCATGAATGCAGTGCCAAGTATACCTGTCTCTATAAAGTCATGAATGCAGTGCCAAGTACACCTGTCTCTATAAAGTCATGAATGCAGTGCCAAGTATACCTGTCTCTATAAGGTCATGAATGCAGTGCCAAGTACACCTGTCTCTATAAGGTCATGAATGCAGTGCCAAGTACACCTGTCTCTATAAAGTCATGAATGCAGTGCCAAGTACACCTGTCTCTATAAAGTCATGAATGCAGTGCCACGTGTACCTCGCACTACATTTATATATTAAACAATATTGTACATGATTCGCTTTATTTTTCATCTGCCATTAGCCACCTCGCGTGCGAAGTCTAGAACCGTTCTAATGTTTGTGGTCTTACCTGCCTGGTCGCCTCTCTCAAACACCACATAGTCTCTGTCATTCTTCTGCATGAAGTATCCCAGCTGGAGGCCGCTTGGTCCGGCTCCAATAATGCAGTAGTCATGGTAGTAACGGTTGGCCCCAATGGATACAACTGCACACACAACACAACACAGAAGCAATGGACCAACAGTCATGGTTTAAGTTGGGTTTTTTCCTTGTTGAAGATAATTTTTAAAATTTTCTTACTAAGACAGGCTTATTTTGCTTACATGTAGATATATTATTAGAGTTAAAATTTAACTTTTTATTACAGATCTGTCAGACAATGCCATCTTAACCTATAGTACTTTAGAACATAGAACAGTCTCCCAAGCACCCCACGGTGCACAAGCCTTATACCGTACGGCTTTAGTTTTCATGAGAAGTAGCATGGTCCCTGTAAATGTTTTTGCCGAGAGCCCATTGTTTTGTTAAAACCACACTGCATTTGACGCAAAATTAATCAACAACAAAACGAAAAAAAAAATTATTTTGAATTATTTTTGTAAATAAATTAACAAACAAAATAAATTGAAACAAAATACAACTCTAGCAGCACGAAAACTAATTACGAAATAATATGATGTCTTTGACACAAAAGTGGAATGGTCATATTTAAGAGTGACCTCTAGCTGTATGGTATCCAATGACAAAAGTAAGACTCTCCACCACACGTTCACGCCACCTGGTATTGTGAGTAGGCAAAGTCTGGTGTTACAGCTGGGTTCAGGATAATCTTTATATAAGGAAACGATGAAGCGATACAAATAATGTGAGTGCCGGATGGCATATTCATTAAAATGATCAATGAGAAAGTACAATGGCGTACTATCAATTTCCTTTGTTTCTCTGAAATCACGGGGAATTATGCCCAGAGGCAACTAAATAAAATTAACGGTTTGTATTTTGAGAGTACATACAGTTCTGTTTAGTTAAAAAATCAACTTAGTATTAATCGTACCGTTGATTTGTTTAAATAATATTATTAATCGTAATTATTGTGTCTATTTTTAAATGATAAAATAAGTTGAATTTTTGTTTTGTTTTTTTACTTATTTATTTTTTTTTTTTTTGTTGAAAAAATAATACAGTAATTATTTTTTTTAAACAGCGTTTATGCAACAAAATTTACAGTAATCAAATTTCCTTTTTTGAAAAACATTAGTTTTAGACACTATTACTTATTAACGTGACTTTTTGATTTGTTTTTAAATATAAATGTTTAATTTTGCTTCATGTAATCATATTCAATTTCTTGTATTTTTTAATTCGCAAAATGCTAAAAAGCATTATTTTGAGTACACACGTTGGTCTCATGGTACCTTATAATATTCTCTGGTTCCTTGATTAACGCATTCCGAAATATATATATAGCCCATGTAGTTAAACCTAATTTTGAACATCGAGTGGATATCAAGATGGTGGCAACCTCAGCATTTCTGGAATCATTTACATTGCCCAGTCCGACAAATAATGGCCAAGGGTAGTTGAGAAACAAAATTATATTTTACAAGTTTGTAAAATGAGTTGGGCGCTACGTGTGTCAGGTTTTTAAACAGATTTTGTATCATTTCAACCCACGCAGGACCGCACCTGGGAAATTCTGAGCCCCCAGGCAGCTGACAAGAATTCGAGACCCTTTCGTGTTTTAAGCATGTGCGTATATTTTTTAAATACTATAACAATAATTCTCTCATTTGTAGGTAACATGATGTGGATTAAAAGGAATGGAAGTGAAAATTATGTTGATATTATTCTTCCGATACACGTTAAGAACAACTTGTCTTGCGGTTCATCATTTCTATCCGGTGTCGGAGTCATCAACTATTACATGAAATCCCCTATAAATTTACCCATGGTATAGTCATAAACCATTGACACTGCATCTTAGAACATCCGTGTTAATTATTATGAAGCAAAATTACCCCACTGTATGTTGTAGATCAGGGTTTAGCAATTTTCTTTATTTCTTTATTTTTTATTTATAGTTTTGAAGAGAAAAAAAAAGGGTGTGGGGGTTGAGCTTTATGGCGGCCATGTGGTCTTAACAGCATTGGGGCACTGTGCAAAATAATGCTCCGAGGCCCCCCCCCCCCTATTTCTTTCTGAACTCTTATAGCGATTTTTGTTTAGCTAACACTGGACTTTTTTATAACTTGGGGAGGAATGACTTGATAAGTAGATAAAATCGGATGTTTACAAAAATCATCATATCATCGTATATGTATAGAGGCGAGATTCATCTCAGGCGCGTTAGAGCAGCTGTTGAAATTTCACGAAAATTCAGTGAAAGTAAACGTTTCATCAGGAGTTTCTAACTAACGTGACCAGAGTCATCGCGTGGACCCGGCAACCACTGTGGCTGCGTGTGGCCACTGATATAAAAAGGGGGTGAAAGTCGTAATGCTGAAGAAAGAAAGAAAAAGGCTATTAGCTTTGAACGCAAAAGAGGGTGGGGGGGGGGAGGCACAAACCCTACAAAGGACAGTGGTCCTACAGAAGTCACAAGACGACTCGGACTATAACTTCCTTTGGATAAATGACTGATGGTTGAACATATCGTATCTTTTGTTGTAAAACTCCTGTCTTATTTAATTTAACACATTTCCCTCACTCCCCTTAAGTCACGTGATTTTTTTTTTTAAAAATTGACGATTTTTCTATAACTAGTAACAAAAAAATTCAATTAATTTGAAAATCGATAAACCTGTACATAAAAACTTGGGAAAGCTGCTTCCCGCTGCACTTTGAAAACATAAATCAATGTTCATTAACAGTATGGCAACGTGATGCTCCTAGAGTTGGGAGGCCCCCTAGAAGAGTGAGACACTGGGCGACTTCCCAGTGTGCCGACATCTTAAGACGGCACTGACGCTTAAGTCGGCACAGACGGCAGCCTACAGAGGACTTATGGACTTCAATACATCAGCTTTTACATTGTGGTAAAGAAGAAAAAAAGAGTTTAAGCCATTGAAGTCCAACAGCCCCCCTGAAATACATTCACATGGCACGGATGTCATGTTATGCTCCACTTGTTGGATCTTTTATCTCCTCCCCCTCTCCTCCTTTTTAAAACCAACCGGCGTGAATTTATTTCTCCTCCCCCCACTTTTTTTTTTCGCCTATATTAATAATATAAACTCTCTTACCTACTAATAGTCTACCACATTCCTCTTGCTGCCCTCTGGGATAGAACATCTCAAATACAACATTTCAGTTCAGTTTGAACTTGTATGTATCTTGGTTTGTTCGCTGAAGAAGGCTTCATTCCGACACGTTCGTTTTTTGTTGTTTTTTTTTTTGTTTTGTGTGGTCTTTTTTCAGGTTTTACCGTACTTTCTTTCACACATTTCCTAAAATACATTAACGCGGTTCAATTTCATTAAGACGGTGACAGATGGCATCACAGTTGAGAGAGTCTATTATGAGATCATTGTTTCCATCATGAGGACCCACAAAAAAAAGATTCGCAAATCCAGTATAACTTACACGTGCTGTTGTTAATGGCCATTAGTCACATATGCTGAGAAGTGTTCAGGCTAAACGGGGGATAAATCAATTGTAATGATGCACAGTGGAAACCCTATTAAAGGCGTCCGACTTCTCCCCCCCCCCTACCCCCACCATGGGAAGGTGTGTGTTTATGCACCATCCCGACCCTTGAAGTTCGATGGCTAGTGTTGGAAAAAGGGCAACACTGCCCGACCAGGTGCTCTTTGGTTGGGGTGGACCCAGTGGTCGGCCAACTGATTGGTCAAATGAGCCAAAAATAGGGCAGGCGGGCGATTAAAATATGAGAGTCAAATTTCTTTTCAAGAACCCGTCAAGACTCATGTTTTTCAGAGTAAAAACCGCTTTGTGGTCGACTGGCCGAGCTGCACTCAGGTCGCCAAAGAGCCGCATCGCGAGCCGCGATTTGCCGACCACTGGTCAAGCCAATCGAGGGTAGTTTCAGGGGGGGGGGGGGATTTCTTACGTGCCGCTTCGCAGTTATAGTGGGGGGGGTCAGAGCTTGAGGGGGTGCATTATGGAGAGCATTGCGAGTTTTGGCTCGATGGCCCTCTGAATGGTATTCCAATGTACACGAAATGGACAGGAAACGTAAGATTGCGTTTCTTCCCGGGGTGGCGGCCATAGCAATACGAAGTAGGAATCCAGTCAATCCCCCCTTTATTAAATAAGGTCAAATTTTAAAGGAAGCTACCNAGAGGGTTCGTGAATAGGAATCCCCGGGAGGGTGGAGGGGGGGGGGCATAATGGCCCCGGCTCGAACTCCATTCCTTATGAATGATTTTTCACAGAGGATTTGGTATTGAGTATATGAATAAAATAAACAGATTTATGATGTTGTAACATACCAAGTGAACATGTTTCCTATCGAACCGCAAAGAAATCTTTCTCCAATACTTTCAATTGATGTTATAAGTTTATATACAATCATAATTTTGGACTCTCTCTCTATCTCTCCCTCCCTCTCTCTTCATCTCTCTCCCTCTTTCCCTCCGTCTTCCTCTCTTTTCCTCCCTCTCTCCCTGTCTCTCTCCCTCCCTCCTTCTCGCCCCCCCCCCCACTCCTCTCTCTCTCTGTCTGTCTTTCGGTCTGGTTGGGAAGGTGGGTGGGGGAAAGGGAAGAGACCGAATAAATAATACACTATGAATACACTAGGTCACTGCAAAAAGACGTGATCTGTGTTGTAAGGGTTAATATCACACGTCTACTATAAATAGCATAGGGTCCTATCAACTTTGCTCAGTTTTGTGGTAGGCCTACGTGTCTCTTTCACAAATACTTCATGTGTCCTTTGATGTGTACTGTTAAACTTAATAAAATCGGAAATAATGTTGATGTTTTGGGTTTGTTTGGGTTTTTTGGTTTGTATTGAAATCTTAAATTTGAACTTGTAAAATGAATCAATAAAAATCAACAAGGTCAGAATGAAAACATTTGGGTTTTAATAATATACCTGTATAATAATTGTGAATGGTTTAATTTTTATCAAAGATATAAAATTCGTTTGTTTTATTTATTTTTTTAACAACAGATAAAAATAATAAGTAAAATTATAAATATAACTTGCCCTGCAATTAAACTCTCTGTCAGGCACACATTACCCTATGGACTATGTACACACTGATCCCTTCTCACACACATTCATAAGTAGTGGTAAAAACTAAATCCAATTTTAAACAATGCTAAAATCACATTTTGCTGTACAAAAGACTGTTAATTATTTTAACTATTTGTCTACTTTTTTTTTTTTTTTTATAAAATTTAATTTATAAAATTGAAGTAATTGTATACATTGAGGCCTAATAATTGCCAAAATTAAATCATCAAAAGAATTATTTTTTTCATAATTACATGACATGATAATAAAAAGTTTGTTTTTTAAAGTAAAATTCTTATTCATCTTATTATCGCCATGAATTTATGAGCCACTTTCATTTGAAACTACAAACACAACTAAGTGGTGATAAAATATGACAGGCTAAGTTTGGCTGTGTTACTATTTTCAGAATCTGGTTTAACCTTGTTATTCTGAGAGGGGCTATTTTATTTACAGAAATTTTTTTTTTTTTTTAAATTTTAGAAAATTTAAGAAAAACTGAATTATCTTTTTTTTTATATCAAAATTTCATGGCAAATTTTTTCAGATTTTTTTATTTATAAATATACAAAATGTAAAAAAAAAAATATATATATATGAAAGAAGATTAAAAAAAACATTAGGCTCAATGATGAACATTTCACAGCTACAAGATGAACATTTCACAAAAAGAAGATAAATATTTCACAGCTACAAGATGAATATTTTACAGCTCCAAGATGAAAATTTCACAGCTACAAGATGAACATTTCACATCTTCAAGATTAAGATTTCACAGCTACAAGATCTCGGAGTGTGTTTGAAAACCTCAGTAGTAAAGGAATACCTGAAAAGAGATGCTGTTTCACCGGTTACCTGACCAGGTTGTGTAGCAGATTCATAATCCAGGCACAGAGCCACAAACTCAGTCATCCAAGAGTTGCAGTTAAAAAATTAGAAAGATGGCATCCCACAATCTGGCAGCAATTGACAAATTCACAAGGTGACGAATAAAGGCAATGTACTGCAAACACAATTATGATCCCATTGCCCTGGTTGCAAGTGTGTCATTCACATTAACTAGAAACAAATTTAAAGTTGATTGAAGCTTTTGAAAGGTCATCATCTTCATCACTTGCATCATCATCAAAGTTCTTAGCTGCAAAAGCTCTTGCTTGCTTTATTCTGAAACGGCTGAATAAGGAGAGCATTTTCTTTAAAAACTTTTCAATGGCAAGGGCACTCTAGGAGGTTATAAGGCATCCGGGCCTCTTTGTTCCTCCCCCAACCCCTGTCGATCTTCATCGAAATCAATATCTACGTTGGCACTAGATCTAAAAATTGTGAAACCTACAGGCTCCTGTAGGTGTAAATTTTGAGCTATGGTAGGCCTACTTCCTTCAGTAATTTCATCACCCTCTTCTTCATCAGCATCAGAATCGTCTAGTCCCAATAAAAGTTCAATAATAGTTTCAGAACAAAAGATTTCATCAAGCGGATGTAAGTGGTCATCAACAATAGCGCCAGGTAGCGCTGAGCACCATGTATGAAACAACAAATATAGATCCACACACAAAAAAACTCAGTAATTGGTCAATTTTCATAATTTAAAAGGTAAATTATAAAATTTGACTATTCCTTTCACAAATAAACATTCTACCCAAGAATGTGGTGAAAGGTTATATCCTCGTTTTTGTGTTTATATTAGATACCCCTCTATGTGGCAAATAGTCACGCCTGGGTAACAGGGAAAAATATCGCCTGATGAAACAAGACGGTCTTGGGTCACAGGGAAAAAAGTAGGTCACTGCAAAAAGACCCGCCCGGTGTTGTAAGGGTTAATAGCTATATAAAATGTATGTCCTAAAATAAAATGGTGTAGTTAAAAATTAAAAGTCCAATATTAAGTATATCAGCTGCTTGGAACAAGTAGACTTCCTCTGTAACTTAACATTGGCCTTTACTTTACCAGGAACAATCTCTCACCTGCTACATCTGCTGGAGGCTGAAGTTTCTTCACTCTCAGGTGACGACCTTAAAGAACCAGTTGTTAGCTCCTTTGCCTTTACTCTGTCAGGCTCAGTTGACGGAATTGAAATTTGGGAATCTGGTCGCTCTGCCAAGGGGGGTAATCCATCTAAACCTCTTGATGAATCTACGCATTCAGTGTCCTGGAACCCTTCAGAGTGTTTGAGATTGTGGACCAGGTGTTGCAGGGATGTGAGCCTGTTTTTTTTTAAAAATCCAACAGAGGATAATTAAAAGTGAAAATTAATGAAGCAAAAAAAAATTGATACAACATTAAAAGCATAATTTGGTGAAATTGCCATTTGAGTATTCAGCATTGTGAAAACAAAACATTATCCCTATTTACTATTGTCACAAAATATTTTACACAAAATATTACCTAAGATCTGGATGTTACCCCTATATTATAACATTCACCAACATGGGGCTTACCATATACAGTGTACCTTTGCAGTCCCCTAAGCCTATCCAAAAAAAACATTTTTTTCTCTTGGATTTTTAAAAGCCAAATAAAAACTTACAAGTCATCCCCAATAAATATGTCAACTTTGATACAGATCGAAACTAATTTTTTTTCCATCTCATACTAGAAAAAAATGAAACACAAACAGCAACCAAACTTTGTGAAAATGTTTACACTAATTTGTAATAAATTGATGAAAACAATCAATCTAAGACATTGTTTCTAAGACATCAATCTTATGACATTGTTTGTAGAAAAGTTGTTTTTTCTTTTTTTTTCATTTCAATGATGATAAGAGTGTTTAGATTTTATTAATGACATAATTTATCATAGGAACAAATTTGTCAAGAGCCATTCTGGACTCACTAAAGGCACGCATAATCTTACCACCCCCTCCCTAAGTGTATACATTATATATAAATGAAATCTGTACAAAGAAATTTCACGTGTTATAATATGAAAGATGAAAAACTTGTACACACTTTTCCTGGATACTTTTATGGAGCATTTCCTCTTCTTGGTAAGCTGATTTCATCTGGGAATCCACTTGGCGGACACTGATAACTTGAAAAAATATTTTAAAAAGAGCAGCAATGAGAATTGTGAAGGGGGAGATGAGGGCCTTTCAATGATGACATGCAGGTACATTAAGCCACAAATTTTTGTATTTATTTATTTCAAAAGTGTAAAACTATCCTGTAATTTTCATACGGTATCTAGCATTACAACAAATCAACCAGTGATTAATATTTTAAAAAAAGGTTAATGTATATTTTTAAACTTTCAAAGTTGCAAGTTAATGTTTTTATACTACATTTTCTTTTATAAACAATATATGGTAAATGAGAAATCATTCATCCTTCACTCGCTTGAAACTTAATTTTTCTATTTCAAAATAATTTATATACTTTAATTAATGAGAATCATGCACTACATATTGTCAAAACTGAAGAGACACAAATTAAATAAAGGCAGGACTGGATAATGTATATAAAATGTTATTTAACTTACTACTAGATGCAGATAAAGGCCGCATGACTGGAGCCCCACTGTCTTGTTTGCTACCAGGAAGTCTTCTATGGACCTTGCAAATACAGGTACCAGACAATTTGTATCAGATGAAACAATTTTATTCATTTCAATATAAATTAAAATCTTCAGGATAGAAGTCAACTTTTTTTAGTTAATAATGTTTGATGTCATTTATTGAAGCTTAATAATAATCCTTTTTCTTTATACATCAGCTTTCACAAAGTATTTAAAAGTGGTGCAATCCTTAAAAAAATACTATTGAGCAGTTGGCTCTGCAAACAATGACAATAAATACCTGTAGAGTTACATTTAGCAAAACAATACAGTGTCAAAGTTATTAAAATGATGTTTATCATAATTTAGAATCTAGTTAAGTATAAAATTATAATTATTATTATTAATATCGTGAATACACACAGAAGTTATCATTTAACACTGACTAATTGATGCCTTAGTCCAAGCTGCCTATAATTCTCAAGGACCCACTCATACAAATTTTATATCAAGTAAGGAAATTTAAAAACTAAATCATTATATGAAGTCACATAAAAGCTACACCACATTTTTTTCCCAGGAGCACAATGGCATAACTACACCACTGGCTCTTATAGAATGGTTTTGTTTCTTTTACATTGAAAGCTGATACACGTGTTCAAAATGGAGACCATGGAGAGATAATTTCCATTCAAAAAGAGTGCACTTTGAATAATGCAAATTGAGTGTTAGCTTTATTCAAAGAATGAAAAATTATTTGCTACTTGTCAATATTTAGCCATCCACCAACAAGTAGGCCTATTGGATGTGAACAAGAAAATCTTACCCCATCTAAAACTTCCAAAATTGGGAAGGCTTTCCAGATTTTTTTATGATAGGTGAGTATTTCCTGGTCCTCTATGTTGACAGGGTTGTTAGTCATATACATTTCAAAAAGGTCTGGGAGTTTAGATAAGAAAAACTGAAACAGATATGGTTGAGTTACTTATTTGCAATAAAGTTTAATTTAAAAAAACAAAAGTCATTACATAACTTTAGCCATTAATTATGTAGAAAATAGCTTCTAAGCTAACTAAAGACCAGAAAATCCCTAACATGGAATCCACAAGGAAAAGGAAAAAGGGGAAGGCCAAAGAATACATGGAGACTCAAGCTAGAGGCAGGCACAAAAAGTATTGGATACACCTGGAAGCAACAGCAACAGGATCGAGATGAATGCCATGCTCCCAGCCGTTTAAAAGACATAAGTAACTAAACATATTCACAATTTTTTTTATTTGTTGCTTTTTTAACAAATGAACTGAGAAGTTATTTTTAGATAACAAAATTGTATTTAAAAAGCACAGGTATAATGTTAACAGACTCACTATTTCTTCCCATTTGTCAATCTTATTATCCATGAAATACAGAAGTTGAAGTTTTGGAAACATGTCCACAAAATAACCCATTTCTGCTACTCTGTTGCTGTTGATGTTTAGCTCCTCAAGGGATCTGTACAGGATACAGTACACAAAAAAAAAAATTATAGAAAAATATTACAGGTAAATATGCCTTCACTTTTGTTTCTTACATAATTAAAAAATGTCCTTAAAAGTACATTACAAAGTGAAAGAAGAAATTTGTGTGATTTATTAAGATTAGAGTTTCTCTCCCGGGATCCTGCACGATTTTGAGAAATCAAAGACTTCCCAGGAATTTTACCATCATAGGAAATCCCAGGTCTACACTTTTAGAATAAAATTTTCTTGTTTTTTTTTAAATTTCATTAAGTAACAGATTGTCACATATTTAACTTTAAGCCAGGACCTGTAACATATAGTTAACTGTGCTGAATTACTAAGCTCAGTAACTCAAGTACATAGGTTCTCAAGTCGCGAAGACATTCATATATTGTTGGTCCTTAGCATGCCAAGATGACCAAGGCATTGACTTGAGTAATTGCCTTGTCTTGAGCTGTATCTTGTTCAAAGTGAAGGAGAGCTGCTCAGTTCGTCAGCCTCACTCTCACATAAGTGCCTGTTTGATCCAAGACATAGCCAAAACAAATAGAAATAGACCAGGATGCAGTGGATGGCCAGCATTGTTTCTTGTACCTCACTGTGGTTATCACAGGAGTTGTCATAAATTTCTTTGTGTTCATGTCATACCCCTTAGAAAATCCATTTCCAGGTTTGATTTCAGAGTTTGCCTTCTCTTAGATGAGTTGCCACCCAATGTTAATGGGTCCCATCCACCTGGGGTGCTGGTGTTGTTTTCGCTTGTCTAGGCTTTAACCACAAGCTTGGGATTGGCTCAGTTTAGATCACTTTGGCCACCCAGCACATTTAAATAGAAGCAAAGTAACCCTTACGACATTATAATGGGAAAAAAGCTTTTAAATAGGATAAATTCTTGGAAAGGAGTAAATATTAAAACTTAATTTTCAAACATAATGTTATTGGAGACATATTTAATCCCAAGATTTTATTGTAATGTCAGCCATGCACTGAAAACCTGTGCTCTCGTAACTTTATTATTCCAAGGCGTCATGTGTCAAATAATCTTTATGATATTTTATAGGATGCTGTGTTTTTTCTTCCCAAATCCACATAGTAAGACATATACAAATAAAGATATCATTCCTAATTGTTTATTTTCATTTAAAAGGAACCTCTTGTTACAAATTATAGAAACATTTGTTGGTACATATTTAGTAACGGATTTGAAACTAGAATTAGCAACCTGTAGAGAATGCAAAACTCATGAAGTGTTGTGGTTTTTTTCTACAGGTGGTTGCATACAATTTTTACTTAACAAGCACATTAACAGCTAGTTGCCCACTGCTAGGGTTAAGCAATTGAAAATGAGGCAACTAGCAGCAAGAGACCAGCCTCTCAACTAACATTAACATTGTTTTTTTATTCATTAATAGAAAATAACAATTAAACAACTATAAAAAATTAACTCTTTTCTGGTTTGATTAAGTTTATAATAGATTTTTAATGACATGAATTCTATCCTGAGATTTACCAGGAAATCAGGATGAGGAAAACTTTATTCCTGTTTTCCCCGGATAAGCGAAACTCTGGGAAATGAGAAATTCTATTTAAGATATGACTGTTGTCTTAAAACAATTTTTCTAAAACTATACAATTTTGAATCATGGTACTTAACGGAATGATCAGCATGAAAAAACGGGAGTATTTATAAAACTACCAAAAAAAAAAACTTCTAGATTGAGATAAAAGTTACTGACATCAACTTCTTGAGAGATCTAAGTGTTGTGAGCTGATTACTGGAAACATCTAGAATCTGAAATAAAGAATTACTATATTTTAGAAAATAAGCATTAAGGCTCAAATAGTTTATTCAAAAATATTTTCAGGTTTTTGTTAATTTAAATAAATATTTTTGTGGCTTTTTATTATTAGAATTTTATTTTTTTTTATTTCATTTTTTTTTAAATAGACAAACCTAAATCATTAAATGACTATGAACACTTCAAATGTTGTTTGTTTTTCACTGTTCTTTTAATTAGATGAATCATATTTTTATGTGCAAATGTTACTTAATCAGCTGTATGTACTAAAAAATGTGTAGTTATCTGTAATCATGTGCAAATGATGTTTGTAAAATGTATATATTTTAACATTTTAACCTATTAAAATATTAAGTAATTTGTTATTGCTTTAACAAGAAATCTTCACTACATTAATAATGCAACCAAGGGTGTCAAGAACAAGCCCTTCTGGAGCTATGTGAAGCACCAAAAGTCCTCAAACGCTGGAATTTCCCCCCTGAGGTTTGATAGTCAATTGGCATATGACGCAAAAGCACAGGCTGACATACTCAATCAGCAGTTGCAGTCGGTCTATGGTGACAGCAGAGAGTACTGGGAGGCTGAGTTCCTTCTGAGGACCAACATGATGAGCACAGCCTATCCCGTCATGAAAGATATCCATTTTTCAGGGCAGGGTGAAATATCCTTATCAACACCAGGCACAGAAACATTACAAATCTCCTCTACATGCATAGGAGCCAAAATGATCAATAAATTGATCATGGGCCCTTAATATAAAGAAGAAGAAATAATTTAATTAGGCACCTGTAGGTTTGGTAGATTAGCTAAGCCAGATAAATCTGTCAGAAAATTTCTGGAGAGATCAACTTCCTGAAGTTTCTTGCACTTTGTAATGTCACTTGACTTTTTAAAACAATTTCCAGAGGCGAAGAGCTCTTGGAGGTTCGGTAAATTACTAACAGCCTACATAAAAAGTGAGATGTGCAGATAATTACTATGAAATAAAGCATTTTTTCAAATAAAAAGTTGTTTTTTTTAACAACAACAAATTTTAAATATTAAACACAAATTTTAAAGACAATTAAGTAAATACTATGGAATATGCACTTAAATATCAATGTAATTTGAATTCCAGTATTGGCATCATCAACTTAACTTCTTTTTTATTTATTATAAATTGGCTTACAATACCAAGGAAAATAACAGCATCAATAGATAATTATTCAAGTGACATTATTTTTTTAAAATAATTGTATTGCAATTGTATAACTTGTTTAAATAATAGTATTGTAATTATTGTATAACGAAATAAATTATGATTGAATAATAACTGTAAAATATACCTAGCTATTGAACAAAGTAGAGACTGACTTTTAAACCTAAGTGTCTTATGGAATATGTTTAAAATTGAAGTGACTAGCATTTAGTTATTCACTTACTGACAAAGATTCCAATTTGTTGCCACTCAAATCCAGTGATGTTATATTAGCACAGCTAACAAGCTCTCGAGGTTCTATCACAGTAATTCTATTATTGTCAAGGCGAAGCATCTGCAGATTTCTTAAACTAACTAAACCTTGACCTTAATAAAAAACGAAACATCCAGGTCTTTTAAGAGTGTACACTATTTTAATGTCAAAACTCAAAAAATAAATTCAAAGAAGTACATTTCTAGGTAACAGATTTTATTTTCTAGTTTTTATATGTTATCAGGAAATAATATAAAATGTTTACCTATTTTAGAAATCTTGTTGTGTTGCAGAAGTAAAGTGCACAAGTCTCTCAATCTATGTAAACAAAATTTAAAAGTGTGGGAGGGGGTTGGAGTTAAGACCATAGCAAAATTCATTTTCAATTAATTACATTTAAATAAAGGCCTACTTACAAATCCAATAAGATGTTTACATAAAGAAGATCATAGTAACACACAAAAACCATTGTTTAGGAAATTGCAGTTACTATTTTATAATTAAATAAGATTACTGAGTTTCTATTAACCTACTTGTTGAGGCCATCTATTTCTGTAATATCATTGTCATACAGCTTTAGCTCTTTAAGTTCCTGATTGGAAAAATCACATGAATAATATAATAGGTATGTAATTTTAGTGGCATCAAAATTTTAAAATTTCTTCTTTGAACAGAGACCAATGGACCAAATATTCATGAACTGATCTCACAAGACTGAAACCATTTAACAAATCACTACCGCTCTCATAAACAAAATTTTAGACAACAGGTTTCAGAAAACATTTTATTCTACTTACTTTGGTCGCCTGAAGACCTGATATTGAATTGAGATGATTTCCTGATAAATCCAGGATTTTTAGCTTTGGAAATTGTTGAAAGTCGGGAAATGAAGTCAAATTTTGACCATGTAGATCAATTTCGAACACCTTTGAAGTATCAGATTCCTGGCATATCTTCAGCTAAAAGAAAAATAAGAGGTTTCAAAAGTATTTTCATAAGAGACCTAAACTTTTCAAATGGTAAGTCTGTAACAAAACATTAAACCAAGGTTCTGAAACTTTTTCCAGCCACCCCTCTCCCTTTGGGGGCCATCAACTCACCATGTCCGCCCCCTTGTCTTACCACAACATAAACATGAGCAGAATGAGTTTTCACAAGCCCTCTATTATAGACATATTATAATATGTGTCAATTAAAATAACTATTTACAACAGTTTATACATAGCTAACGTTCTATCTGGTTAACTATTTTGAAATCCTTTCAATTAACTTCGCTTGTGTTTGTGGCAAAATCTTTGGAAGGCTAAATGATCCACTTCCCATCATCCTATCGAGAAGAAACTTGGCACATAGAATCACTACCGATGACAACATATCCTATCTAATTTTCAGCCCCAGCCCACCATCCACAAAAATAAGTTTTTCAAGGGCAAGGTAACTGAACCACTTTCCATCCTCCTATTCAAGCTAAAACTTGGCACAAAGACTTGTTTCCGATGACAACACACTCTCTCAAATTTTCAGCCCCTAGCCCCACACCAAAAAATAAGTTTTTCCTAATCAAAGGGGAAGATGAAGGAAATATTGTGAAATTGTTTGTTAAGAACTGTATCCTTTGTAAGGCTAAATGACCCACTTCCCTTCATCTTATAGAGCTAAACCTTGGCACTTGAAAACACATTCCGATGACAGCACAATCTATCAAATTTTCAGCCCTAACCCCCCAAAAATCAGTTATTTCCTGTTTTTCAAGGAGAAATATGATTTGTTCAATGAGTGTGTGTCTTGGTATGGAGTACTAATTTTTTTAATCATTGAGGGGCCACCAATCAGGATGATACGCATCAGTGAAGAAAGGAAAAGAGCATAGCTGAGGATCGTCAGAGGGGGACAGATGTCCCCCCGGCACACAGCTAGTGGGCGCCCCAATATGGGCTTTGATTGTACTATATAATGGGTTATAATGGGTTTCAGGGTTGAGAAGACGAAAAGTGAATCTTGTCCAATGTCACCATTTTCTCTAAAGGGGAATGGGGGGGGGGGGGGGTATTTAACCAATTTTTTGATGATTGATTATGAGAGTTTCTAAATTGTGTGACAAGATAATGAGAGTTTCTAAATTGTGTGACAAATTTGTGTATGGAGTGATGATGGATGAAGGAGGGGTCTAAAATGGGCCAAAATAGCGTAAGGTCATTTATGGATCACCCCTTATTTATATTTTCTTATAGGTCCAGCAGTCCAGCCAGTCATTTGTAGTACGGCTTTGCTTCTTAATACCAGTTTCAGAAATATCAACAGGCAGCTTTATTTTGTTCTCTGTCATGTCTGTTAATATTCTGGCCTTCTTATTAGTAGCAGAGGTGGATGAGTAAAAAAAAAATTTAATTCACCAAAGATTTTTTTTTTAACAAGAAATTATTTTTTGTTCCATACATTAGCATAGCTAGGGTTAGTGCCACCCAGGGCAGGTCGAGCTTTTTTCTGCCCCCCCTCCCCTTCCACAAAAAAACTGCAGTTGATCAAAAATACCACCCCTCAATATAAGGACACAGGTCTTAGTGGCGTCCAGGGTGGACCGCCCCCTAAGCACCCCACTTCCTATGACACTATTCAATCATGGTACATTACAATGACCAGACTTTTCTGGGGTTAACCTGGGACCCAGGGGTTTAAGGATTAGTGGGGGGAGGGGGTGCACGTTATTAAAGCCCCAGCTGGTAAATTGGCAACTAGCGCCATCTGCTGGGCTTTGCCATATAACATTGTCGTAAGGCAGGTCTCTCCAGCCGCCCTCACGACTCCCGCAACATCTAGTGCAGGGCATTCAGTCAACAGGTGCTCTAAAGCAGTGGTTCTCAACCTTTTTAATGCCGCTACCCTTTAATACAGTTCGTCAAGTTGTGGCGACCTGCAACCACAAAATTATTTTCGTTGCTACTTCATAACTGTAGAGTATATTATTATTATTATTATTAGGTGGTTTTATATAGCGCTGTACCCCAGCCTAGGGCTAGCCTCACTGTAGTACCCCAGCCTGGGGTTAGGCTCACTGTAGTACCCCAGCCTGGGGCTAGGCTCACTGTAGTACCCCAGCCTAGGGCTAAGCTCACTGTAGTACTCCAGCCTGGGGTTAGGCTCACTGTAGTACCCCAGCCTAGGGCTAGGCTCACTGTAGTACCCCAGCCTAGGGCTAGGCTCACTGTAGTACCCCAGCCTGGGGCTAGGCTCACTGTAGTACCCCGGCCTAGGACTAGGCTCACTTTAGTACCCCAGCCTAGGGCTAGGCTCACTGTAGTACTCCAGCCTGGGGTTAGGCTCACTGTAGTACCCCATCCTAGGGCTAGGCTCACTGTAGTACACCAGCCTAGGGCTAGGCTCACTGCAGTACCCCAGCCTGGGGCTAGGCTCACTGTAGTACCCCAGCCTAGGGCTAGGCTCACTGTAGTACCCCAGCCTAGGGCTAGGCTCACTGTAGTACCCCAGCCTAGGGCTAGGCTCACTGTAGTACCCCAGCCTAGGGCTAGGCTCACTGTAGTACGCCAGCCTAGGGCTAGGCTCACTGTAGTACCCCAGCCTAGGACTAGGCTCGCTGGGCTTCACATAAAAATTAGCAATTACAGAAACGTAGACATTTAAAAACAATAATTTGTGAAAAGCTTGACCTCACCCACCCAAGTAATATCTACCCCTGTCTAGCCATAGATAGCAACCAGCAGCATCGTGCATTGTTTATCAGTCAAAGGGGGGTGAGAATGAGTATAGTACAGTTTGAAGAGATGGGTCTTGAGGGCAGTTTGAAGGCTGTAATGGTCATTGTATTGTGGATGTGTAACGGGAGAGAATTCAATTGTTTTGGGGCACAGTAAGAGAAAGATTGTTCACCTCATGTTTAAGTGTGTGTTCTGGGAACAGAAAGAACACGCGTTTCTGCAGAGGAACAAAGCTTTCAAAGGAGTGAATAGACAGTAAGAAGTTCAAAAAGATAGGAAGGGCAAGAACAAAAGAAAAAGTTGTGACACAGAACAGACAGCTTGTAATCAATGCATGCCTGTATAGGGAACAAATGAAGTGAGTGAAGTAGTGGAGTGACGTGATCACGTTTCTTTGCCTTTAGAACTAACCTATCAGCTCAGTTTTCAACTTTCTGCAGTTTTTCTATGAAATGTTAAAGTGAACCTGACAGAAGAGAGTTACAAAAGTCAAGATGCGAGAAAACAAGAGCACAGACTAGTGTTTTTGTAGCGGTAGTGGCTGATGGAGCTGAGCTGACAAATAGTGGTGTACGCAGAGCGACAGATGTGAGAAATATGATTATTGAGAAACATGTTGTCAGAAAGAATTTAACCTAGATCCCTAGTAGAGGAAGACAACTCTATATTGGAGCTACCTACTTGAAACCAGATGGGGAGAGCTGAGTTAGAGGATGATTCTTGATTGTGAATGAGGAGTGCTTCCGTTTTGTCATCATACATGACATGACATCACCAATGCACTCTTGCAAGGTGTGGATAGCAGAATTGGCAAGAGACGGATAGGTATACTTGTATAGCTGCAAGTCATCTACGAATGACTGGCTCTCAACAGCATGCCTCCCAAACAGGAGGAGAAGTGGCCTGGTATACATTGTGAATAGGACGGGACCCAAAACGGACCCCTGCAGCACTCCATACACCAAGTCAGCACTACCGGAGAGACAGCAATCAACAGCGACCGCCTGCGTTCTACCAGAGAGGTCGGACCAAAACCAAGCCAAAACTGAACCAGAAATGCAAAAAAAATATTCAAGGGTTTTGAAAAGGGTTTGATGGTCAATGGTATCAAAGCCGCTCTGAGGTCTAAGAGGATCAGGATGGAGACATAACTACTGTCCAATGCAAGGAAGAGGTCACTGCTGACTCTCAAGAGAGCTGTCTCTGTGCAGTGAAAAGGTCTGTAGGCCGACTGATTAGGACTGAGAAGAGAGTTATTCAAGTAAGCAAAAAGCTGATTTAGAAATAGTTTTTGAATGACTTTAGATAAAAATGATAAATTAGATATAGGTCTATAGTTTTTTTTAATTATTTTGATTAAGACCAGACTTCTTTAGTAATGGTTTGATGACAGCTGTCTTACAAAGAGAGGGAACAATGCCAGAAGACAAGCTCTCCTTGACTATATAAGTTATCACTGGGAGAAATTGATCCAATGACTCACCCACAAGTGGAGTGGGAATGGGGTCGAGAGAACATGACGTAGGTTTAGATTTTAGAATAATACTATTGACCTCTTGTTCTGAAACTGGATTAAAAACATCTATGAGGCGGGTCAAGGGGCGATATGTCAAGATGATCAAGCTCAACATGAATTTCAGCTACTTTGCATGTGAAAAAATTATTATAAATAACTGGTTTCTTGGGCAATGTGTCAAGTATGGGAGTTCATTGAGAATTGTTGCGCTTGAATATTATGTTCACTGCGTGCGGTGTGTGTTTGAGAGTTTTAATTAGTTAGTGAGCACTCTTCCCGACCTTGACTCGTGCGGGAGTGGTGAATGGAACTTTGTAGAAGTAGAATGTGTATTATTTATCTCTGATAGCAAGCTGCGCTACATTCATGTGTGTAAAGTATATACTTAGATATTAAAGTTATAATTATTATGAAAAGGACTTGAGTTTATTCAGTGATAGTAAGAATAGTACAACGCATGAAAGAGCTTGACGAATGAATCAATCCAGTAGAACCATAGGATAAACCAATGGATAAACTGAAGGAAGAACAGTTACTTTGTTACTTCCTGTGAGGTGACTACAGATGTCAAACAACAGGCTGCTGGTTTTACCCATAATAATCTTATTACTAAAATACAAAGACTCAGCACGATAAATAATCTGAGTCACACGTTTCTTGGCAGCAGAATAGATCACCTTATAAACAGTAAGGCCCGACCTCAACAACTTCTTTTCTGCATTTGGATGCTCTTTCTTGGCACTTCCCAGTTCTTCTCTGATGGTTGCATATCAGGGAGCTGACCGTTCTCACCTAACAATTTGGCGGATAACAGGGGCATGCTGGTCAAGCACAGCACTTCTAAACTAACACTAAGCTGGCAAACAACACAGAAGTAGTCTGAGGACAGCTCTTAAGTAATTGAAGTAGAGGTAACTACACCATCCTAAGGCCTATTTTTAGCACCCAATCAATAACATGTCCACGATTATGAGTCGGCTGGTCGACTGATTGCTGAAGACTAAATAAGTCCAAAAGATCCATCATGATTTTTGGATGGTCTTAGGCGACCCCAATGAAAGGGCTGTTGGACCTCCAAAGGGGTGTCGACCCACAGGTTGAGAACCGCTGCTCTAGAGTTTCTGGGAACACTTCACAGGGCGATTCAAGTTAACGTGGACCAAACATCAAATGTTAAAAAGTTTCTTGGAAAATCCATTGAAAAAGGTGAAAGTGTTCCGTTTGATTGTGTTCAATGACACGAAAAGCCCTAAGAGTAACCCTTAAAGACTGGATTAGATCCTCTAGTTAATGCTTTAACTGATGACCCAATATGAATAAAAGATTTCCCATTGTGATTATATATATAATGCATCTCTGCTCTATGTGTCTGCTATATGGTTCATTAAAAATTGAGCATCAAGATTGTAACAAGAAGTCACTTTTAAATATCTCAGTTTGCCTTTTTTCTTCATTCTTTTCAGAAAGAGCTTAAAGAAATTGTTTTAAATTGGACTCACTATCTCACTAATGTCTATCGCTTTTTGGCCTGAGTTAAAGGATCTTGTAGACTTCAGACTTTCAGCACTTGGTGGTTGAACCATAGGGTGTTCTGAATTAATATCCACATGTCCTCCTACTGTTAATGCTGCACCCAAAGGGAGGTTCCTTCCCAACTGTTTTGCTGAATTTGATTTATCTGATTTAAAGCTATCCAAGTTCTTTGATGTAAACAATGAACCATTGGAATGGCTCTTTTTTAGAGGTCTTTCATTACTGTAAAAGGAGAAAAAAAAGAAATTTTAAAATGCTTTAGTAGTTATCAAGAAAATTATTTCTAATATTACAAGGACAAAGTTACAACAATTTCCAAAACTATTGTTGCATTCATGTAAAATTAACAGTAAAGTAGATTAGAAAACTATCAGAAAAAATTCATGGAGGAAATTATAAATATTTTATAGATAATAAATTTATAAAATTTTTTTAATAATATGCCTTATTTATGTATAGCTCTTTGAGTATACAGGAATATACAAAATGTACAGTAGATGAAATAATCATTTTATAAACTTGTATTCCAAATTAATGAAAATTTAGACATCAATATTACTCATACCTTTTTGGTTTTGGTAGTTTTGGAGGAAGAGGTATTGACTTCAGCTGGGTTTGAGCGACAGTTGATCTAGAACTAATGGGAATACCACCAACTTGTCTTCCCAATGATCTTGAAGCTCCCCCTGATGGTGCAGATTTAACCTTGGTATTCATCCTTAATGCTAATTAATCCCTTGGAGGATCTTGAAAGGATACCACAGCTTGAGCATTTCTCTAGTGAAAGCATGCATCGTGATACATTTCTGGGGGAAAAAAAAAGGTTTGGCATGTTCCTTTCTGTCCTTTGGCTAAGTTTTGTTTTATTCTAAATTAGGCCACCTAAATATTTAGTAATATAACTAATAAATGCAGTTGGACAAAATATAAAGAAAAGCAGTAGTGCCCCCCACCAATGCCCCTTCCTATACCACTGATACTCATAAAATTATAAACATTTTATAATTTCTAAATTCTAATTCTATTTCTATTATAATTATACCAAATGATGTGGTATATAATTTTGGTAATATAAGGTAATCCTTTATTTAGAAATAATAAAACGCACTAAAATAAGGGTTTACCTATAAGTATAATTATAATATCACCTACTTTATGCCTTTATCTTATCATCATCTTAAAGGATATAAATCATTTGGGCATCTCAAAATCATAACTGATTAAATTTACCTAAAAAGTTATAAGTTATGTTTGATCCGACTGAGCCTACTCATCTCCTTAGTTGACCTTAGCCTTGGCCTTAATAATGATAACTTTAAATTAATTAAATTTTAAATTTAAATATTATATTCTGACTAAATTCAAGAACACTCCATAGTTAAGCCGTTTATGATACCAATTAAAGTAACCTTGTTGTGAAAAGAATTTTAAAATTGGGAACAAAAAGAAAATAGATAATGATAATGTAAAAAAAAAATTTCACCCTAACCAATACTAATACTACCTTTTTGCCATAGATATTTCACTGCATTGTGATTGTTTATGAGGGAGTCAAGAAGCCATGTTTTTTCTTATCAGGGGAAATTACTCGCAAATACCAATTTAATTCATCTACGCATGACACTAAATACTTATTAGTTAAGTTTAATTAGACCACACAATAATTGGCCCTATTGTCAGTAGGTCCGATCTCCTAGAGCTGTCGTGTGACTTTTGAGACCCCCTGCTACTTTTCGGTTTGTAGGAATTCAGGGCACATTTAATTATTTCAAAATTTCCTCATAACAACTTTTTTACGGGCCTTTTTGGTGTCCCGAGGCAGGGTCAACTTTCTCCTGAAAGTATCATTCCCTCTATACTCTAACTCAGTGGTTCTCAACCTTCCTAGTGCCGCGACCCTTTAATACAGTTTCTCGTGTCGTGGCGACCCGCAGATATGTGATATGTGTTTTCAGATGGTCTTGGGCGACCCCTTGAAAAGAGTCCCGCGACTCCCAAAGGGGTCGCGACCCACAGGTTGAGAACTGCTGCTCTAACTGAACTAAGTCTATATATATTTACCTGACTTGTGTTTATAAACTTCAATGGAGTCCTCATACGAATAAATATGCTAATCATAATACACAACTTAAAAAGGATTTTGAGCAACCAGTGCCGGGTTAACCTTATGCCAAAAGAGAAACGTGCCTAGAGGTGGCAAGGGCCTGTACATTCGGAAAGAGGGGCTTGAATGTACTTGCATTGACTCGAGGTAATATTTAGTACTGATGGCGATGGACATTTCAGACATCTCCCCATAGGCCATATAAAACAAGTTATGCTATTATTATAGCATTTTGGGAATAAATAAAAATAAATAAGGGAAACATCACAAGTCATAAACGTTTCTTAAGATGGTAATAATAATGAGCATGAATATTTTCAAAAGTGTTATCTTTTTATCACAGAAAGATTACAATTAATAGAACAACATCATCCATTGTTGCAGGGCAAACGCGACCGAAAATTGGGGGGGGGGGGGGGGATTTTTTTAAAAAAAAAATAATTTTAATATGTTTTTAAAAAGAATTACATTTCTCAGTAGGAATATTCACCCGGGGCACCTCAGGCAATATAATGAGATGCCAAAGGCTACTAAAAAAAAAAGTATTTTTTTTAAAAATACGGTCTTGGACTCGGTTCATATTCGACAATCTATAGGCCCTACTCATGGCGTAGCTAGAGTGGTACCGCCCGGGGCGGTCAAGATTTTTTTACGCTGCACCCCCAATCTACGAAAAGAACTCTGCAGTTGACCGAATTGAAGGGACGCCCCTCCATCCTTCCCCCCTATTGCTATGCCACTGCCTGGAATGTACATTGATGATTAATTGCACTGAAAAAAATTATTTTCAAAAAAATAATCAGGTCTAAAAATTAATTATCTATAGTGTATTGTATTCATATATTTGACTTTGATGAATGAAAGCGACAGATAACTCAGCTCTATGCCAATTAAAACGCAATAGAACTATACACCACCACAACAGATTTGACCTACATTAACCATGACGCATGTGAATGTGGGGCAAAACTGATTAAGCTGGTAGCTATTCAAATCTCAGCAACAGTGTGAACAACAACAAAATCATGAAATGTGAAGGGATGAATAAGATATAAACCTATATATAGTAACGCTAAAATCGTGAAGATGTATTACAAAGCTAAGTCTCTAAAGTCCCCACCAAGGTCCCTCGAAATCAATAGCTAATGATTATACACATACAAGGGATCGCCATAGAAATCATGCAGGGCACAACGAGAGCAGGGAAAAGAAGAGAACGACAGAAAAAGATGTATCTTCTGTATGTTTTAACGTTCTTTTAAGTGAGGGACGGCCACAGTTTGTCTATGGAACAAATGTACACAGAAATCGACAAATAAGATAAATTATAGACAGAGATTTTATGACACTGACACCGACCCCGAGGCAACAGTCACACTTTTCAACAAGTCAATTACCAGCATCGATTTCACAACAAAATACCCACTTTCAAAAGAATACGGGATAAATTGGTAGGATTTCCCGTGGCTTTTAAATCCACACAAAGGTACTAAATAAGCCAATACAATAAAATTACCACCAGGCAACCTTATTTATGAATGCTTATTGTTGGTGAGTGGGGTATGGGCTAACACTAATTATACCGGTTAAGCTCAGGTGGTCAGAGACGAAGTAAAAATAGAAGTAGGAGCAAAAAAGACATAACGACATTGAAAAATATGCAGGCGAATAAGCCTACCACGTCATTATCTTAACATTTTTTTTTTAAATAACAGTATTGGGAATATATATATATATATAATGCAATATTTAAATTGGTTATGGTAGTACAGGGAAGACATGATAGATTGGAAGGCAAGGAGACACCAGGTGGACAGTGTAGGAGCGGGTATCTCCAACGAGTTCGAGTAATGAGTTTTGTAGTTAGCTGGTAAAAGTGGAAAGTTCATGAAGACCATGGGTAGCGCTAGATAAATTATCAGTTTTTAAAAAATCTCAACGTGACAGATGCTAATTAGCGGGTAGAGACATGGAATAGGCGCGGGGAGTAGAGGATCTAGGCGGGAGAATGTTTTCTTTAAAGGTGTAGCAGTTTAATGACTGTGGGACGCGTATCTAGTAGAGTTTATAGCCACACGGCGGGAAATAAACGGGTGCAGTGTTTTGAGACACGGGTGGTAGAGTTAGAGTTTCGTGGACGATCATCCTGAAGTGATAGACACTGTGGTCCTAGTCATGGTCAAAGATAAACCTTGGGATAGACAGATAGACTCATGAATCCCGGTAAAATTAATATGGATAGCAAGAACAGGCCTGAAGGTAAGCAGCTCAGCAGCACACGAGAAGTGTCATGTAGGCTGAGAAGCTAGCTGAATTACAAAAGATGTCATTTGAGGATGATGAAGTGCCATGTAGGCTGAGAAGCTAGCTGAATTACAAAAGATGTCATTTGAGGATGATGAAGTGCCATGTAGGTTGAGAAGCTAGCTGAATTACAAAAGATGTCATTTGAGGATGATGAGTGTAAGACTTGTTGTAACCCAACAACTGTGTCGACATCAATGACACTGACAAGAGAGGACCAACAAGTTAACAAACAAACTTAAAAGTATTAGTGACCTGACCACTTCACACTCGCAAAGAGTTTGAAGCTGCTGCCAGTGGTTCTCAGACCTTCAATTTACTGCTATCGGCATCATTCAGATTTGACACTGAAATATCAACACATAATAATTTTGGCTGTGATGTGGCAATCGATTGTTTTAATTTGGGTCGATATTTTCAGTCTACAACTCAACTGTCAGAGGTTTTAAAGTATCGTTTACTCACAAACCCGTACTGACCAAAAGCTAGTTACAATTTCAGTGAGGATAGACCTGGCAAAGAAACTTTGTTTTTGGTATGCCTGGCTTGATCAGTTTTCTTCGCGGCTTGAGTTTTCTAGTCATCGTAAAGGGTCCAGTATCTATATTTTGTATTTTTTCCCTCACCCCATTCATCGCGGGTACCAAGTGGCATTTATAGTAACATCTTTCACTAAGTACAATGACTTTCCTCAAGGTGCTTGAAATCATGTGGAAAGTGAGTGGCACAATGGTGCTTAGCGGGATCCAACAGCATTCTTGGGAAACATTAGGGAATCCAGACCGATTAATTTATCCTAAGACTTATAAGATTTTAGAGGATCGAAGTAGACTAAGCTTTTGCCGGTATTATCCACAATCATATTCTTGCGGAACGCGCGACATCGCACTTCGTGGTAAAAATAGCTACAGTGGAAATGTTCATGATCTTTTTAAGCTGAGCATGGAGGCTGGCGACAAGGACTTGGAGACACATTTGCAGACGTCCGTTGGTAATGCTCGTTATTCTTCTTACAGATCCACAAGCAACTGAAAGAGATATGTGCGGAAGTAATAAAGACATAGATTATCACATCAGCAAACAATTCTATTAAATTCTCAATATTAGCCAATGAAACAGCTGACGTACCAGGAACAGACAATTATCGTTGGCGGTAAGTTTTGCAGAATGCGCAGAGGGTGCATTTAAAATGTGTGAAGTATTTATCGGATTTCGGTCACTGTAGCAAATTACGGCATTTGCAAATGCATATGCTATTATACTATTATGAATAACTGCAATGAATGTGGTCTGGGCACGATAAAATTACTTGGACAAGAAAAACGGTTATTCCGCAATGGTAAGACAGGAAGGCGGCGTTCAGACTAAAATACGCAATATTTTTCCAAAGCAGCTTCTGTTCCTTGCTCTGCGCTTCGGCTCATCTTGGTGGTTAATGATTTTAATTCACTTGTTCAAGTGCGTAATGCTACTGGGACAATCAAAACTATCACTAAGTTTTCTTCGAGAAAGCAAAAAGTGAATGTCGTTAATACCTAATGTTCCTTTATTCTCTGAAACTCGATGGTTCGCAAAATAGAAAATTATTCGCATTTTCAGTGAGAGTTTCGAGGTGACATGCAATCATTTGCACAATCTGGCAACAAATGATACTGGTGAAACGAGACAAGATCTTCACCAACTATTGTGTCAATGTTCTTCACCTCTCACCACCTATTGTGTTCACGTTCTTCTCCTCTCACCAGCTATTGTGTCCATGTTCTTCCCCTCTCACCAGCTATTGTGTCCATGTTCTTCCCCTCTCCCCACCTATTGTGTTCACGTTCTTCCCCTCTCACCAGCTATTGTGTCCATGCTCTTCCCCTCTCACCAGCTATTGTGTTCACGTTCTTCCCCTCTCACCAAATATTGTGTTCATGTTCTTCCCCTCTCACCAGCTAGTGTGTTCATGTTCTTCCCCTCTCACCAGCTATTGTGTTCATGTTCTTCCCCTCTCACCAGCTATTGAGTTCATGTTCTTTCTCTCTCACCAGCTATTGTGTACATGTTCTTCCCCTTTCACCAGCTATTGTGTTCATGTTCTTCCTCTCTCACCAGCTATTGTGTCCATGTTCTTCCCCTCTCACCAGCTGTTGTGCCCATGTTCTTCCCCTCTCATCAGCTATCGTGTTCATGTTCTTCCCCTCTCACCAGCTATCGTGTCCATGTTCTTCCCCTCTCACCAGCTATCGTGTTCATGTTCTTCCTCTCTCACCACCTATTGTGTCCATGTTCTTCCCCTCTCACCAGCTGTTGTGTCCATGTTCTTCCCCTCTCATCAGCTATCGTGTTCATGTTCTTCCCCTCTCACCAGCTATTGTGTCCATGTTCTTCCCCTTTCACCAGCTATTGTGTTCATGTTCTTCCTCTCTCACCAGCTATTGTGTCCATGTTCTTCCCCTCTCACCAGCTGTTGTGTCCATGTTCTTCCCCTCTCATCAGCTATTGTGTCCATGTTCTTCCCCTCTCACCAGCTATCATGTTCTTCCCCTCTCACCAGCTATAGTGTTCATTTTCTTCACCTAAATTTTTCGTATGTCTTATGATTATCTCTACATACATAGCGATACTGGAACCAGTAACTCAATAATTAAATTACTAGCAACACACCTGCATTTTATAAGTGTACATAAACATATTTGTAAATTAACGGACATTTTACGAGAACATCGTCAGAGTGTTGAAACTCAGTTAAAGAAAAATATCTATGAAAAAAGTCTTGGCTCTTGCAGCTTTATAGTTAACATTGAGTATGACAAATATATCGCAGTAATCCTATAAGCTCTAATGACAAGCGTGAAGACCCAGACTCTGAAGAAGACTGCTTTAGACAAACAATATTTGTTTAGTAGTTTGATTCTATAATATCATCTCTGACCAACAGTTTCTCTGGAGACAACAGTCCCGAGTTCCAGCTATTCAGACTTCCATCAGCCTGATATCATGACACGTTTTAATCGTGTCGAGATTTAGGGGAGCATTGATATCATTTATAGTTTGTACTCGGTTGACAACTTTGAACCTGAAGCAATGAAGTGGTTTGATTTTTAGAGCATGCAGCAACAGTCACAATCTATTAAAAATGTCTTGCAGCGTATCGACTTGCTTCCAAGCACAGACTTTTCCCCATCATTCGCCAAGCTATTTTTTTTTATTGTACTTGCTTTATCAACAACAACATGCACCGTGGAGCGTTCTCTTAGTACCCTCAGAAGAGTCAAAACTTGGCTTCGTTCGACAATGACTGGCGAACTTCTTTCAGGGTTGTGTTAGCTTAGTGTATATCGTTTAAATGTGAACAGAAATAAAGCAGATTTTATTCAGAAAGTAAATGAAATATTTGGAAAGCATAAACGTCGACTTAAATTTGTTTTCAGAGATTGAAATGAAAGAATATCTAGAAATGTGTGAGCCTATACTATTAGTTGTATAGTTTATATTATAAGCTTACTAATTTATGTTAAGAAACGGTTTTTTTTCAAAATGAATGCTTTATGTTTAAAAAGTAAATTTAAAAAAAAATAGGCTACTGTTAATAAATAAGCC
The DNA here is from genome assembly GCA_964033795.1 of Lymnaea stagnalis. NCBI lineage: Eukaryota > Metazoa > Mollusca > Gastropoda > Lymnaeidae > Lymnaea > Lymnaea stagnalis. The sequence continues at coordinate 421,341 of CAXITT010000121.1, forward strand.
TACTCTCTTTAGCTCTCATGTATAATGTTTATATTATAAAAAGGAATGTCCGAAGTTTGATGATTCCCCTGGGAAAATTCCTGCGGGCGCCCATGACCTGTAGGCCTATTGTCACTTACAGGCCGGCAGGTAGGGTGTAGGACTGTCTCTAGGCTATTTCTCAAAATACCCGGACCCGGTGTAAAAAAAACAACAAAAAAACTGTACCCGGGAAAGCCCTATTTTAATATAATAGGCCTACTGCTGACCGGGCGCATCGAGTGAGTTGTGCGTTAAGTTATATGAGCATCAGTGGTGAGGAAAGATTTGTCAATTAAAAACATAAAAATAATTGCGAGCTCGGGGGGGGGGGGGGGGGGGGGGGGGGGGGGGGGGGGGGGGGGGAGAGGAGGAATAATCGGTTTCACATTTTATTATTGTCATCAGCATCATGCTTCATGTTCAATACTGACAGCTCATACTCATGGGCCCCAAGGAGCGCCAGCCCGGGCATACTACAAGCATTATCTATATGGACAATGAATAGAAGTTACTATATATCCCTATATGTACTGTACCCATTGTCCCAAACGCCTTAATCCAACTTTCATACCAAGGACAAATTAGAGTGCAGAAAAATGTTGTTGTTTTTTTAAATAATATATACAGGATGGGCCAATAAAAGTGAGAACATTTCCTAGCGTGCAATGTCTTTATTTGCGTAATGCATTTTTTTAGAAATCTAAAATTATTTTATACTTTGAAGTGCATTTTAAATCGTCTTTGATTGAAAGTTTTTTTCTTTTTTTTTAATATATATTTTAATTATCGTTTCACCCCGAAAGATATTTAGGCACAAATCACACATCTTTTTCTAAAAACTGGCTGTTTCAATCTAAAGTTCAGCCCGTTTCATAAAGCTTGATCTTCCAAGCATTTCGTATATTTTGTATAGCATTGCGTCAAACTATTAAACTAATAATTAAAAAATCTATGTTATGGAAATGGCAAATCCATCCAATATTAATTGACACTAAATTGCATTGGCAACTTAAGTAAAACATATTGCGTAAGAATTTTAAAATCTAAGATTTATAGTGCGAAATATGAAAATAGAAAAGGAAGAAGTTTTAGCCAACGCATGGCGATCAGCTTCTGCGCAGACAGTTCCATCCGGGGAATTTCTCTCTAGCTCATAATGTATTTTGTTAATGGCGGTCAAGGTGGTTAAATGATTAGAGATGAAAATAATACTGATTTGCCATCTGTGTTTTTGATTATTGTATTGTAATGTAAACGGATTTTTTTGTTTATGTCAAAATGATGGAAGACATTAGTATCGATAATGGTAAGAAAGATCTTCGAACCATTGAAATCGATCAAGTGAACAATGAATTGGGATCAGCACCTCCTCCGTCTGCAGGGAAAACTGCCGTGGAACCACACTCCAATTTCGGTCCTGATATGTCAGGAAGTGATGAGGACGAAGCCTCGGAGGTAAGCAGTGATGAAGAAATGATTTTGAAGGCAAAGTGTATATTTTCTTTTGTTGGTACGTACGTAAGACTATGCCCGTGATGCAAATGGTATATTACCAAACAGAAGTGAAAAGGAAGGGTCCGTAAGTTGAGTAAGTCAATGAGTTTGAGTTGATTGGCCTCTTTTATTATTAGGGGGTAGGCGTAGGCCCTAGCCCTAAGACTAATTTAACATTTCTTTAAAACCACCATTCATTTGAATTGTTTTTGCTCATTCATCAGTTTGTTCTAGCATTACTACAGTTAAGAAGTGTTTTTTTATTTGCTTATAATGAGCTGTCAGATTCAACAAATCAGAGATTGGCTTTCTTATCTACATTTTTACAGACACCTTAATTCCTTAAATTCATCACTGTAAATACCGGTACGTAAAAAGTGCAATCTGCTAATGCCACATCCCAGTGGTGTCAGTGTCAGACTTGGATGTCACAAAGCAAAGGAGAAAGGGCTGATGAAGATTACAAACTTAGCACTTCAGGGTTTGGGTTAGTTCAAGAAAATAGGCCAGTGACCTGATCAATTAGTTTTCTTTCTAAGGGGCACATGTAAATAAATTAATTACGCACTAATTAAAAAGAAAATTGTCTGCAATAAATATCAAAAGGTTCTTAATGTTTTGTTTTACAGAAAGCTATACTGATCTGTGAATCAGGATCAGTTAAAAATCAATGCTTAAATAAAGTCAAACCTTAAAGGCCTGAAAGCTTGAGTTAATAGGCCTACATCATATTCATAGATATGTAGATACAATTAAAATGGACAATTTTTCTCCAAATTTTTTTTGGTCAAAACGACAATGGTTATGTAAATAATTTATTCAGCCTTCTGTCACAGGCTTATTTCTTCTAGTAATTGGATATAATTGGTAGTTGTGTACCGGGTATCATATTTTATGCTAAGAAAATAGTTCAAATAATGTTAAAATTAATATTCATCCCTTTCAGCTGATATGTAAATGTCAGTGTCTACACGTCCGGCGACCGATTAATAGTGCAGGAGGTATTCATCCGGAGGGCATGTCATTATGCTTTATTTATCATTGTCACTTTATTTATCATTGTCACTTTTTAACCATTTGTTTATTATATAGGCCTAATTGAAAACATGAAATTAAATGGAAGTTAATAAGTTTAAAACACTTAATAATAAGTGAAGATAAAAACAATACCATAGAAGTATGTTTACAGTCAATAAATGACTAAAGCTGTCAAGTGATAAGCCTGACGGACAAATAGCTGGCACAACTCTGTTACAGCGGTTATGTAACTTGGTATCCGGATGAATATCTCGAGAACAAATTTGTCTCTGTGTAGACACTTCATATTTAGATTGATTCTCTCCAGAATCTAATCACTTTCTTGTAAGCAGTATCAAAAATATACATAATCATTGTATCCACTGCTGCTCTAGTCCAGCATTGTGAAAAAGCATGTATGATGGTAAAGGTAGCATGTAAATTCTTATTTTCAGAATATGAAATGCATAAATCGATAGCTGATCTATTTTATTTAAAATAATGATCCTACACATTTTACAATGTTAATTGCATAATGTCAATGAGCACAGTATATTAGTTGCATCTTTACCTATATATCAGTTACTAGAAACTTAGGTCATTACTCCATTAAAATGACTGTTAATTGATCAAATACTGACAGATCAAACAAGAATTCACTTTTTTTTATGTTTGTCAGTACTACATGTCCACTGTGTTCAGTATGGCAAAGTTGTTTTAATACACATAGAAAAGGATGCTCATAGCATAGCAAAACTTGGTATATTTCAGTTTTAAAATGTGATGATTAACAACTATTTTCAGTTTGTAATGTGTGGGATAACTATTCAGGGAGGAAATAACATAACAAAAAATGGCAGGTTGGGTAGCAAATGTTAATTTTAAAGGATTTATTTTTATAAACTAATACGTAGACATAGAAAATTAAATTCTGTTGAGGCAGAACCATTTTTGTACCCATATCACATCATCTGTTGCGATGCCTCTTTTCACTGTTTGAATTAACGCCTCTTTTCATTGTTAGAATTAACAACTATTTTTCTTCAATAAAGGCAAAATATCCATATGAAAAGGAGACCATAAAAATGCATAATTTTAAGTTCTTTGAAACTGGCATGAATTATCGTGATTTTTATCTAGTCTGCTGAATGATAATTTGTAGCAGTGTAATAGGCATCACCCACTAATAACTACTGTGCTTTCAAGTACTCATTGTCACATATGTTCAGACTATTTTGTTGTTTTGATTGTGTAAGTAGCCATTTTCGTTAAAAACGTAATTGTGAGGGTTGCATAATTAATGTTCTGTATGTTAATATCTTTATGGGGGAAAACCCTCATATGTTATATTATCTATAATATGTAAACAATTTACTTGTATTAAAGGTGTTCTGCTAAAACTGCACACATTATTTTCATCTGTCACCAACGGTTCGCATCATAATTGTTAATGAATTCTGCTTTTCAGATTCAGGCTTTCCATCTGAAAAATATTGCTGCTTTCAAATAAATAACACTATTTATACCTCTTTTAAAAACTTTTTCTGCCAATTCCTTTTTGATAGAAATACAATTAAAATTAATTATTCTGCTTGCTGAACTGTTTTTACATATTTAAAAACAATTTTTTGTCTTTTATGGTCATTCTCCAGCCTTTCCAAAACTAATTTGTTAAAAATAGGACTTAACTTAGGGTTTATAGTGTCAACATCTGACTTAAATGTTACCATCACCACTAAGGCCAATACTGCTATTACTAGCACACTTAAATTAAAAATCTCTGAAATCATTGTTTTCATTTTAATCCATTTGAAATAGTTTAAGTTAAGAAAGTCTGTTGATTTTGCAATCTAAAGGGTACCATCTCCAGTTTCAGACATAATGCAGTTATAATAAATTGATCGAATCCACCCCCCCCCCCCTTTTTTTTTTTGTTCCGCCCCACTTCTCGGTGTATGACTCCCGTGTCCACATTTAGCCATAAATTCTCCCAGCGTCCTGTAACTTGATCAGAGGCCATTTTTCGGACCTAGCATACCATTACTGATTTTTACAATGATTTTAGTTTTAAAGAATAATGTTAAAAATGTCTGTAATTTATGGTTTTTAAGTGCAATTCTTTACTATAGTATTCTGCTTTTCATGTGACGTCACATTGCTTAAAGCTGCCCCCTCCCACCACCTCACACACACACACACACACAGTCGTCACAAAAATCTGACCCCCCTCCCCCCTAGATGTGTGATGTCATTTATGGATGGCCTCTTAATGGTATTGTTAAGAAGTGCATAACTTATGGTTTGTTATATTTTATTCTATATATTATCTCTTCAGTGTCAACTAGGTTAAAGCAGGAAATGTTAAATTTTTTTCCCCCAGGTTGATTCATTTATTTTAGATGAAAATGATATTGAAGAAACTGAGCAGGGCTTAGAAGCATCAAAGTTTCTCCTTGCAGCTGAAGCTGAGGGGCAAGGAATTCAGACTGTGGATCCACAGACTCAAGCCAGATTAGAAGCACTGCTTGAGGCTGCTGGTAAGATTTGTATCACATGTTCTTTATGGCTCCTTTTAGTTTATCAATTTAAATATCTGTGTTTTATTGGCTGTGTTTATTGAATCATTATGGCTGTGTGAATACTTCATTTCTTCAACTTTAGGTATTAGCAAGTTATCTTCAAAAGATGGAAAAGCATTATCTGACCCTGAAGTGCTACGAACGCTGACCTCCTCAGTTAGCAGTGCTCTTGATGAAGCAGCACAGGCATTGCATCGTATGCGAGATACACAGGGACAGCTTGTGTCTGCGGATGGGTGAGGTTTAGCACATAGGGCTCTCTAATATATTTATATTTTGTCATCTGCTACTTATTTGCGCAAATAAGATTTTTAAGTAAATTTATTTTAGTTGCTGAAATGTCTTATGTTCCCATGTCTTGGCTTAAGTTTGTTCATTTAAAAGAAAATCAACTTAAATAATGCAGTGTTATAAAAATGTTAACAAATACATTATATTATCTTAATTTTGCCTTTATAAATTTGTTGGTTTGCTTTGTAGTATGCAGCTTGAAACTAATGGAGAGAATGAGTCACTTGTACATCGTTCCAGTTCTGGCAATGCTGCTGATGCTTCAGAAGAGGGTGAAAGTCTCCTTTCTTTGGCTTGTTCTGCAGGATATTATGAATTAGCTCAAGTATGTTTTATTACATTTTAAAAAATTTAAATTTATTTTAAGTTGACACCAGACATATCTGTTTATGAAACAATTTAATTAGTTTTGTGCATAATAACTTGGTGCTGATGCTGATTATAACATATAAACAGTCAGTTATGCTACACCAAGGACCTTAAGATTAAATTTTAAAAATTTTAACACTGAGTTACAAATGTTTGCTGTCACCAGAACAAAATACCTTTTTAATAATTAGGTGCTGTTGGCTATGAAAGCTAATGTGGAAGACAGAGGGATTAAAGGAGATTGTACACCATTGATGGAAGCTGCCAGTGGTGGGCATGTTGACATTGTCAGGTTGCTGCTACTTCACAATGCTGATATTAATGCCCAGTCATCTGCAGGTTAGAAACTTGAATGAAAATGTATTAAACTGCTACAGAAATAGAAAAGTAATTTTTCTAAATGGTTTTCCTCTGTTTCAAACATGTGTGAGATAGAGATTTATTTCTTAAGATTGAATTAACACTGGTGTATTTGCGATAGGTAACACTCCTCTTCATTATGGGGCTTGTGGAGGATTCAAGGAGGTTGTCCAAGAGCTGTTACTTCATGGGGCAAATGTTGAAATCCACAATGAAAATGGACACACTCCTCTGATGGAAGCTGCCTCAGCTGGCCATGTAGAAGTTGCTAGAATACTGTTAGAACATGGGGCTGGAATCAACACCCATTCAAACGAGTTTAAAGAAAGTGCTCTAACTCTAGCATGCTATAAAGGTTTGTGAAGGATGTGAATATTACAAAATTATGATTGTGTAGTGTTAAGAGGATTTTTAAAAAAGTTATTAGAATGTCGGTGTTATCTGAATTTGTTTAAATGCACTTAAGTCCAACTTAATTGAATTAATTTTGTTAAAATATGTATCATTTCAAATTTTGGATGGAATTTTATGATGTTCTTGCATTCTTTAATAGGCTTTGTCATTTCTCAGACTGGAAAACGTCAAAGCGTACTATTTTAAGAAGGTTGGCGGACAAATATTGCTTAAAACATGGCAGCTTATAGCGTGTTTCAGCTTATCTTTCGGACGATCCTTGTATCTAGAGTCACTGTTGCATATGCCGTTCGCGCAATCAAGTCCCATTTCAGAAAATAGAAGTTTAAAAAAATGTGTAAAATATTTAGTAAAATAGAGTTGTAAACAAGTTTCAGGGACACTTCGATAACATAGTAATACTGAACAGTGTTGACATTTTGTCAGCGCTGAGTACCCAGATGATGAGTAATGTTGACATCAGTTCTATCAATAGATTTCCGCCATTAAATGACAAGCCCTATATGAAATTGAAAAAAACTAAATAGGGTTAATTTAAAAAAAGCTATGAATGCCACATTTTAATTATACTTTCAAAATGTACATGTCTTAAAACTGACATTTTATTTCAGGGCATTTGGACATGGTAAAATTTCTACTAGAGGCTGGTGCCGATCAAGAACATAAGACAGATGAAATGCACACTGCCTTGATGGAAGCGTCAATGGATGGACATGTAGAAGTTGCTAGATTGCTGCTTGACAGTGGTGCACAGGTATTGTTAATATCAAAAATGTTTTATGCCATCCAAAAGCAGTGTAGAATTATTATTTTTTAAATAATTTTTTTAGGTAAATTGTATAATATTTTAACTTAAACCTAATGTAAATTTTCAGGTAAATATGCCAGCAGATAGCTTTGAGTCTCCTCTAACTCTAGCTGCATGTGGTGGTCACATTGAACTTGCCAGTCTACTGATTGAACGTGGGGCTAACATTGAGGAAGTCAATGATGAAGGATACACACCACTCATGGAAGCTGCAAGAGAAGGCCATGAAGACATGGTCGCTCTCCTTTTGTCTCAAGGTATGACTCCTATTAAAAAAAAGAATTTATATAGGTTTTTTAATATTGACTAGCTTTACTAGCTTTTTTGCTGTTGTAATAATGGCATTACCTTTTGAAAGAACTCATACTGTTTTTTTAGGGGCTGATATTAATGCACAAACTGAAGAAACTCAAGAAACTGCCCTCACTTTGGCTTGTTGTGGTGGATTTCTTGAAGTAGCTGACTTCTTATTGCGTTCTGGAGCCCTAATTGAATTGGGCTGCAGCACTCCCCTAATGGAAGCTGCTCAGGAAGGTCATTTGGAGCTTGTGTCCTTTTTATTGCACTCAGGTCAGTATTCCTATATCATACATGAACATTTTGTTTTATCTGATTTAACATAGTAAACCATACATTTTGAGGGTAAATCCCTATTACAATATTATTAACTTAACATTGTTTTTTAACAAACATGTGGGATCTTCTTTTTTAGGGGCCAATGTTGAAGCACAGACTGGAACAGGAGACACTGCACTAACATACGCTTGTGAAAATGGACACACTGATGTTGCAGAGGCTTTATTGGAATGTGGTGCTAAGCTGGTATAAGACTAAATATTTTAAGTTTCGTTATGTCTTTCATTTGTTCGCATTCATAAAGTTTTTTTTAATCATTTTTTAAAAATTAAAGCTTTACTTTGAAAGATAGAACTATAGATTTACTCTACAAAATGATTATTTATTTGTCCTGATTTCATTGAGTGGATGAGCTATCATTCATTAAGAGAGCATTTAAAATTTCAGTATGGTATTAAAAGGTATTACATTTTTTCATTTTAGGAACATGAATCTGAAGGTGGTCGAACACCTCTTATGAAAGCAGCAAGAGCTGGACACTTGTGCACTGTTCAATTTCTCATCAGCAAAGGTGAGGCATACAAAACCTAGGGTTTCTCCCTTTCTCTCTGTTTAAAATGGCGATTTTTTTTATGATTACACACTATATATTTTCTTCAATCATTAGGTGCTGATGTGAACAGGGCAACTACTTCTAATGACCATACGGTATTATCTTTGGCATGTGCTGGGGGCCATTTGGCAGTTGTAGAGTTGCTATTACAACATAATGCTGATGCGAATCACAAACTTAAGGTGATATATTAAATTATTCCAGATGTTTAGCCATTCCAATGAAGTTCAGGTTATTATGTCATAAAAAATTCATAACTGAACAGGGCTTTTATTGTTGATTGAGGGGGGAGGGGGGGGGGGAGAGATTTTTTTTCTTTTGTCACTTTGATGTGTGTAGCTTAAATATAGATGAGTCTTAATACAAGGATTTTCTCCTCCCATAGATTGTTATGTTCTCAGCCTTCTTACTGAGAATCAAGGTTTTGTAGTTTTTCATTATTTTTTTTCATTTGCAAGGATGGTTCTACAATGGTCATTGAAGCTGCAAAAGGTGGGCATACCCAAGTTGTCAAATTGTTGCTAGAGTGGCCTAACCGATCTCCGGTCAGTTTAGCTGCTGAGCAATTAGCCCAACTAAGTGTTGCTGATACACCTTTGGAAGAGGTGAGTGTTAATTTGGTGTCCTGAGAGATGTTTAGCTCTGTCTGTTGAATTTCCTATGTGACAATGTTAATTTTATTATGTAAGCTGATTGAATTAATTTTTTTATTGTTTTAAGCCTCGTGTTCCTGTCCAAGGACTAGCCAACATTGTTCCACCAAGTGAACCTGACTCACAGTTTCCTTTAGCATCTGCCATGCAGGGTATCTTTATTTTTCAGTCACTGTTGTTATATCTTTTAAATCTTATTAACCCATTGCTCTTGCTGCACTGGTTGTAAAAGTAAATTTTAGTTGTGAAATGAAAACAAGATCAAAATTTGACACTTGATTCCAAAAAAAAATATGGCTTGGGACACATTGAGATTAATAGCTTTAAAGTCATAATAGATATTATCAAAAGCTAAAATGAAATGTGCAATAGTGACAGTGATAAGAATAACTATATTGATGATTAATTCGCAAAATACAAAATTCACAAAGGAGCTTATGAAAAATGATTAAGTTTTGCTTAATGGTTTTTCAGTTAAAACACCTGAAACAATCAGACAAAACATGCAGAAATCTTTGACCAAACGAGTCAGTGGTGGCCAGCTTGATGGAAAAGGAATAAGCAAATTCTGTAATGCTGTGATACCTGAAAACTACCCACAATTTTTCAACAACACTGGCCTACTTGATGACAAAATCATTGACAAGGTGTGTTTTATATAACTTTAGTAATTTTAACAGAATGTCCTCCTTGTCTTTCAAAAAGATGTTGCGATGTTGAAGTCACAACAAAAATTCTTTTAGTTCATTGGTTCAACAAATATTTTTAAGGATAATGCACAGTGGAGTCCAGCTTCCATAATTAAAAAAACAAAAATAGAAGCAATGCCACATCGGGCATTAAAATAAATATGACTCTCTGGTCCATATTTATTTCTTTTTCTGAAGTAAAAGTTCACTTATCTATTGATAAAGCAGTGCAACTGCATAACACCATTTACATTAAAATAGTATTTTATACATCTTGTAGTTTCTAGGTACTCTTTTTAAATGGTCTTGAAGCAGTTAATAAGTTTTTCTTTACTTATGCAAAAGCAGACCTGGTTGCTTTTATGATTTTAGTGTCAAATATATTATTTTGTGATGTCCTTTACAACTGTTTGCAGTGACCTGTCAGAATTACAGTTTTAAGAGACCAGGTTGAAAAGAAATATTCCTGTAGTTTTTACGCTTCAAAATCTTTTTTGGTTGTTAGTTTTAGCTCCTGTCTAAATCCTGCGGTGAATGGACTGAGAAATATGATTGGTTGGGGACCATCCATAATTATATTACATTGATGGAAGTGTTCTAGAGTTGACTCCTATTGTTGATTAGGGCTGTGGGGGAGTTGCTGTAGGAAATAATTTTGTGATAAAATTATTTCATTCTTTGGCTGAACCACAGCTATTTGGAATATGGAGATAATTAAGAATTTAAAAAAAAATTCAGTTATCTACTTTTGGAGTGAACTTTTATGGATGTGATGCGAATAGTTATTGTATGCATAATACAGGGTGTTTATTTATTAACTGTAAGGATACAACATTCTATGATTTTGAAGTGGTAAATTACTATTCTGAAAGAATATTGTACTGTTTTTGAGTTTCCGGGGTAACCAGGTCTGTAAAAGGTGACATACTTGTTTACCATCAAACATAAGGTCATATAAATTTTAATCCCAGAAATTCAAAAAAGAAAATAAATTACATATTTTATTTTAACATCACTGATGTCAAATAATGGACATAGGTTAATATGTAAACAAAAACAAAAAAAGTAAAAATTTATTTGATCAAAAAATAATTTAGGATGAAAAGATGAGTACCAACCAAGCAACAAAAGATGAGCAGATTTTAACAAAACATCTGAATTTGAACAAATTAGACTTGGAACTTCAGGAAAAAGCTCCAGTCCCAATTTTTTATCCTCAACAAGAATCTGTTCCCTTTCAAGATATTGACTTGCAGCTCAAATTAAAACAGTCACCTTCTTCACCCGTGTCTCCATTGACTAGCCTCATAACAGCTGCAGGGGTAAGAACAAATACATTTTTATTCAGCTAAATTATAAAACTTAAGCCTTGTAAAATTCATTCCTAGATCTAAATTTTGAGATTTAACATAACAATCTGATGAGTACTATTTATATTATGTACTTGTGCTCCACAACTTTTGGATAAAACCAAGACTTTTGTTGGATACAATTTTAACTTAAGTTTTTAGCAATATGATTTATTTTTCTCTTATCAGCTGTTTTCAAACAGAGCTAAAATAAACTCTCACAATATACAAATTAAAAAAAGGCAGTATTTAATTAAGGGACACGTTTTCTTGAATCTGCAGTTCTTAGTGGCAAGATAATATAAGGGAAAGAATTAATATTTTGCCATCAGCTAGTAAGATACAAATTTTTAAAAGACTTTCATACCAAATGGACTCCACTGTACATATTAATAAAATTAATCTTTAGTCTTTTAGCAAATTTAATGAAGTAATGCTTATTTTCAGTTTATTTTATTTTTAACGATCCCTTTTAATTGTTAAAGTTTGTATTTGGTTGATACACAACTTAACAGAAGAGTAGAATGTTTCATTCCTAGCTTCCCTGATTAAAATTTAGCTATTTTTATAAATATTCTTCTCTCAGGCAAAACAGGGTGAAGATATAGCTAAACTCTTTGAGATTCCTAGTCAAACTTTGGGTATGACAGATCCCTTGAACTTAGACCAGTTCAACGAGTTTGCAAAGTTGTTGGCATGTAGTGAATTAGGACCTGGAACATGTAGTGAGACTTATTTACAGGTATATTTTCTCCTCTAATTTTGGACTAATTTGTATAATTCTTGGCTTTTTGCAAATTAAACGTAAAAATGCTTTAAATAATTAAAATTGATTATGGTTACATAAAAACAACCAATGGTCAAAAATCAGTTTAAATATTATAATTGAAATCCAATTGATATTCTGAAATCTGATTAACATGCAAAATCAATTTTAGAATTGCTTGATAGACATATTGGAATATTTTACTCCAGATATTTTGTAAAATCATTGCTGTATAGTATAAATGAGTTACATTCACAACTTAAAAAGTCATGTGCATAAGAGAATTAACTACAGTTGGCTACAAACTTGGTAATAATGCTTATGCCCATAATATCCCTGCAAAAGTCGGGAAGGTGGACAAGGAGTACCCTATATTTTTCTTTTGATCTGTGCAATTAGAATCAAATTTTTATATATGGGAAATATAACACGCTTTATTTTTTATATAATTATGAGTGAAAATCTTTTTGAAAGAAGTGCATGTTTGGTAAGTAAAAGACTATTTGATTTTATAGGTTCAGGCTCATTTGCAACAACATCAGCAACAATTATTGTTGCAACAGCAGCAAGGACAAGCATTACATCTTTCTGCACCGCCCCCTCCACCATCACCAACATTGGTAACTACCACTGCTGGCACTGTTTCCACAACAGACAATCGTCCTGGTGGAGGAAAGAATCAAGGAACTAAGAGAAATGGTTCTAGCAAAGTTACCAGAACATTTAAAAGTTCACAACCTCTACAGCAACCGCCTCCACCTCCACCACCCCCTCCTCCACCTTCGTCTGTGCACCCTCTCTTGCTTCCACTGGCTGGCCAATCACAAGCCCTGTTGTCCCAGGCTCCTCTGGTTTTTCAGACTGAGCATAATGGAGGTAAGGTATCTTATTTTTATAGTTTAGGTTGATATATATATATTGTGTGGTAAGTTTAATGAGAGACAAGATGAACTAGAGAATCATGTGTGTTCTAACAGAAACCTGTTGTCAGAAAATATAAGTGTAAATTATGAAGTTAATTCCTGACTAGTAGGAATTTTAAAATGATGGCCTGAAGTGAAGTGTATAAATTAAGTAAATATAAATGTAATTAAATCCTTTTATATATTATGCATGTCTTTTTTTTTAACCTAGCAACTTATTTCATAGCTTATGCTTCAAATACTTTATCTCCAGCAAGGTGACTTAAAATTTATTTTCCATCTTTGCACCAGATTTGTATTTGTTTTTATGATAATCAATTTCTCCAGCACCACAGAATGTTGATGTCTCTATTATGGGAGCATCAAGTTCTCAGCAACAGCTTCATTCTCTTAGTCAAGTTCAGTCTCAATTGACCACACCATTACCTGCGCACCAGAATCAACTGTCATACCCTCCTCAAATTATGCCGCAACCGCAGGAGCAGCTTTTGCAGCAGATGCTTAGCCAGCCTGGCTTACAGCAGCTACAGATGCAACAAATTTCACAACAGGTTGATTTTTTATATATTAATTGTATTAAATTCTGATTTAAAGTGTCTAAGATAAACAATCCTCTTAAAATTAACAAGCAAAAAAATTGTTGTGATGTGATTTTTAAATGAAGCTTTGAGTTTTATTTTCTGTTAAAATTGAAAAGGAAACAATTTATGTACGAGAACCATTAAAAACCATAATGTACTATAAATGTCTTAATTCATGTAGGTGCAGCCAAACCAGCATGGTTTACAAAGTGATGTTACCACACAGATAACACCTAGTCCACATGCCCACCTGTCACAGCAGCAGCAACAGATGCTGCAACAGCAACAGCAACATGCACATCTTTTACAGCAACAGTTGCAACAATTGAAAGCACCTGTTCCTCCTGGAAATCAAACTGTTACAACTAAGCCACCAGTTAGTTTTTGTATTTAAATTTCATTATTTTTGTTAAACTGAAATCCACTTAAAACTAGGAAAAAGTTTAAGATTTGATTGCACATTCAGAAAATACATTTTTGCTTCTTGATAAAATTGAGATCATTTTGTACTTATTGTTAATTTTTTCAAACCTTTATTTGATGATTTCCATGCTTTTAGTTCTGAGAGGTAACTATATTTTAACATAGAAGGAGCTATTGACCAGTGGTAATAAATACTAATCAGTTAACTGGAAGTAAAGTTTTGTATTGGTATGAACATTTATTCACCTTGTTTGATTCTTTAGTTTTATATTTGTGAAAATTGCTGGTAAATATTTAATGTTAAAAATATTGCAGTCGTGTGAATTTGCATTGGTTTCTTGCTAGACTTCTACATTTAAAAACATTAATATCTATCATTGTCCTTAGTGACACATCTTTGTGTGGTAATTTACTCAGATTTATATATGACATTAACAATATAATTTATCTTGGGCCTTCCTTAACCCAGTGCTTTCCAAATTTATGTAACAAATGCCCCGATTTTTTAAGTTAAATAAAATGTGCACCCAGTAAATTATTGTGCCAATTTTTTAAATTTCTTTAAATAATATAAGCCATTTAACATGAGCACTGCTCACCTTTCTCCCGTGGAAACTTTATATTCAAATGGTCTTTTCTCTTAATATTAATTCGAATATCCAAGTAAATTAGTAAACATTCAGATGTTCAATCTGGATACAATATTTTATTTATTCAAATTTCAGGTTCGTAAACAGCAACGACTGGTACAAAATACAACCCAAACCATCAATCATCAAAACACAATTGCAAATATAGATGGAGTACTTCCTCATGGAAATGTTTCCCCTCAGGTTCCTGGGAATGCTGCTGCTTACTTATCTGTTGATGTAGATTCCCAGACAGAGAGCAATCATGATACTGCTCTTACACTTGCTTGTGCTGGGGGCCATGCAGAGCTAGTAACTCTATTACTAAGCAAAGGGGCTGATATTGAACACCGAGATAAGAAGGGTATGTGTCAAGTATGGGAGTTCATTAATAATTGTTGCGACTGAATATTATGTTCATTGCATTTTTTTTTTTTAAACGAAATCTGCTGTATAAATGAATTTTTTATAATAATAAATATTTTTAAAATAACTCTATTTTGTACCCTTTTTTTTCTTAAGTTTTTTAACCTATTATAATTTTCTGTGCACTCATTATTGCTATTAAAAATTGTAACAGATAACAATCTTTTTTTTAAAATGTCACCTCATCTCCCACCTCAACACCCTCTCTTTTCTCTCTCATCCTCCATACCCTATCATCATTTTCTGAGCCATTAATAAACAATTCTATGGGCAATCCACTATCTTCCTGTTATCCACACAAGACCAAAAATGTGGGTGTATATTTAAACTCCAAAGCATACATATATAGATATATTTGTAACACTTAACTTTAATTTCTGAAGGTTTTACTCCATTGATATTGTCTGCAACTGCCGGCCATGTGGATGTGGTAGAAATACTTTTGGATCATGGTGCTGATATAGAAGCTCAGTCAGAGAGAACAAAAGATACTCCTTTATCTTTGGCTTGCTCTGGTGGGAGATATGAGGTAATACAAGTCAAGTGATTGGTCAGAATATGCTTCTTTTCTTAGTGTTGCCATTTTTCTAAAATATATAAAAAATTAAATGTTATAAAATTAACGTTACTTTTGAAGTTTTTTTAAGTGATGAACATTTATATGATTACAACTTTTCATACCTTTTTATTTGAAACTAACTTGTTATCTAACGAAAAGGTTGTAGAGCTGCTGTTGAATCGAGGTGCCAACAAGGAACATCGCAATGTGTCTGACTACACTCCTCTAAGTTTGGCAGCTTCTGGTGGTTACGTTAATATTATCAAGCTGTTACTTTCGCATAATGCTGAAATTAACTCGAGGTAAGCGAAGTCAAATGGAAATTTCATTTTTTTAAATTCTTTATTGAAGCAGCTTTCCTGTTTGTATGTATGGATAAGAAGGATGGATTATGTATTAGTTGGATAAAATGTATTTCACCTTTCTTACAGAACTGGTAGCAAACTAGGAATTTCTCCACTAATGTTAGCAGCAATGAATGGACACACTGCAGCTGTTAAACTCTTATTGGACATGGGAAGTGATATAAATGCACAGATTGAGACCAATCGCAATACTGCCCTGACATTAGCTTGTTTTCAAGGTCGCCATGAAGTGGTCAGCTTACTTGTTGATCGCAAGGCTAACATTGAACATAGAGCAAAGGTATTTAGGCTGAATAATTACTACATTGACCAGTAAAATTATTTTAATGATGAAATTTACAAAGTAATAGTTTTATTTTTACAATTTTATCCAGAGCATATCATTTTGTCAAAAAATAATAAAAATATATTATTTAGCAAATTATTTTAAGGTTTTTCAGTTTTTAATGATCCATAAAATCCATGTGATGGTTTCTAAAGCCAAGGTTCTAAAAACTTTATTATGGGGTCAAAAAGTGTTACATAATTCAGAAAATACTTCATATTGATATATTAAAAAAAAGTATAATTTAAAAACATAACATTGAACCTAAATTTTAGATATTTCTGTGTTGAAAGGGACAAAAAAATATAATTAAAAGATAAAGATGTCTAGTTTTAACTATGAATTTATTGCATCTTAATAGACAGGTCTTACTCCATTGATGGAAGCTGCTTCAGGTGGATATGTTGAAGTTGGACGAGTTCTCTTGGACAAAGGTGCAGATGTTAATGCCCCACCTGTGCCCTCATCAAGAGATACCGCACTTACCATTGCAGCCGACAAAGGACATTACCGATTTGTAGAACTTCTTCTACATAGGTGGGATTTCATTTTTTTGTACAGTTTATTTTGGATTTGTCCTATTAAAGTTTTAAGTGAGTAGCCTTTAATTATTGACACCAAATGGTGAATTATCTTTGTCTAAGGAAAGAGATTATCATGTATTGCACATTGGTCTTGAAATTATAAATGAATATTGAACAATGTTTAATTGTATTAATAAACATCTGGGATTCATTTTCATATATTTTTTTCTTATCATTAAGAGGGGCATCTGTTGATGTAAAGAACAAGAAGGGAAATTCTCCTTTGTGGCTTGCTTGTAATGGTAAGTGTAGTGGTAGTTAAAACATTTTAAACAAATTTTTATTTTTCACTTTTTAAACTTGTGTGACTTAATTGATTTTCCTATAATGTGTATGTGAACATCCTGCCTATTGTAACATCTTCTAACAGGAGGGCATAGTGATGTTGTCTCACTGTTGGTTCAAGCTGATGCTGATATTGATAGTCAAGACAATCGCAAGGTATCATGCCTTATGGCTGCCTTTAGACGTGGCCACATCAAAGTTGTCAAGTGGATGGTGAAAAAAGTCACCCAGTTTCCATCAGAAAATGAAATTAAGAGATATATTGCTACAATAACTGATAAGGTAGTTATTTTTATACTATTGTTTTCATTAAAATATATTGCAATTATTTAAATAAGCTTTTTTTTTTTTTTTTTTTATCAATGAAATTAATGTTGTTAAAAAAACTTTTCTAGGAACTCCAAAAAAAGTGCAACCAGTGTGCAGAAATAATACAATAACTGATAAGGTAGTTATTTTTATACTATTGTTTTCATTAAAATATATTGCAATTATTTAAATAAGCTTTTTTTTTTTTTTTTGTATCAATGAAATTAATGTTGTTAAAAAAACTTTTCTAGGAACTCCAAAAAAAGTGCAACCAGTGTGCAGAAATAATTGTGACTGCCAAAGACAGACAGGCCGCTGAGGCAAACAAGAATGCTGACAGTTTGTTGGAGGAAATAAAACAGGAGAAGGAGCAAGCTGCCCTTAAAGCAGAATTAGCTAGCAAAAGAAGAGAGAGGCGAAGAGAGCGTAAAAAGAAGGGAAAGCAAAAGGATGAGAAATCGGATAAAGAAAAGGATAGGTAATTTTTCATGTTTAACCCTTCGAAACCTCTAGACATTGGAAATGTACGGTTCGGGATAATGGTTTATTCTTACTGTTTTTGACTAGTTAATTTTTGCGTTTTGAGGCTTGTTAACCATGGCTACCTATCCATTTCATGTAGTTTTAACAAAGGGCAAGAAAATTTCACATTAATTATCAGTAAAATGCGTGTTCTAATGAAATCTTCATCTAATGGTATCAGTGGAAAGAACTCGTCACCAGAACCTGATGGAGAAATGGGTTTACATAAAAAAGATGATGATGATGAAGAAGAGGAAGAAGAAGATGACAGTAATTCAGAACCTGCTGTGATTATTAATGATTACAAAAGTAAGTAAAGATTGATACATTCTTGAACATTTCTATGTAAGTGATAAAGACATTTTCTTACCATTTGGTTGTATCATGTCCAAAAACCTTGACTTATTCTTAATTCTCTTTGACAGCCACAACTGGAAAGAATGACACCAATAAATCTTTCAAAATCAAGTCTGGTAATACATCATCATTAACTAAAATCCAGACACCTGTTGAAAATCTGCAGCCCTCTAGACTGCCTCCTAATATGACACCTGATGCAGCAGCTTCAACTTCACCTGTCACTTTGGCAACAATAAATGGAGCACCTACTGCTGCAACTGCTAGGGCCAACAGAGATGCACGTAAAAAACAACAAAAAGCTGCTCGTGAAAACAGAAGGGAGGCTAGTGATCAGGATGCTGGGTTGAGAAGTGTGAAGGCTGAAATACATAAAAAACAAGCCAGCCAGGCCTTGCAAGTTACAATTGCTAAGATGACCACCCTTATAGAATCCGTTGTTACTGTGACTGCCATTGCCTCTCATGCATCTTCAAGTTCTGTTACTCAAGTGACAAGCAGTTTTGGTCATGGTGTTCAAATCACTAATTCCACAAAGCCTGCCATGAATGTATTCAGCAGTAACCTACCAGTATCTGTTGGCTCTGTGACTGAGACCACCAATAATAAAGATTTGTCCAATGTCAATGGAGGAGGTAATAAAACTCGCACCAAGAAATCCAATGAGATTATGAAGCAAAGCAGCACTACAGGTACTCTGCACACTATTAATTTTTAAAAAACCTAGATTTTATGTTATAAATGTAGAGCTCCCATTATAAATTTGCAGACCTGTTTACTCTAACGATTTTGGCGTACAATGTAAGATTTTGCAGAACCTTACAGAACTATGATTTTAAGAGACTGGGTTGAAAATTCCAGTAGTGCCAGTAGTTTTTTCCTATTAAAAAAAAAATATATTTAACAAGTACATTGTCGGTTGTTAGTTATATCTTGCATTCTACATCCCAGCAGTGAATGGATCAAGAAATAAGATTGGCTGGGTACCATCTATAATTTTATTATGTTTACCTTGAGAGCAGTGGGATTGGCGGGGTACCATCTATAACTATATTATGTTTACCTTGAGAGGAGTGGGTGGAAGCGGTCTAAATGTTGATAAAATTAACACCGTCACATTTTCGTAAGGCTAGTGGGGACTGTCATATTGTTGCTTTGTGTTTTCATAATGAACTCGCTAGACACGGCTACAGTAATATTAGCATAGTCAATTTAGTCAGCCTGGGCCATCCTTGCGCAGTGAAGGGGGAGAGGGGTTTGTCGATTAATTAGTTTTTGCCTAAGCGTGCGTAAAGGAAGGGGGAGGGTTCTTGGCAGAAAGTATGTGCGTTATTCAAAAATTTTATATTATTTATCCCCGAAACTCTGAAAGTCCAAAAACATTTTATTTATATCTCGAATGGTATAAAAATATGCATTGTTGGTAGGAGTTATCTTCATAATGTTGCCATGTATTGCTACAAATGAACTCGCTAGAAATACTCAGATGGTACTAGAGGTAATACAGTAATATTTGCTCCACCTAAGTTCCAACGTTCTGTAACGTATATTTTGTTGGGCTGTGCCAGGGGTTCTAAACATTTTTGTTCCTGGCACCTATGTAAAAATTAGGTTTTCACCAGGCTCCCTGTGATCAATTCTAACAAGTACACTTAAAAAAATAGCGAACACATATATAAAATAAAATAACGGGTTGGTTCAAAATAAATATAAATCGCCTTCCTAGTAACTGCAAACATTAGTTACCATAACTCAAATGCTGCTAGGTGTCACATTGGATTAAAAGTGGAAATAAAATGTATGAAAATTGTGTAATATTTCGCAACGCCCCTGTGAGCATGCCCCAACAACCCATATAGAAGGGGGTGGTTGTCAAAAAAGTGCGTAAAGGGGGGGGGGGGTTTACAAAATTTTACTTTTTGTGTAAGTACAATATAAATGGCCACTCCTCGCATTTCTTTGGTTCGGCACGTATGACTTGATTTTGGGAGAATCATTTCTTAAGTCTTAAGTTACAGTTGAACTGCGAAGAGTGCAGAAACAGAAAACTAAAGAAAACATTGTTATCTCTTCTGTGCAGCAACATTAGGTTTCGACTTATTTAATAGGATCTTAAGGGGCCTTTGATATATATTTTTAGAACGGATTTAATAGCTGTACTATTTTTCTAATAGTATTTCCTTACTGTATTGTACGATTTTGTGACGATATGGTACGATTTTAGGAGTTTGAGGGTAAACAAGTCTGAATTTTTAAAAAATACATATTAAAATGAAACTATTATTTTTGTTTTTTTAAATGTTTATTTATCTCCCAGGTATTGGTGATTTGGATGATTTTGGTGTGATTCCCACCAGCTGTGTGATAAAGAATTTTGAAAAGATCAATGGCAAGTCTATTGGTATAAAAAAGGTGTAAGTTATATTTTACATGGACATTATTTTCATATTTAATATCCATCTTAAACTTAACCTGGAGGCAAGCTTGTGTATTGTCTTTTTTAAGGCAGGGGAAGGCATTCAGAAATATAAAAAAAATTACTTTGTTTTTAAGTTATTTTATTGAATTTCATAAACCGTTATGATTGTTTTTACATTACTGATCAACTTTTTTTCTTAATTTTCTATTTTTTTTAACTTCTCAACTTTAGTCACATAATGCTAAAATGCAAATTTACCAATTTTAATATAGAGAAATGTTTATCGATATGTACAAATTGGACAAAATTTACATGCGGCTCCCCCAATAACTTTACATTTGTCAATGTGGCCCTCTGCGCAAAACTTTTGCCCACCCCTGCTTTAAGGAATTATCTAGTCAAATATTACTTGACTACAAATTGACTTGACTGCTATATTTAGTATAAAATAAAAAGGTAGATTTTACCATTTAAATATGATGTTTCAGGATTTGAAAAGCTAGAGACAATTTTGCAAAATAGACATTTAGTGATTTTGTTGCAGATTGCTTTATACTTTATGGTAAAATATTTTAATTTAGCTTACATTTTTTTTAGTGAAACCAAAAAGGATTGGATAGAAGAGTATCGTTATTTAGAGAAAAGTATGCCCAATGTACCTAACAGGCTTGCAACATCAGCACCAAGTCCAAGAAAAGGACAAAAGAAAGAGGAAGGCTGGAAAGAGGTTGTCAGAAAAAATATGTAAGATTTTTTTTATTAATGTTACTTCTCTTTCTGTGCCGGTACCTTTAAACTGAATAGAGGTCTATAATTATTATTCTTTCTCAGCTTGTGTTATGTGTTAGTATATAGGATTCATATGTTGGGGTTTATTTATAATATTTCCAAATATAAAATGTATCACCTAACAAATGAACCAGGATAATAAAAAAAACTAATCTTTGTATTTTATTTATATAAAGTAAATTGGAAAATATTTATGGACAGTCAGTAATTTTCATTGCCAATTTTGCCAGTGTGATTATTATAATTAAAACACTTGTCATGTCAATGTAAACTTTTGAGAAAATTAAAAATCTGAAATCCGCTTTTATACTATACGTCAAGAGACACTGCAGAAGGTTTTTAAAATGTACAAAATGGTCATCACTAGTGATGGGATGATACCAAAATTTTTTACGATTCCGATTCTACCCAATTATCCCGATTCCTGATACGATTCCAATTCCTGATAATATTCCGATTCCTGGCCATTATTACATATATTTATTACTGTGCCCAGGTCTTAACATATTTAATTAATATAAAAGTTGAGAATTGATTAGAAAAGTTTATTAACTTGCTATTGAAGCTTTACAATATGCTAGATAACAATGTCTTGGAAAGGTTTTATATAAACACATCTATCAATAATTCCATTTTAATAATACAAAGATGTAGCTTGTGTCTTTGATAAAAATTTCAAAATGTGTATATAAAAACTATATATTAAATATACATTTGAAATTATTATTCATGTACATACAAAATAAGAAAAAGTTTACCTTGCTAGCTTATTGACTATTATATAGTACAGCAAAAAGATTGCTTACATTTTGCTGATAACATGTGGTTTTAAATAAACTTCCTGCCGGTAATTAAAAATCTCGGAACAAAATAAAGAATATACTAACGCGAAACAAACTTTGCGCTGTCACCGGCTTACGGCAGTTAATAAGTTAAGCATCGTTTTGGTATCGGAATCGGGTCTAAATTATTCAGCTTCGATAGCGATTCCTGATGCTTTGGAAAAATCCTGATATTTTGATTATTCCGATACGATTCCGATTAATCGTCCCATCACTATTCATCACAATGACAAATTTTTAAAGAAGGTAATTGAATCAGATCATTTTTTTTTTTTTCTAATCCCATCATATTTCTTAATGCTGTACTGAATATCATTTCAGGTCCAAAAAACTTTCAGTCCCTGCTAATGTGATATCACGTCTTATTGGAAAGGGCGGTTGCAATATCAATGCTATTCGTGAAATATCTGGAGCTCATGTTGAGGTCGAGAAATCAAAAGGAAACTCTGACCGAACTGTGACAATAAAGTATGTTTGAAAATATTTTTTTTATAAGTTTGAACTCCATTATGATCTGTTCTATTATTATTATTAACTTTTAATTAACCCATGAACTGTGGCATGCATCATTCTTTGGTGTGGAGCTTTTCATAGCGTTTTGAGGGCCATTTGAAAATGCATTAAATGACATAGAAATATTGATACAAGACCCCTTTAAGTAAATATTTTTAGAAAGGTAAATGGATGGGGATAAAGTTGGCCATATTTCCCACCCGTAAAATAATTTTGCTCAGTGTCCTTGACCTTGGAGTTCTCAAGAGAAAAAAATCGGACGAAATGTCTCGCTTTCAAGTGCTCATAACATCATTAAATTTTTATAGATACACTTAAAACACAAATCTGAATGTTGTAGCCAATTCAATTATCGCTAAGAAAATGAATAGTTTGCTAAGGTTTTGATTACATTCAAACCGGTTTTAGATTATGCATCTTCAGTCTGGGACCCATTTACCCAGGAGAGCATTGACAGGTTGGAGGCGGTCCAGCGAAGCGTGGCAGGCTTTGTCCTGAACCGCCACAGGAATAGCTCTAGTGTTTGCGGCATGCTGGTGGAAAAACTAGGCTGTTCACCATTGGAGGAATGACGACAACAATCCAGGCTCTCCATGATGTACAAGAAAAATAATGGGCTGGTCCACTGTTCCAGTATTAAACAGCAACTTGTCCCTCTCCCCCATAGACAGCGACGAGGCCATGACAGGCTATTCCGGCTTATACTAGCAAGAAGCCAGTATAAGAACTGCTCATTTCTGCCCAAGACAATCGGGGACTGAAACAAGCTTTCAAAAGTGTAACACACTTCTACTCTGACATGGCGTGGGATGTTATTTCTTATGCTGTGGGTTATGTCAGTAGTATGGTTACTTATATTAACGCTTCAGGATGCCGACTCAGTCTTCTTCATTCTTTCACTTATTATTCAGGCACGTAAAGAAGAATGCTCAATTCTAGTTAAAACTCACAGTACTTTATTGAACACACTTCATATTGATAATATTAATAAATAATCCTTGCATGAATGTAATTTCACATATATATCTATAGTATTCCATCATTAAGAAAGACACGTCCTCAGACTACTATAACTCAGCTCAACTGTCTAATCACACAGCTCTCACGCTACTGACTGACTCTACTGCTCTGCGCTCAGCTCTCCTTATCTCAGTCAACTCATACTTTATTACCAGCAAAGCGTGCAAAACAACCGCTCTGACAAAACATAATTTTACTCTCCAAAAACGTGGAGTTCACATTTGTTCTCAAAAATACAATCCACATTGATTGTCTCTCCCCGTGGAAAAACCTGGTGAACACACTCACTGTCCACTCATGCTACCTCTCTGTTTACATGTGAAAACATAGTCCGTTACATGCCCCACCCATCTGAAAAAATTTTGTGCAACAAAATTTTTGGCATTATATGTTGAAATAATGATAATGTCTCTTAGAAAATTTCAATGCCACATCTAACAATCAAATCAGTGTAACAACATTAACATTTCATCATTATGAAATACAGAGTCTTTTACTGTTAATATCACACTTAATAGTGAATAATGTACCCTGGCAAAAAATTAAAAAATCACCAATGACAACCTCTTAAAATCTTTATGTATGATAATGTGAAGTGACATTAACATCTTAATGAATAATAAACACTGCAAAATGAATGTAACAATCTTAAATTTTGCATTAGAAAATTTACAATCGGTTAAAATATGATATTCAT
Organism: Lymnaea stagnalis; assembly: GCA_964033795.1. Lineage (NCBI taxonomy): Eukaryota > Metazoa > Mollusca > Gastropoda > Lymnaeidae > Lymnaea > Lymnaea stagnalis. The sequence continues at coordinate 445,908 of CAXITT010000121.1, forward strand.
TTACAAAAATTGATATGTACAAGTGTCTTATCAAAAAACTGAGTGAACGTATGTGTGTATATTCATTTAGAATGTCTGACTAATGTGTCTTAAGTCAGTGTCTTTGTCATTGTCTGCATGTTCAATGTGTCTGGAAAGGAAATCAGCTACTGTATTGTCTTTTCCTTTTATTGTCCTTATCTCATACTGATAATCTAATAGTATCAACGACCATCTGTTTATTTTACTATTCGCTATTTTCTTTCTATTCAGTGCCATTAATGGCTTGTGATCAGTCAATAATGTAAATTTTCTGCCTAATAGATATTTCTGTAGTTTGGTAAGTGCCCACACAATTGCTAAGCATTCTTTTTCAATGGTTGAGTAGTTAATTTCAGTTCTGCTTAATGCTCTACTTAAATAGGTAATGGGTCTTAATTTATGATTGTATTCTTGCATAAGGCAAGCTCCTAATCCAATGTTGGAGGCGTCTGTAACTAGAGTGAAAGATTGTTTAAAATTGGGTGATAACAATATGTTGTCACTTTGGAAAATTTCTTTGATTGTTCTCAGTGTATTTTCGCATTCATCCGTCCATACTATTTGTTTCTTGCTATCTTTATTTATTAGTTTCCTTAAGGGTAGTGTAACATCAGAAAATTTTGGAACAAAAGTGCTGTAAAAATTGCACAAACCTAAAATGGCTTTTACTTCTTTCTGAGTGTGTGGTGTTTTTATATTTAGTATTTTTCCTCTGTTGTGTTCTGTGGGCTGAATTGTGTTTTTACCGACTTTAAATCCTAAAAATTCAATGTCCTCTTGTGCAAACTTTAATTTGTTTGGTGCTATTGTAACTCCATGTGCTCTTAATTTGTTTAGTACTGTTTTTATAGTCTCTAAATGTGTCTTCATATCCTTAGTGTGAATACAGATGTCATCGACAAAATGTACGACATTTGGTATGCCTTCTAGCATGATTCGCATGAATCGAGAAAATGTTGCGGTGGAATTAACTAGACCAAATGGCATTACTGTCCATTCGAACAAGCCTTCCTCTGTGGCAAATGCAGTCAAAGGCATGGAATCCGGATGCATGCCTATTTGCCAGAATCCTCTGTTTAAATCTAAGTGGGTGAATAATGTGGAGGAGCCTATTTCTTCCAGTAGTTCTCTGGTGTCCCTCATGGGTTCTGCATCTAATTGTGTGATTTTATTTAACTCCCTATAGTCACAACATATACGGCACTGGCCATTTTTCTTTTTTACTACTACCATGGGTGATGCTATTGGTGAATCTGATCTTTTAATCTTGTTGGTCTGTATTAAATGATTTAGTTCTTTCTTTACTTCTTCCCTAAATGCATATGGAATTGGATAGATTTTGTGTTTGAATGTGGGTTCCTGTGTTAATATTATCTTGTGTTCTAAACTGCTAGTGTGTCCTATGTTCTCTGTGATGACATCTTTGTATTCTTTTAGAATTGTTGTTAAGTGTCTGTTTGTTGTGGTGTTATTTTCATTGTCTTCTAATTGTATAACACTAGCAACGGTGGCTGTGCTACTTATTTCATTACTGATGGTTTCTAACTCTTCAGGAACAGAGTCATATTTTCTGAGCAAGTCCACATGTAGGACTTTCAATTCACCCTTCATGTGAATTACATAATCAACTAAATTTAACTTGTCATGAATTGTAAACGGACCCTGCCAAATCTTTTGTCCATTATTGTTTGGCAACCATACCAAAACTTTATCATGTACTTTAAGATCTCTGAGGTATCTATGTGTATTCTTTATATGTCTTTGTCTTTTAGACTCCCTATCAGTGTTTTCTTTAGCATTTTCTATGCCATATGTAATCCTCTCTCTAATTTTTGTAATTATGTCAAATGTGTCTTGTTGTGTGCCTTTCTGGCCTAAAATATTTTCTTTAAAAAGAGTTAACGGTCCCTTTGGATTGGCCCCAAACATTAGCTCAAATGGAGAGTACCCAGTGGTGTCTTGTATACTCTCTCTATAGGCGAATAAAACCATGGGTATATATAGGTGCCATTCTCTAGGGTGGTCTATTGTTGTTTTATTTAACATTGTTTTTAGTGTTTTGTTCCATCGTTCTACCATACCATTAGCCTGTGGTCTATATATTGTGGAATGTACTTGTATTATACCTAGCATTTTTGTAACTGCATTGGTTAAGTTGGAAGTAAACTGTGTTCCATTATCTGACAATATTTTATCAGGGAACCCATGTCTTGTAAATACATCTAATAATGCCATGCAAATTGTTTCTGAATTAATGTTTTTGAGGGGAATTGCCTCTGGCCATCTAGATGCCATATCAATCATGGTTAAAATAAATTTGTGTCCCTTATTTGATGGTGGATTAAGAGGACCAATGATATCTATAGCTACCTTCTCAAAGTTTCTACCTATTTTGTCTGTGGGTTGTATGGGTGCTCTGTGTTTACTGTGTATTGGGTTTTTTGTCAGACATGGTATGCATTTGTTTATGTGTTTCTTTATGTCCTTGTGTATGCCTGGCCAATAAAAATTCTGTGTGACCCTTTCTAATGTTTTTTTTATACCCATGTGTCCAGCCAAAGGACTGTCATGTGCATGGTTGAGTATTTTGTTTCTGAGTATTAATGGTACTATTATTTGAGATTTTTTGATTTCACCTTTCTCAAAATTTCTGATTAGAATATTATGTTTTATTGTGTAATTATGTCCTCTATAAATTGTGTTATTGTCCTTAATTTTGTTTCTAATGTCCTGAATTTGCCTATCTTCTGTCTGCATTCTAATTATGTCCTCTCTAGATATTTGTTTTGGAATGTCTAATTTTTCTTCTATTTCAGGCTGTGTCTGACTAGTTTTATGTTGTTGTCTTGTTATTGCACTTATATACTCTTTGGTTAAATTTTTTGATTCAATCCAATTTAAGAATAGTTCTTGGGAATTATCTGGAATTTCTTTAATATTTCCAATTATTAACTGACATACTGGGTTGTCCATAAGTACTGCCGTTACCTTTCCTGTCAACCATGGACAGTCTATGTCCACTACTGCTTTATAACATTCAACTTTTGTGTTATTTGCTAACATGACTGTGGTTTTTTCAGATATATGGTCTTTAGGGTCAATCAATTTTTTGTCAACTACTATTGTTGTACAACCTGTGTCTCTTAGACACTGAACAAGTTGGTTGTTTACATAAGAAGGAAAAAATTGTAAACTTCCTTCACTGTGACATGCGCTAGCTAAAGTTTCATGTGGTTTGGTGTTTTGTCTACTGTTAGTCTGATTGGAATTATATCTTTGATTTTTATATGGTTGTCTACTCCTATTTGCACTGTTGTATCTAATTGGACTACTGTTGGGTGATGTTCTCTGATAGTATTGTTGTGAATGTCCTAAATCTCTATGTAATTTCCTACACTCATATTTTTTGTGACCTGGAATGCCACAGTAGAAACATTTGTTGTTGTTTGAATAATTAGTATATGGTGTCTGGTAATTGGTTTGATAATATTTCTGAAATTTATTGTTTTGCCATCTGGTAGGTAGGCTGTGGTATCTTCTGTTTTGATATGTGTTTTGTTTTTGACTGTCCCTATCACTGGGTGTATTTCTAATAGAGGCTAGTGTGCTGTTTCTATTGTCTAGCTCTTCATTGGGGTGAGCATCTTTAAATGTTGTGATTGAGTCAACTAACTCACGCTCATTTTTAATCTTTCTCTCTTTAAGGAATGAAAATAAAGAGACTGATGCATTTCTTAATATTTTGTCTATGATAAACATATCCAGTAATGCTTTTGGATCATTTAGGTCAATTTCAGTTAATTCAAGCCATTTGACAAGATTGTCTCTAATATGGAATATGGTGGTGTTAGGATCTACTTCTCTATCTAGTCTTATGTTGTGGAAATTTTTTCTATAAATGTCTTCTGTGTTTCCATAGAACTTTAACAAAACTTTCTTTATATATGTATAATTATTCTTTTGTTCTTCACTAAGTGAATTGATAATGCTTAGGCTTTTCCCTGATAATCTGCTCAATAAAATATTAGCCCAAGTCTCTTCTCTATAATTATAAGACTGACATATGCCTTCAAATTGTGACAGATAACTAATAATTTCTTCTTTATGTTCATTAAATTCTCTAAATTTAGGTTTGTATGCACTGTTGGTTTCCCTATTGCTTGTTGATGTAGTATGCTGTCCTGATTCTATCCTAGCTCTTTCTAGTTTTAGCTCTTCCTCTCTTATTTTCATATCTTGTTCCCTTAATTTAAGTTCTTCTATTTCCTTTTGTCCTTTTAATTTCATTTCTTCTATTTGTTTAAGATCGTTTCTCTCTAACATTCTAGCTTCTCGGTCTTTGTCTTTGTCTTGTCGGTCTTTGTCTTTGTCTTGTCGGTCTTTGTCTTCTTTCTGTCTTTGACTATCTCTCTCCTTGTCTCTTTCCTGTTTGTTCCGTATTTTGTCCATCTCCCTAGTTACGAAGTCAGTTAAATTCTCCTGCTTCAAACCAAGCTTCTCACCTACTTCTAATAATTCCAAGTACTCTGCCATTTTTTATGTGTAATGTGAGTAACTAAAATTATATTGTTATGTATCAGTATATCAGTTATCTCCTTATTCTTTGGTTATCAATTAAAATAGTTTACGATCTTTCATATATCTACATGTTAATGAATGTATACACAAATGCAAGTTGATACATGAATTATAAGTTATAAATAAGTGTAAGAAAAATTTAAAATAATTAAATTGTCTATTTTACAACATAAATACAGATATGTAGACGTTTACATGTACACAAATGAGACAACAAATACAAAAGTACTGTGTAGTTTATGGACCACAAGATAGTAGAAAATATGACAGTAGGTTGACAATATGTATAACAATGACAAGACAAATAGCACAAATATGACAAGATCTACTAAAAAACAACAGTTATGACAATGTACAAACTAGACTTCACAGCTAACACAAAATTATCCTACAGTGTTATAAATAGGGCCAGAAGAAACCTTTACCGTTTTAATAAAAAAACTTCCCTAGGAAAGATAACACCGTGGATGTCCCTACAGTATACTCTAAAATTAAACTTATATTACACAGAAAAAGTAAAAAATTTACTTAATCTAATTAAGTATGATATAAGTATATTTTTAAAGTCTTAAATTATATATATAATACATAACATAATATACATAAATACCAAGTGAAAGTGTCCAAAAGAAATCTTTAGTTGGTCACCTCTGCTCCTCTGTGACGCTATGATTTCTGTGTAATCGATAATCCTCTGTAGTAGATGCTCCTTCTAGGTAGTAGATAATCCTATGTGGTAATGTACTTGGGTAAAATAATCCAATGAGAAAAGTTACACCACAAATTGCTGCAATATTCCAATGTAAGTACCTTGCGTAATAGTGTAATTGTGATAATCCAATAATTGAAAATTGTCTAATTTATCTCCGGTTCTGTTGCACTTGTGAGTAATTGAAGAATTACTTGAAGAATTACTTGACTTGAACTGTGCTGCTTGTATAAAGTAAAGATTATGCTGGGGAAATCTTACTTCCGCTGTCTTGATAAAACATCTCATCTGTAATGACATCAGACTTCTTTTGGTTTTGTGTGGATCATCTCTTTCGTTGACTAATAACTGTAAAATAGATTTCTTGCTGTTTCTTCCACGAGAATATTCACTCCACTGTTATATAATTGAAACAGTGTACCAGTTAGCTGTTTGAACTCTCAACTTTTGACTCCCGTGACTGACCTAAATTCAATCGTTGTCAGCTTGCTCTGTGTGTCGTGGACTCTTCTCAGACTTGACAAATACTCGGGCGTAATGACGTTCGATTCGAATGTTAAAATATATCATTGTTACTCAATGTTCTGTAATACATCGTTGTTCTGACACTTCTGACAATATTTGTAACGCATCGTCGTTACACCGCTTCTGACACCATTTGTAACACACTTCTACTCTGACATGGCGTGGGATGTTATTTCTTATGCTGTGGGTTATGTCAGTAGTATGGTTACTTATATTAACGCTTCAGGATGCCGACTCAGTCTTCTTCATTCTTTCACTTATTATTCAGGCACGTAAAGAAGAATGCTCAATTCTAGTTAAAACTCACAGTACTTTATTGAACACACTTTATATTGATAATATTAATAAATAATCCTTGCATGAATGTAATTTCACATATATATCTATAGTATTCCATCATTAAGAAAGACACGTCCTCAGACTACTATAACTCAGCTCAACTGTCTAATCACACAGCTCTCACGCTAATGACTGACTCTCCTGCTCTGCGCTCAGCTCTCTACTATATCAGTCAACTCATACTTCATTACCAGCAAAGCGTGCAAAACGACCGCTCTGACAAAACATAATTTTACTCTCCAAAAACGTGGAGTCCACATTTGTTCTCAAAAATACAATCCACATTGATTGTCTCTCCCCGTGGAAAAACCTGGTGAACACACTCACTGTCCACTCATGCTACCTCTCTGTTTACATGTGAAAACATAGTCCGTTACAAAAAGGAACAGTTGAGGCGACAACACTAGACACATTTGTGTCTATTGCCTCAAGCCTTCAAACCCACAGTGCATGATTCCCTCACAAAGTGGCACTTGCAATCAGTGAAATATCCTCGTCAACACCAGGCACATAAACATGGCAAAACCCCTCTACGTGCACAGGAGCCAAAATAATCAATAAATTGATCATAGGCCCTTAATAAATAGAAGAAGAAGAAGAACCCCTGAAAGCAATTTTAGGTCATTTATATAAGAAACTGGGACCAATGCTAAAACCAAGTACAAAATACAAAATCTCAGGCAAAATAGTTATTATTGACTAGTAAACATTTAAAAAGGAACTGTGGAACTGATTTGGGTTGTTTAACTATAAAATTTATTAGTTTTGAACTATAATCAGTAGCTTCTGTGACTAAAATTCAGTCAGTCCTTGGCCAACCTCTGGGCCTTGCTCAAAGTCTAACAGTAGCCTCAGTAGGCCTACTTCAGTATCACTAAGACTAGTATAAAACTCTCAAGAAGAATAATCTCAACTGATATCGTCACGGGGAATGTTAAAGTCATCATCAGTATCGCTTAAAACCTCTTCTAAAAAGCTTTCAAACACATTTCTATTAGTTCTTGCTCTGAAGGCCTAGCCATAGCGTCATCCATTTTCACTTTTAAAAAAATAGCGAAATAAAACTGATTAAAAAGTATTTATTTTTAAGTTATCACAAAACAGCTTGAACCGGAAGATGATTTAATTATTAATAAAAGGAAGTGGCTATAAATTCGGTTAAATATTGGATTGGAAGTTGCTATCGGACCGTGTTTTTTATCTGCCGATTTTTTTCGGCCGCCACAGTACAGAAAGAGAATGTCGGCCGATTTTTTCGGCCGACCACAGTTCGTGGGTTAACTTAAATAAGCAATGTTTCTTTGCCATAGGACAGCACCAAATTTTGCTTATTTTTATACAGTTATGGAGGGTGAAAATGGAAGCTTAATTTGATGTAGGCAGGTACAATCAAATAAAGTGTCATAAATTGTCATAAAAGGATAATAATTACTCTTTTTGAATTATAAAGATACTACTAATTGTTAAAGGTTGCTGATTATACTGAAATAAGCACAGTAAAAAGAATTGAAATAAAAGCAGGTCTCTAATAATTTTTGGATAGAACTTTCAATTCCTCTTTTATAGACATAACTGATAACCCTTTACTCTTTTTAAAAACTGAAGTTAATTAACACAATTTTCCTTAATTTCATTTTAGGGGCTACCCTGAGGCTATTCGACAAGCAAACAACCTTATAAATGCAATGGTAGAGGAGCCTGATAAAGATATCTCTGAACTACTCACCCGCTTGAACAAAGCTCAGAAAGCTGCGGTAGAGAAAACCCAGCTTCAAAAAACACCTGTGTCAATAGCTGATTTTGCAATTGGAACTTTTACTATTCCAACCACTACAGTGCACACAGCAACTACCACATCAGCCAAATCACCTGCTCAGGCTAAATCCAATAGGCAGGGAAGCAGCCAATCAAGTTCAAGTCGTTCATCTAGTTCCACTTCCAATACCATGGGACCTACAATTGGTGCTTGGCAGAATCCTGTCCCTGGCCAAGTACTACCATCTTCTCCAAGACGTAGTCCTCAGAAACAAGTAACACCAAGCTCAGCTGTTGCTGGTGGTAGAACAGCATCAACACCTAGTGGAGATAAAACATCAGCAAGACAACTTAATTTTGGTATGGACCGTAAGAGATCTGCTTCTCCTGTATCCTCAGTACCCTCAAGTTCTGCCTCTCTCAGTTTCACTACAGCAGCAACAAGTACTATTCGAGGTGTTGTATCAAGCAGCACAATTTTTTCTAGCCAGGGACATAAGTCACAGGATCCTCGAATGCAAGGTCAGATGAAGGCAGCTGTTGGTAGTCCCATGACAACTTCTGCTAGATTCACACGGCCTTCAATGCAGGTGAGAATGGAACCTATGCCTCTTCCTATTGTTTCTAGTGGAAATACAAGTCATGTTGACCGCAACAACCAGCCAAGTACTGGAAGTAACCAGCCCCAAGTGGGAGAATACTCTCCATTCAACAACAACCTGTTTACAAGCTTCCTTACCAAGAAAGATGAACAAGCAGACAAAATGGATTTTGCTAGCGTTGCTGCAGCAGGAGTTGTAACTACTAGCCCAAGTCCTCAGACTACTTCAATCCCAACTTCAGTTGATTCAAACAGTAACAATGCTGTTGATCCAGCACTGGCACCTGGCTTCAAAATTTCACAAAGAGGGAATTCCCCACCGTATAGGCACGATCCACAAGATGCCAGCGTAGTGGGGTATCGAATATCAATGAATAATGTTGCAAGTATGGGCCCACCAAACATTAATACTGGGTTGCGACATGGTGCTCCAATTTACCCTTACATGGAGAGTGAGTATCACAGGGCACAACTTATTTTGAGCCAGTACAGAGAAAACCCAATGAATTCTCTGATGCCTCAAAATTTTCTGGGAGCTGCAGGAATGGCCTTGCCTCATGGTATTTTTGCTCAAAATATGGGAGGAATTCCAATGCCTCCTGGGCAACAGCAGCATATGCCACAAAAAGAAGAATACAGCAAACCTCATCGACCCATGACATTGCCAGAGATAAAAGGTGCACTCAACCCTAATGCTCCAGAGTTCCAACTTCCAGGCACTGGCCCCCCAATGATGAATGGTTTTGAGAGGCCCAATAACAACTTATATTCAGGAATGATGCCTATAGGCATGGCAGATCCAAGAGCTTCAATGGGACAAGGCCCTGACAATTCAACTCCCAATGGGACTGGAATGGCAAATATAAATACTGGTATGCATTAAATTAATCTTAAGTTAGTGACTGTAGTATTTATTTAAAGGTCTCACGAAGTTGCATTAAAGGTTCTGTACACTAATTGAAAATTGTTTTTTTTTTTTTTAAATTAAATTTTTGCATGGATGTCTTTGGTGATTTTGATTTATTTACTATTTTTTAAATTTATTGTATGTTTGGGTTACTAGCTTTTATAATATAAACATTATTTTAAACTTATAATATAAAATCCACTTTTTTTATAAGGACCTCTTCCTTCAATGTTGCCACCTGAAATGATGGCACCCAGTCATATGCCATACCAGTTTCAACATGCCAGTACAGGAGGAAGTCCTCCACAGCTCAGCACAAACCGGCTAGCATCTACCATTGGCACAGGTGCCCCTCACTCACATAACTCCCCACCGCAGAGTTTAATTGGGCAACCAGGTTTATCTCCAGGTGGTATGGGAGGGCCAAATTATCTCTCCCAGAACCAGCCACAAAGGGCTCACTCCCCAATGCAAAATATGTCAGGACGACCAAACAGTGCTCCATCTGTTCAGCAAGGTTAGTAGTTGCAGTAACACACCAAGATAGGCAATTTTTAAAATACCTTTTTCTCACTATATGTCAAACTCATTAACCACAAATAACTGTCATAATTTTTAATGCACTTATTTTGCGGAAAGTCAATTTATATTCTTACTGCCTGGATTGGCTTGTGGCCTCAATGGATTAATTCATGAAACTGTTTTGGTGTCTCATGACAGTTAATGTGTTTATTTATAATCTAAACAGATCCTGGTCAAATAAATAACTCACCTTTAGCTAGCAGGACTCCACCTTTAGAGCAGGCTAAGCACATTCAACCTATTGGTGGGGAAAGAAAGAAAGGACCAGGGAAACCTGCCCCCAGCACTTACAATAATTATTGGTACCATACCTCGTCAGGTAGGTGTCTTTAATGCCATAGAACCCAGTCAGTTAGCTAAACAGGAAGAAACTGTAGTAAGCCTTTCCAAAAATAATTTTGCATATGAACATTAACATCACTATATAAACTGAATAAATGGACATGTAATTTTCAGGAAGCAATATGGTGTACCAGCGTATGTCAGATGCTGAGGAAGAATACAGCATGCAGCCTCAAGGCCAATACAATGATGGAGGAGTTCCTGGAAGTGATGGTGATCATAATAATATAGCCCATGTAAGGAGTTATTAATTTTATGTAGGGTAATGATAATTATAGCTATTGGATGACTATTCAGCTTCTGTTAAGCATTGAGGCTTACAAACATATATCTCCTTTTCTTTTTTATAATTGCTTGACTTTTTATGTACCTATCAGTTGTTCTCAAAGGGGGCGGTGGGGTGGTCCATGGGGACGATGAAGGACTGTGTGAATTTTAGGGGGCACTGGGACCATCAAAGGAGGCATTGGGAAGGCGTTTTTAAAAATAACCGTTTCAAAGAAAGTTTAGACTCTAAAAAAAGGGTTTTGATTGTCAAGTGACATAGAGTCTAAAAGATATATTTTTTTGCCATACGATGAAGAGGAAAAAAAAGACTGATCAATTTCAAACAGATTTACCACTCTATTCTTTCAAACAGATGTACTGATACCACCGTTTATTAACAATACATTTAAATTTAGGTAAGAACTGAGCTGGAAACACTTAATGCATGTAGTTTTAAAATGAAATTCACAAATGAGCCACAGGCTAACACGCATGATTTGCGATGCTTTTATATTAAAGGAAAGCAGGTCATGCAATATATATATATATATATATATATATATATATATATCAGATCAGCTCCATCCGCCTCTACCTCACAGTTAACGCAACAAAAGCCCTAGTCTATGCTCTTGTTCTCTCTTGTCTTGACTATTGCAACTCTCTTCTGTCTGGTTCACCAAAACACTTCTTAGAAAAATTACAAAAGATTCAAAACTCGGCTGCTAGGCTAGTTCTAAAGGCAAAAAAATGAGATCACGTCACACCACTACTTCCTACACTTTATTGGCTATATCTGTACAAACACGAATTGACTACAAACTCTCTGTTCTCTGCCATAAATTTTTCTCGAATTCATGCTATTCCCATCTAACTGAACTTCTGTCTATTCAACCCTTCGACAGCTTCGCTCCTCTGCAGACTTATGTATCCTTTCTGTCCCCAAGACTCACACAAAAACATACGGTAAACAATCTTTCTCTTTCTGTGCACTCAAACAATGGAATTCTCTTCCACTACACATCTGCAATATACCGACCATCACGGCCTTCAAAATTGCACTAAAAAATCTCTTTAAACTGATTGATATTCCCCCCCGACCGATAAACGATGCTGCTGGGTGCCATCCATGGCTTGACATGTACATATTTCTGGAATGGGTGGAGTGAACATACATTTGTATTGTTTTATTTAATTAATGAAAGTTATTTTTAAGTTAATGATGCTTGTTAACCCTTTACGGGGCAGAGGTACTTCCTCTTGCATGTCCTGAACGGGCACCACTTTCCATTTTTTAGTAAAATTTAGGGTTACATTACAAAAAAAATCAAATCTAAGGTGTTAGTCAACAAATTTGTGTAAATAAAAAGCAAAATAAAGGAAAATGAATGCAGATTTATAATTGTACTCACATGTTGCCATTAATCCTTATACGAACACAAATATTTGCAAAAACAACATATTGTTCGTGATTGTGAGTCATCTATTTACTATTTACAAACACTGCCACAAAATCGAAGTTTGTAAAATTCAACACTGCTTACTACGCTGATTTCACTAATATTACTAATAATATAAACATCTAGTTCCAATTTACAGTCAATTCGTGCACTTAAATGTCACTTTAATTGAATCCAGCGAAATCTCCGCTATCACTTGAATAATCGGCAAATAATCTGCAAAATCCATTTAGAAAAAAAAATATTTTTAAACCCCTAAAACTAAAAAAAAAAAAATCGATTAAATACTTGTAACTGGCGCCTACTCTATTTAGCTATCGGAAAAACCAGATGTAAACAATAGGAAGTCTCGCAAAGCCTCGGAGGTCACGAGCGAGAAAACAACACTAAGTCGTCACGGACGCTTTTGGGCGTTTTGCCCTTTAAGTGGTAAAGACGTTTTCGGCCCCTCTGCCCCGTAAAAGGTTAAATTATATGTATAGCGTGGTTAGCCCAGCCCTAGGCTGGGATACCGCACTATATAAAACTACTACTAATAATAATAATATAACGTGTTGTTGATTAATAAATCTAAATAATTACTAACAATTAGTGAAGTATTTATCCTACCAGCTTTTAGTGAGCTTCTACCTACATAGATGCAAGACAGAACATTATTAGACCAGAGATTAGTTTTATAGTATAGCAAATTAGTGGAGATGACATTTCTAACGGATTTTCTTTCCAGAAAATGAACCTTTGCTTATTGCAACAGATGTACTTCTTCATCAACACTAAAAAAATGTATATTTTGTTTTGTTTAAGGCTGTTCTTTTGATTAGGAAAAATTCCACTAAAAAGCATACTACAGTTGAACCCGGTTATGTCGCCGGCCTGGGGGTTTGCCAGAAACGTTGAAATAACGGATGATCAAGATTAAACGAAAACCAAAATGGCGACAATACATTAACATGAGCTTGAAATTTCTTTATGTACATTATGTGCATTAATAAAATGAGAATGCACGTGAAGAGGTGCCACTTTTCCAGATTATCACGGAATCGTGAGGCTAAATTTTTTTCTCCCTCCAGATTCGCAAGTTTTTATTTGCTCTCGGTCCGGATTGGCCAGTTCAGTTTGTTCTAATACGAATTCTGGGTTCTAAAAACATATCGAGTCAGAACGCGCCAAAGCCATTTCAGTTACTGGGGCCTCTCGCTTTCGTTTGCAAGCACCTCGCTTCTTGCTGTGTCAAGTTACTTGAATTATACAAAATTTGTTTATTTGTTGTTTACTATTTCTTCTTGCGGGGTTTCAGTATCCAGCGATAAGTCATGGGGATCGAGATAACCGATGTTGAGTGACAAATTTGGCCCCCTTTTGTGCTCGAAGATTTTAGGGTTCGGTGACATAAAGAATCCACATAACCGATAAGAAAATGCTAAGACAAAGAGAGAATTTGGCGGTTCCACTTCAAAAACGTCAACTTAAAAGGGTTGGCGAGTTAACTGAGGTTCCTATAAGTGGGTTTCCACTGTATAGCACTTGTTGGAGAACTGACTGTTAGCCGTTCGTCATTGACCATGCAAGAAAGAAAAAATTATTGCCAAATGTCTTTAATATTCTGTGTGTCATTTATTGCCAATATCTGGTGGCTAAAAGTTGCAGTGCCCTTAATTACTGCAGTAAATTAAATTTAGAATACGCTTAAAATAATTGACTATTACTGACACTCTGTTTTGAATGCAGTGCAGAGTAAATTGCTGCTTTTTTACTGCATTTGTTGGGACAAAAAATGATTCTGATTCGAAAGACACCACACACAACATTGCTTTTAATAAAGTTGCAGTGGAATGAGACCAGCCTTATAAAAAATTATAATACTATTCAAACTTAATATAGGGCTGACACAATTTTTACTAGTTCATTAGAATAAGAAGATGGTGAATTTCAATATTATCTGGTAGATTGATCTGAGAATATTCTTTGTATGGAAGTCAGAGATTTGTTTAATTAAAAAACCCATTTTTAAGACTAATGCAGTTGTTGTATTAGGGTGTAAAATTGTATTTAATCTAATCTAAAGTTTTAATCCAGAGTGGAATGCTCTTTGCTGCATTCTTTTCATTTTATTTGGGGAAGGTGATTTAGTGTGGTTTACCTGCTTTGTTTAAATCTAAGAGATATAAATTTGAACCTAGCAAATGAGGTTTCTGCCAGAAGACTTAATACCAGGCATTAGATAATGATTGGCTTACCAATAATGCCTCTGTCATAATTAAGAAAATTATCAGAGATGATGTAGATAAACTGGTAAATATTTATCTTATTACCTCTCTATTATATTATTCAGCTTATAAACATTCATTTGTATTTTGATTAATTTTTAAAAAAATATATATTTCAAATTTACTTGTGTAATTATCTCCCATAGATGGTGATGAAAAAAATGTATTCTTAAAATGCTTATAATTGAGTTGGACGGGAGGGCCGGTGAGGGCAAGAATATAGGCTAAAAGGGGCAGTGGCAAGAAAAATGTTGAGAACCACTGTACTACATGGGATACATGAGCTTTTCAAATTTTAGGTGATTCACCTTCTTTCCTAAATATTCAGATTATAATTCATTCTGCTGTTTTACTATTCAGCTGGGAGAGAGGAGTTTTAAATCTGTCATCAGCATATGTCTGCAAATAAACTTTGAACAAACTGCTGTTTTTTCTCTCGGGGAAACGCTAAAATTATTGTTAATTGATACGACCAGTGTTTGGTTTGTCAGGTTCTGCTAATCCTTGAGAGTCTGATTCGAATACACAGTTTAGTCTCATTTCCTGGTTTCAAAATATCCAGTGATTGTAGGTTCTAAAGTAGGTTTTGGGAATGGTGATCCCTATTCTGGCCATTTTTTTTCCCTAAAAATTTCTTTGGCTACTACTACTACTAGTGAGGACAGTGTTACTAAAATTCCTTCAATTATACAAAACGCCTATGTGAAACATAATAAGGTTTTCTTGTTTAAATAACAAATATTTATTAAAAAAGTTATAATTCTGTGAAATGTTTATTTAATAGGTTCCAAGTATGATGACACCTGGAATATATGGAAATGGACCCTATCAAATGGGACCTATATTTCCTCCTAAGGGTGCTGCAGGAGACTCTCAAACCCCTCACCTTTGGAATACACCTATGACAGCTGCTCCATCTGACCCCAGTGAGATTGAGGTATAACTCCCATTTCTGTCACTACCATTTATTTAGCAAGGTAAAGTAGCCCATCCCTAGTTTAACTAAGGAGATACCCATCAAAGTAATTTTTACTGAAGAATTTCAAATAGGTTAGATAAGTCTATTTATTGCATTTGACAAAAAGATGAAGAAAGGACTGGAATAACTAAGTACATTCACAGCTGACTTATTTTTTTTGGTGGGATTCATCTTTTTTTATGCCAACATTTAGAAATCATTAATTACTTACTTTTAAAAATGTTTTCTGTGTTTTATGTCATTATCATATAATAATGACTTGTACTCTTTCAAACCCTAAGCGACAAATGTGGCTGTTTTAACACATTTCTATGTAAAAATAAAAAGCGAAAATCTTAATTAAAATGAGATTTGATAACCAAGGCACTAAATTGTGCTGCTCAGTTTAAATAACAAATTTAAGTTGAAATTGAACATCTAACTTTTTTTGTGTGATAGAGGCCATTTTCTTTTCTTTTTTTTCATTTCAGAGATGGCAGTCGTGGAATCAGTTAGATTAAACTGGCATGTAATAGATGTTCCTTCTTGTGTCTAAATCTTTCTTTTTCTTGTTTATTTTAAAATTGCCTTTACAAAGCAATTTTCTATCAGAATAAAGAATCCAGAAACAAATCAAGTCAGAAAATCCTTTATTTAATTTTTTTGTCCAGGATTTCAAAATAAAAGTAAAGCCATTTTTTTATGTGATGTATATGTGACAGAAACTTATTTCCCCTTTGTAACCTCATTTTACTTGGTCTTGTAGATGTATGGCCATGTAAAAAGTTTATAATTAAAATAGGTCAAATTTGATTTCCCTGCCTCTCTTCATCCCACTGCCCAGCAGTGATGGTTAGTGTTGACGAATTACACAATAAAATTCAGTTTGTGTGGAAGTAATAATGGCTTGTATGAGGAATTGAGCATTTGCAATATTATTTGCATGTTTTTCCTTATCTCCTTTTCTCATAAATAAGCAAAAAAACTGGTTTTTACAGCAGAGAGGCAAACCACATCCATGGATGCGGGAACTAAATTATGGCTTTTTTTTTTTTTTTTAAACACAAAATTAGATTGTACTTTGGCATGAACAAAACCTGGTGTCCAGGGCTAGGTTTGAGTCAATATTACTTTTTAACCAACTCCCTCTTGCCACATGCTTGGCTTGTCTGTAAGGCCTGAGGGAATTGGGCTAACAATGACATTTTGAAACATTTAAAATAAAAGTAAAGCAAATTAACATTTGTGTTGTTTTTCTTTCAAACAATTAAAACCTGAAATATTATATTAAGAGTGAATGCATTTTAAAAAATGGTAAAATTCAAATTAATTAGAAAACAGTTCTGACTTTCTGCAAAAGTAGTATAATGAAACTTTGATGACCATAAAGGTTTGCAAATTTTCAAGACACCAGTACCAGTACTGTTTAAAAAAATTTTATTACAAAATATTTATAAAAAAATTATTTTATAGTAATTTAATAGTATTAAAATACATGCACTCTTTTTCACAAAAAAACAATTTGAGGACATCAACAGTACAATAGATGTTCTATTACCAGCAATAGATATCTACCAGTGCCAGGTTTTACCTTTTCATTGATATAATTTGAAGATTCACTCAGATTTTATCAAAACAAATCTTCTATATAACTTATAATATAACGGTACTTCTTGTAAATCTTGTTGTTACGCACTGGCTTCTAATATGAGAAATAAATCTCCTATTTTAATTTTAATTGGCTCGTTGTAAGCAGTGCCTAACAGGACGATTCCATAGAGTCAACAGTATTAAACATACGACACCCAAAGCAGTTTCTAGTTACAATTAATAATATTTATTAAGTCTTAAGATAATTACAAAAGAAAAGAAAATATAATTACAGTATGGTAGATCTTGGACCGGTAAACAGTTAACACAGTTAGAATAATGTGCCAATGAATAATGATAAAATGCGAAATAAACATATGAGTATGAGCACACAAATACACAAAGAATAATACACGCCTCGTAAAGTTAATAATTATCTATCTGCATCTCCGTCCGTGCCTGTCAATCCCTTATATAGGTCGCGTAAGCTCTGCCTTCCAGAAAAGACTTATGACGTGTTGTTTACATTTCTCGGGTAATCGAGCACATTCGAGACAATACCAGGAAGACAGTCTAACATGTTTAATTGGTAAACACGGTTGTAAACAAGATACATCAAACGAATAGGCCATGCCCACAACAGACGTTAGGGGCCATCCATAAAAGACTTCCACCAATTTTTTGCTATTTTTTACCCCCCACTCCCCCTTTGTCCACTTTTGACTTGACCCCCCCCCCCCCCCCCCTCCCCCCCATTTTTTTCTTTTTTTCCCCCCCCCCCCCCCTTTTCCCCCTTTTCCTTTCCCCCCCCCCCCCCCCCCAGTTGTGGACGTCCAAAACATAAAATTTACCTAACTTAAATTAATGAATATTTTGGGAAAATGTACAACAATATAAAGAGTATATATTTACAAAGATTTTTTTTAGAAATTCCAATTATTTGCAGGCAAAATTCTAAATGAAATAGTAACTGTTCAAAATTTTTTTATTGAATCACTGTATTAAAAAATGTAATAAATAAATAATCCACCATTCTTCAATCAACGGAAAATTTGGACTGCAGCCATTCAAACATGTTTTGATAATGACAACATCTGTTCTTGAGTCTTCAATTGCTAATTCAATTTGAGTGGCAGTCTATTCCTCTGCCATATTATGTTCACTAGCAGGAATATTGCAATGGACGACCTTATGTTTTTTCATTGCCGCCTGTGATGGGAAATATTTACCGCAGAAACATATTCTCTTGGAAATTCTTCCAGCCACTGATGGACAATAGAGATCAAAAGGCATGGTATTGTAACTGTGATCGTGCAGTAAATTTGCAGTAAATTTATGCAAACTGCTACACTAAAAAAAACACTACAATGTGGACATCCACTTTGTCCTAAACCCCCTCCCCCCTTTGTCCACTTTAGTCCACTTTTTGCTGAGCCCCCCCTCCCCCCTTTTGTGTGGACGTCTTTTATGGATGACCCCTTACTGTCTGCTGGATTCTAATTTAGGTCAAGTAAAATTTAAGCACGGGGAATGTATGCTACATAACACTTGTATTAAAATGATTATACAATATACAAATGTTTAGGTAATTGCCTTCATCAATATAACAAAATAATATAATTACAAATTAAATTTACATAGTTTTCCTACCTATACCTAAAAAATGAAAGAAAAGAATGAGAATGGGCACAAGGCCCTCATGAAAACAAATGGAGAACAAATCAGTGGGTGGAAATAAAATATAAAAACTAGATAGACATTGCAACTATGTAAAATTTTGTGTTTTTACCTTTAAACTACATAGTAAAACAAAATAATGAGTTCAATTTTGACGCAAAATTAGTTAGTGTGAACTGAAAAAAGAATTCGAACAAATTTCCGTTCTATCAAATTCCTGTCGACGAAATGTCTTTCAAACAAAATTCGGATATGGATTTTTCAAATCTGTTTGGACAGGGTCTGTCATAGTGATAGACCAGTTTTTAAGAATTTAAACAAAATCAATCTTATATAAACATTATTTTTAATGAAAGGATGCTAGGAATAAATATAAATACATGTAGATTTATGATAGTTTGGGTAATGTGCTTTGACTAGAGAAGCAAAAATTTAATATAATGTGTATAGCTTTTTTATATAATTTTATAGCATTGATAATTTTGCTGAATGTTAAGATTTTAAATGTGATTTTGATTGCTACAAATACAAAATATTAAGACCTGTGCAATGAGCATCCATAATTGTTAACAACCACCTACTAAAGCATTTACAGGGATATAACAGCAATAATCAAAAACTGTCTTGAGTTACACTGGCAAAACTGGATGATCCAATCAGCAAGACTAATTCTTAATTCAGTGAGTACTATTAATATTACTGCCTGGTACATGAACATACCCTAAATAAGCATCAATGACACAGGACTGAGATTATATTCCATCATTAATATGTCGGCTAATAAGTAAGGCCAATAATAATTTTATTCACAATTCAGAGTGCATCAGTGCTTTATCTATTCGTGTCTTCAAGTCAGTGTGTAATTTTTTTACCTGAAACATAGAAAAACAAAAAAAGTTCAGTGAAATATTCATGTCAGGTATGTAGTGTAGGAACCAACATTACTGCTTATGGCAAATTCATCTTTTCCAAGTATATTTTTTCATAAGTATTTGAGCACACAAAAGCCAAAATCACATAAGTAGTCCTGGATGGCAGGTGCTCTATTTCTTTTACAATAAATGAAGAACTGCAGAATGTTCATTCATCAGATAGAGCAAAGAAAATTACAATAATGTTTTTTAACAGCTAAACAGATGATCTGTTGCAGCCCCATCTGTTGAGATACTGGTAATTTTGTTATATGAAAAGATGTTTGTTGGAACGAATCTTAAAAATTTGACTCACTTTTCTATTCATGAACTCATGCTTATCTTTTAACTCCTGGTGCCTATCTTTCAATTCATTTTCTGATGATGATAGCTCCACTTGCTCTTTATAAAATGCTTCCTTGCTTAAGCGGTTTTCAAAATGTTTGAGTTCTTCCTGTCAGTTCAATACATACAATAAATGTTTATTACACCACCAAGGGGAAAAATGTATGCTTTAATTACCAAAACAATTAAACAAAAATACCTTCAATGGGTACCTGCTACTTCGTAATAAAATTTAAAAATAACATTGAAAGGGAAGGTATCAATATTAAATTTTAATCTTTTTTCAATCTGAAATGACACTGCTCAGTTGTTAAAAGTTTTGTCAACAATGTGAACAAATTAAATACAGTAATCATAGCAATGGATAACAAATATTTTAACTTCATAAACCTTAAAAGAATTTTGTTCCTCCTCTGACCAGTTTGTCTTCTTGGCCAAAGCCCAAAGCTTAAGAACCCTATGGTCCTTGAACATAGGTTCACTGCCGGACAAAGTTGCTGTCAGATGTTCCAATTTCATGTAGCCATCTTTGATGTCTTTCTTTGTATTTTTCATGGCTGCTTTCTTATTGCTGACATCTTCGGTGGATAAACCTAGCTTTTTCTGTTCCAAATCCACTGTGTTATCTTCAGGATCTACAAATAAAATTAAAATTGATTAAGATAGAAATTTTCAATGGACAAATTTGATTGTAATGTGTATTCAGAACTTCAGGTGTGTAATGGGGTTCAGAACTGACATTTAACCTAAGACTCATGAATGAAAATGTTTTAAAATATAGTAGTAATATTAGAGAATACACATGAGTGACACATGAACATATTTTTAAAAAAATGTGTTTAGATATACCTGGTAATTGAATTAATACCACCACTCTGAATGCATCTACCAGTACATCAGAAATTTTACTTGACCAAGCTCAGTAATAAGCTAAATTTAACACTAATAAAAATGTGTTTGCTAATTGCATAAACTATGCAAAATCAAGTTTCACACTGATCGAACTTGTTCTAGTAAGGGGCTTGCTGTATATATATTCTTATACTTATAGTCAGGTATGATTCGCACACTCAAATATTTTTTTCACCTGGAAAATCATTTAATTGACGGTGAAGAAACTGATATTCTTGAATCCTCATCTGTTGATGCCAAAACTCCTCCCTCAACATTTTAAGATCTTTCTCTGTTGAGATTTAATTGGGAATCAATTATTTTTTCCATGGCATGACATTCATGACATGTTACAGGCAAAGTGGGAAAACCAGGACCAGGCATTCTATAGAATGCCTAGGCAAATTCTATAATGGCTTATGTATTTCCAACTTTGACTAGAATCATCAGGGATTCTAAAGAATGCCTCATACATGTTATTTTCTATTTTGACACTTGGTGTTACTATTCACTTAACAAATCCATGTCCAGTTTCAGTGGACTGTTGTGATGCAGTTGATCTGAGAGAGAGCTGTTTGTCCATTGGAATGTCCTTTAATGGCAATAAAGGCTTCTTGCACACAGAAAACTGAGATCTGGTATAAAAGCTGTTGTATTAAACTTTTTGTCGTGCCCAAGTGATAGTCATCATCATGCACGTCTATGATGATAGCCAAAATATTGCATGCATCACCACATCCTTTATCAAATTCAGGAATAGAATTTCATACTTTAGTACGGTATCAAAGTCAACTGGTGAGAAGTTATTGTCAGAACGTGCCATCATTTTACCAACTTGTTGTTCAAGATTACTTATGACAGCTTTTTAATTTTTTATATCATTTTTCTGATTATAACAGATTGGACACAACACGTGGGCACTACTCTTAGCTACAAGGACTATGACCAAAAATAACATGAATATTACGTCAACAGTTTGTACACTGATGTACGCCACTTGAAGCCTTCAAGCACACACAACATATGAAATGTTATAATGTAGATGTTTCATATGTAGATTCTTCAACTTGTGTCGCACATGTAGATAGATACTTGTGGTCTTGAAGATTTGAGTTGTGGTTTAGAAGTAGAGCATGTAGTTTCTTCAACTGGCATAGATGTTTGTGTTGGCATGGATGAAGGACCTGAAGGTGAGGTACCTTCTTTTCTGCAGTTTTAGCAATGTTCACTTGATCCCCCAACTGTTCATAACATTCATTAGTTAGATATACAGTATTAAAAGTTTTGCTCAGTTCAGAATAAAAACGTTTCATTTCATATATAAATTGTCACTAGATCACCATTTTAAGGTTATACCAAAGCAACCCAAACACGATGGTAAATGTCTCTTTCTGAAAATGCTTGAATCAAATTTGTGAAATGACACAAATGGCACTCACAAGCTTAATGAACCTGCTCCGATTTGGCACCACCTCTTACAGGCCGATTATAAAATGGGTTGCTTTTAAAAAGACAACTGACCTCAGTATTAACCCCCCCCCCGTGAATCTAAGCTCTTGATATGTGGCAGCTGGGAGACTTTCCCTATGACAATGAGGGTGAAGTTACCATACTCATTGCTATCACTCTCAGTAATTTGACACAGGTGAAACTGGCTAAGGTATACAGTGAACAATGAACTGACTCATCCCACTTAAGAAAATGGCACTCACAAGCTTAATGAACCTGCTCCGATTTGGCACCACCTCTTACAGGCCGATTATAAAATGGGTTGCTTTTAAAAAGACAACTGACCTCAGTATTAACCCCCCCCCCCGTGAATCTAAGCTCTTGATATGTGGCAGCTGGGAGACTTTCCCTATGACAATGAGGGTGAAGTTACCATACTCATTGCTATCACTCTCAGTAGTTTGACACAGGTGAAACTGGCTAAGGTATACAGTGAACAATGCACTGACTCATCCCACTTAAGAAAGGTAGCCAAAAATGAGCCTTTTATTTGCGCATTAGGATTACCTGGTAGTTTAAACAGAAAGTTATGATACAACAAGGACACAATCTGTTGTATCTCAGGCATGACGAACTTAATGTTGTGCTTCACTTTTATAAATCTTTTACTTTAATCCGCTGTTTCCATACATTGACTAGATCAAATTGAGCATTCAATGCCAAAGACTAATTTTAACAACCTAGTAAAAATGATAGTAATATCTGAAATAAAATTTCCTATTGAGGTTTCCACACAAAAAGTGTGGAGACTCTGACAATGTTTTGGCTGTATTCAAAGCCTTTATTTTAATTAGAAAACGTTCCGAAGCACAAACAAATCTCATTCGTTTCAGCTGCAACACTGCAGTCAACTGGACCTAGGAAAGGGTTTGTTAAAGCATGTATAACACCAAGAATTAAAATAGAAAATGTAAACAATACTGATTCAGACTGCTGCAGTAAATAAAATAAAAACTAGAGATTTCTGATAGACATTTAGATTTTAAAATGTTTTTGCCACTGCATTTTATTTTTTGTTTATAAAAAACTGAAATTCCCTTCATGTTATTGTTATCACATACTTTGCCTGTAACATATATACTATAATCCTTACCCAAATCCATTGTTATTTTTAGATTACATAATTGTATTAGGATAAAGTAAGACTGAAAACCATTTAAAATACATTACAATGCCCATGCCCATGTAAAATGTTTTTTCATAACTTGAATTGAAACAATATTGCTTTATACCTGTAAATCCTGATTCTTCGGCTCGTTTCCACATTGATTGGAGCTTAGGATCCTGAAATTGTGAACTTTTCTTTTCCTGATCATGGTCAGGGATTTCATTGCCAAAAAACACATCTTCTAAGCCAAAGTCCTCAATAATTCCTTAAAAGTTAAATTTAATTTTTAGACAGCATTCATATTGGTTTGAGTATTTTCAAAATCTAACTTTAAAAGGGGGAAATAAAAAAACTAAGAAACATTATTACTAATAATATTAGTTACTTACAACACTTCTTACATAAACCCACTCCTGTAAAATGCAATATGAAGCACTAAACCTAATTTCAAATACCGGAAGGCAACTGCCTTAAGTACTGTGAAGCACTGAATGACATATTTTGCTTCAAGGATGCATATAAAAGCAATATAATTAAGTTTAAGTAAAAGGAGAGACCCATACTTCTATAACTTGCAAGTACCCTTGCTTCATATTGACCATCTTTGTCAAAATTATCTCCTTTCATTTTCTTTAAATGTAACTCTTGTCTGTCGTGTACTTGTAGGTCTGCATAAAGCTCTGCCAGTTTTACACTTGAAAGTCTCTGATCAAAGAAATAATGAAATCAATTTATTATATTTACAGAATTAGAATTAATTAGACTAAAGATGTGAAAAAGGGTGATAAATTAATCTTGCATTAGTTCAAAGCAATATGACATATGTCTGAAATATGGTAAAAATGTCCTCATTTATTATTATTCATTAAAACTAAGTTTTTGATAAACTTCATACACTGAATAATGTATGTCAATAATTAAAGTCTTTTAAAAACAAAACAATAAATTAAATACAAATTTAACCAAGTTATATGATCTCCTGGTCGTGGTCATTCTGGTCTAGACTTGACTTAACAGACTGGATAGAAGCTTTGTCTAAAAAAATTCGTACCACTGAGTGAAGACAGTGGTTTCTCTAAATCCAAGTCAAACAAATAATTATATGATGATTGATGTATATGAGTTAATTGTGTGCTTTACAATTTATTAGTGATACTAATTAACTTTAAGGTATTGGTCAATTTTACCAATACCATAAACCAATATGCACTCTATACAATCAACCCCTTCAGTATCTTGCATATGCTGATGACATAGCACTGTTAGGGAAACGTAGTAAAGACATATCAAAAGCTTTTATTGAATTAGAAGATGCATCCCTACAAGCAGGGCTGGAAGATAACCAAAAAACAAAATACATGACTATAATAAGAGAAGATCAGACAGAAGAAGCCATCAAAATTAGAAACCAAACTATTGAAAAAGTAAATCAATCAAAATACCTAGGATCTTTATTAAATGAAAGAAATGAATTTCTAACAGAAATAAAAGAAAGAATATCAGCCGTAAACTGGGTATACTTCAGTAGTCAGAAAATACTCAAAAGAAAAATCATTACAAGAAAAACAAAGAAAACAATCTAAAAAACTGTAACCAGACCAGTTGTAACATACGCAAGTAAAACTTGGATCCTAACAAAAAGGCAGAAAGCCTATTAAACACATGGGAGAGAAAAGTTATCCAGAAAATATATGGACCAAATAAAAAATGAATATGGATGGAGAATATGAACCAACCAGGAAATATATAGTCTATAATTATAATATAATGATCCCACACTAGTAGCAAAAATAAAAAAAGGATAGGCTATGCTGGGCAGGACACTTAGAAAGAATGCCAAATGAGTAAAGAGGGTAAATCACCATAACCCAGAGGAAAACGGCTCAAAGACAGACCTAGGCTTAGATGGATGGATGATGTGGAAAAAAATCTTCAGCAGCCGGGAATCCAAGCATGGAAAAATTGAGCCCAAAGAATAATTTCAGCTTTCCGGGGCTCAATTTGTTATAGTGGCTATGTGCATGGAAAAGGTCTGAGTGAAATGGATGGACATTGGCAAATTTTAAGAAAGGTAAAAAGTAAAAACCAATTTGAAATAATAGCATGACAACCATTTAATATATACCTTATACTTTTTATCAATAGTTACTTCTAGTAGTAGTATTACTTATTACTACTTAACTAGAACTAACTACAGAGTACGACAACAGATCAATGCAGAGAATTGGTGCCATGACGTCATTTCGTGATTTTTGTAAAGTTTGTGTTTTAGATTCACTCCCCTTATTGTTTTAACTAGAGTTAAATTTTCCTTAATATTAAGATGGCTATTTTTAACTTAAATTTTTATTGGTTGATTAATTATAATTTTTAAATTTCATTGGTTGGATCATAATAATAATTTTTTTCCCGCCATATTTTGATGGATTTGGACTTCGCGGCAGGCCTTAAATTTTATTCATTTTCTGGATATTCTTTTAGGTGGAACCTGAAATAAAGTGTATAAAAGTGTATTTCATGAAACTGTAAGTTGGGTTTTCATTATTTCATTATTTTTTAATTATTTTTGGACATTTTTTATTGTTTTTTGTTCATTTTTATAGTTTTCTTGCCACAGTGTGTAAATGCTACGTGTTTTTTACTTGCACTGCAAGTTGCAGCTTTAAGGCTAGTTTTAGGGTTTGGGTTAGGGATAGATTTAGGGTTCAGGTTAGGTTTAGGGTTCAGGTTAGGTTTAGGGTCAAGATTTAGATTTAGGTAGTTCAGGTTAGGGTTAATACCCAGGTTAGGTTATTTTAGGGTCAATATCCAGGTTAGGTTTAGGGTCAATACCCAGGTTATGTTTAGGGATAGATTTAGGGTTCAGGTTTGTTTTAGGGATACATTTAGGACATTTTTTCATTAATTTTTAATGTTTTATTCCTAATTTTAGCAAACGTGAGTCATTTTATTTTTCCACTGCCGCCATCTTGGTTGCCCCAACCCGTGAACATGTAAAAGATCACAGGTCACGGCCGTGTGATACGTCATGGCACTAATTGTGGGTAATCTTGCAGTTCAGGTGTGTACATTATTTCCAACCGAATTTCGTTTTATCGCATGTAAACTTATGTGTATTCTTCATTAAATTAAATCCAGGCAGTGACAGTTGACTAATACTGAACTATAAAGCGCTTATTTTCATTATTTTCATTTCTAAAGCGACTTTGAACATCCCCCAAACTTCCATAGCTCCTTTTGTTTTGTATTTTTACCCTGTTGCCAGATGTTTTATCACCAATAAGTTTGTATGCTAAATGAAATTTTCAAACTGTGGGCATGTTCACAAAAAGAATGATATGAGGGGAGGGGGGTTGAACTTAATTAGATTTTTTGTCATTTTATAGGAGCCAAAAAATTTTTTTTTCTTCTTATATGGGGTGTATAAAAATAATTCCAAACAAAGGCTCCTGCATTGGCTTGGGTGAATGGAACGAGATCAGACTTAGTACACATACACTTGATTATACATATTCAAAAACCATTACTGAAGGGTAATGAACTCATAATTTTAATTTTTCTTAAAACTAGCAATAAACACGGCTTCGCTCATGATGGCATTCGGAAATGAACATCTTTAAAAGCCCTTTAACTAACACCTAAATTATTTATTTATTTATTTATTTATTTATTTATTTAGGCATTTTTATAATAGCGCTTACCTTAAAACTCTAAGCGCTTTACAATTATTAAAAACATGTAAACTAACTAAAATAAAAATGAGACATTAGAATAGTAACTACTATACTATAGAAACAATTAAAATGGCTATAAAACGAGGACACTTTGGCACGTTTCGGCCTATATTACAGGATTAACCCGAGACAGAAAATGAGGCAGGGCAAGGAGGGTGCATCACAGGTCAAAGGCGGACCTAAACAGATGGGTTTTAAGGGACTTTTTAAAAGTGGACGAGGTTTCACAATGACGGATATGGAAGGGGAGCTGGTTCCAGAACGTGGGCCCATGGAAGTAGAAGGAGCGCTCACCGATGGTCTTAGTTTTGGTTCTTGGGATTGAGAGGGTTCTATTGTCAATTATGGCCAGGGCCTGTAAAAAAACAGGAAACTAGAAAATGGCAATCTGGCATGTAGGGAGAATTTTAAAAACACAAGAAAACGGAGAGATCGTTTACGCTACCGGCTATGTACCAACAATGGGGGCTGTAAAATCAATGAAAAGAAAATTTAGTGCTGTACAATTTAATGCTAGTTTTAACTAATACTGTCTGGACTAAATTTTATGAGGAATACACATAATTTTACAAGCGATAATAAAAAATTCAATCAGAATTAATTTAATATATGCACCTGAACTGCAAGATTACCCCAATTGTCTGCATTTACCCGACAACATACTCTTTATTATTATCTTAGTAAATTAGTTCTTAGTCTTTTTAGTATTCTTAATCTTATTCTTAGATTTATTATTCTTTCTTAACTTTCATTCTCATTCTTATCGTCTTATTATGAATGACAATGACGGTACTTGGATATGAGGCTATTTTGACGCAATCGCGGCCCATAGGGTTTTTGGGATGCTTTTTTGGGTGTGCTGGATGATAGGGTTCACTAAAAAAATTATTTTTTCGCACTAGAAACGTTGGATCAACGAACTAATTACTGTTCTAGTTATGTTAATGAACGGGCTTTAATGACATCCATTTTGTTTGCAGTAATATCAGTATGTAGTAAATAAAAAAAAAGGGAGAAAGCAGCTAAGTTTCATTTATCAATATTTTGAAAAATATTCGTTGTCCCATTTAAATCGACCTGTAAAATTGCATCAAAAATGACCATGTAAAATTTCAAGTCTCTAAGATGGCCATAACAGTGTTATTTTTGGCCAGAACGAGTGTTAAAACCCGATAAAAAAAAAAAAATGTCCGAACACGAAAGTGGCAAACCAGAAACAGTATTATATATGAATAGTTAACAGCTAAGAAAGCTCAAGAAATTTTATAATGCTTAAATCAATCAAGTTCCATCTTAATTAATATTAGGTTTTATTGTAATATCTATACAATAATAGACATATTAACTAATATTTTATCCAATATTGCTCCCTTTCAAATTAAATCATAATTTTTATTGTTAAATTGCCTCCATTATATTTCCTGTTTTAAAACAAATTACGTTTGGTCTTAATTTTTTTAAAATTATTTTTTTTTTTTGAAGTTTTTTTATTGACATTAAAAAATATTTTAAAAATAATCTATGTAATTTTTTTAGTTTTTAAAGCAACAAAGATGTTGATAATACGATGATGAACACTTCTGGAAAGTTTCTTATTATTTGTCCACTCTGCTATAAAGTTATGAGCCTTTTCGTAAAATTTTTTTTGTAAAGTGGTCACAAATCTCAATCTCAATGTTAAAAAAAGTGATTTTTTATTCACAAAAAAAATCATAACTTTTTAACCAAAAGTGCTACATGAAAAATAAAAACATTATTATTTCATTGGGAAAATTTTGACTACGATTGCCACTATTTTCTCAATGGCCGCCATCTTGGTTAACATGTCACGTGAAGTCATCTATCCCTATGCCTAACCTAACCTGAACCCTAAATCGATCCTTATGCCTAACCTGAAACCCTAAATCGATCCTAATGCTTAACCTGAACCCTAAATTGATCCCTATGCTTAACCTGAACCCTAAATCGATCCCTACGCCTGACCTGAACCCTAAAATAATTTAGTAAAAATAAACAAAGGGAAGTCACTCCCTGGAAAATAAGTCGTGGCAATCGTATCTAGGATTGGCTAAAAAAACGTGGCAATCGTATCTAGGATTGGCTAAACAAAGGCTATCTTACAGATGTATTCATTTCTTATTTCATTCAATTTGAAAATTTTATCTAAGTTAAGTACCTAAACTAATAGTAATTGACTATACTATGACTATGAATGTACCTCTTGTGCTTTGGACCATAATAAATTCGTTTTCTTCATTCTAAACGGCTTGTCTTGATTTTCCAAGTTGATGTCTGTATTTGCTGTCTGGGAATATTTATTACTGTGAGAAAACTCTATAAGAAAAAGGGTAAGGATAGAGTAAAGGATCAAAATTTGTTTTAAATGTTCCATTTTTTTTTTTGTCCTGTACCTGCAGCGATAGGAAAAGGGAGCTCTTTAATTAGGGAGAACAAATAAGTTGTAATTTCATCAGTACAAATCTCCCCAGATTGATGTCCAAAGAAAAACGCCGGGGCGAGAACAAATTAATAACAAAACATTTGAATGATGGAAATGAATGATCAGTACAGTGAACTTATCTTAAAATCGTATGATACTTTAACCAATATTATTCGATGAGAAATGTATAAATAAAACTTAGTGCAAGTTTGATAACTTAAAATGAGAAAAACAAATAAAGAAAGTTTAATTAATCCAAATGTCGGTATTTAGATTGTAATGAAAAAAGACTAAAAAAGAAACAAATTATTAGGACTAGGACTGCTGTAAAACTGGTAAGTTAAAAGACTTGTGAATTTGATTTAACTTAGAAGATGGTTAGGTACGGTAATAATTTAGTTGCAATAAATTAAACGCCAGTTACGGGTGAACATAATAAAGCGATTTAAATTAAAAATGTCTTATTTAAAATTGTACATAACATTAACAACAATTAACTACATTACAATTAAAGACAATTACTAATTACATTATTAATTCATTATTTCAATTTTCCAACAATTAAAACTTAAATTTAAATAAAACAACACTTCAACTCAACTGCAAGTTTTATAGAAAAAGTGAAAGTATTTAATGTTTTCCAGTGTGTTTGTTATGGTAAGTTATACACTTTCGTTGGATTTCAAACGGATTTTTCAGATATTTAAAAATAAAAAAAATATATAGTATATAGATCTAAGTCGATCATCAACATTTTAAAAAATTTATTTAGTTTCTTGTAAATTCTAACGACAGTGCGATGAGTGTGCGGCCTGGTCATATTTTTTTTAAAGTGACTTGGTCCTGGTTTGGTGGAAGTTGAGCCCAAAGAATAATTGCAGCTTTCTGGGGCTTAATTTGTTATTGTGGCTATATGCACGCACAATCCAACTGACACTTCCAACATGCCATTTTAATAAAAAAACATACTTTTGTTACATAAATGTGTGTACCTGGAAGTAGCAATTAATTTTTTTAAATTTAAAGGATAATATATGAGGGATTGTGTTCAATGCTGTGTGAAGGAAATAGTTTGGGTTTTTTCAAATATGATTTAAAATGATATACCCCCACTTTTTCTTCTATTCTCTCATACTCATGAATTTCTTTGTTGCTTTTTTATTGTTGCTCTTTCGCCAATGACCGATGGTTGTTATATAATGACACTGATACTAGACATTACCCTTGCACCCCTCTCCCTTACCCTTAGTGTATAAAGAATAAACGGAGAGACTCTTGAAGCCTTGGGGGAAGTCACGCGAACAAATTTATGCAGAATTAACTGGTGAATCACATTATCAGACCAAGAAGAACCAGGATCTTGGCATTAAATTAACAGATCTAAGAATGACATCATCAGAGTTTCAGTGTTGTGCCATAATCAGCTGATCAGAGAAACAGCATGACACAGCAGGCCTAGGTAAGAGACATAATACGATTCCACCAACATCAAAGAGCAACCATTGCCCAAGTTACCAATGGTCCAAAGAAATCGTACGCGCACATGATCTTGATGTAACACCTTCGTTAAAGTTTGGCTAGATGTGAAGAAGAAGGGATTTATAGCGTGCTTGGAGCTCAGGAGTAAGGTATTTTTGCTCAGAGTGGGAGGTGTTTAAATTTATTACTGGTCCAACCTCAAAAAAATATAAATTAATCAATAAGAAATTTAAAAAGTGCAATTTGTACTTAGTAATTTTAATTAATTAAAAAAAAAATTGATGCTCAATTCCTCTAGCAGCAATGTTTTTCACATTCTTCTATCAGCTGTTTTGTCCTACTCATCCACCAGCTGTGTTGTCTTACTACTTGTCTACCAGCTATGTTGTCCTTCTTATCTACCAGCTATACATGCATTTCTAATTCATTGTTAATAAGATAGGTAACTGATAATAATAAACACATTTCTTTAAACACTCAGCACCCTCTTCAACCAAAGATCCTTTTTTAATTTCGCTGAGCTCAGAGTGGAGCTGGAGATGACAAATATTTATCCAGATTAGAGCTGGAGTGGAGCTCGGACAAAAAAATCTTGCTCCAAATCCCTTTCAAGAAGAATGATTTTTGTCGGGGGTGGGGGAAAGCACTCATAGACTATGTCACAATTTCTGTGTTGGGGGGGGGGGGGGGTTTCCATGAAATTGTGCTATTGTGTATAACTAAATAGAGTAACAAAAAATAAATACCTAGTCTACAAAATTCATCTTAATATTATGGACAAAGTTTTGCTGTTCAATACGGCCATTTGAGGATTATTTCCTGGTCCATGTATAAAAAGTTTTTGAAAACCACTCTCGCCTATTCTTTCAAAATCAAAAATGGTATTTTAAACATGTGAATTAACTTCGAAAATCTTGTTTGCATTTGCTTGTACACAAAGGATAATTAATTGGTTTTTAAAAAAAAGGCAGGTGCCGCTTGTACTGGTGACGCCGCCAAAAGACTAATTCGGCCATCTGTGGATTTATTAGTGCAACCCTACTTTCAGCCTGCATTTTAAGACGATCCCATTTTTTTTCACCTCTGTTTAATTATTTTATTAAAAGGATTCCCTCATTACCCACAATGCATTCATTTCTTTTCACAGTGTTATGAAGCTCATCATCTCAGCAAGGTATCTCTACTCAACAAAGTCTTTATTAGTTTTGTCAAGAGATTAGAAAAGGATTTGTCAAGTAATTCATTTAGTGAGCACTCGGCTCAACTTAATGAATAATATTTTACCAAAATGGATCCTGAATTAAGCATGCAAAGTGCATTTCGTACAATGCTGATTGAACTGTCATCAAAGATAAGCCCTGAAGAATTAAAAGGCTTGATATTCCTCAGCAAATCTTATAATATCCCAACGAGGATCAGGGATAATATGAAAAGTGCTGTTGATCTTTTTGAAGCTCTTGAGGAACGCAACAAACTCTCTGTAAATGACCTTGATACTCTAATACAAATGTTGAAGACATCCTGCAATAACAGGACTGATGTTGTTAACATTGTTGAGAATTTTAAAAGAAATTTTGGGTTGGCAAACAATCCAATCATCTGCCAGCCAACAGACTTTGGTGGAAACCAGGCCCCAATACAAGAATCAGGTATGTTGTTTATTGGCTTTAAATGTGTCAATGTTGTCTATGTCTTTTGTGCTCCTTTTTTTTGGGACAAGTGAATTATAAATGCAAGCTTCATGCAGGTTAAAGGTAGATGAGCTTACCTAGGACTACTCTGTGTGTTGCACGAGACTCTGTGTGTTGCAGGAGTTTTGAGTAGCCCATATTTTTAGAGATTCACTCTGGGTAATTTTATTTAGGTTCCACTTCACCCCTGGGCATTTCTGAGAAAGCAGTTGAGGGAACAGGGCAAGGGAGCATGGCAAAGTATAGAAGCAAGAGAGGGTAATGGGGAGAGCGCAGGGTTTAGAGAAACCAGTAGGTGGATGAGTTTGAAGTGAGCATGCATTAGGTGCAAGTGGGTTTGATTTGACATTTCATGCTTATTTCACAATTGATCCAATTATATTGTCATTTCTCAAGGAGATTGTAATATTGACCGTTATGCCAGTCCACAGGACCAAATCATTTGAATCCACAAGAACATGAGAAGCTTAAGTTAACAAATATTCAACCCTCCATTTCAATTTTTAAGCAGACTATCCCAGGTTGTAAAATATTGATTCCCCTCTTTGAAATATGGGCAGATTTCACATTTCTCGTGTTTGCCCAGTCGGTGTGGATTTTTTCAATTGTTTATCTAATCTGTTCAATTCTACACCTGTAAGTGTTAAAGAACTCAAGTCCTTGTTCAAGTTATCCTTGTTTAAGTTATTTTTGTTTAAATTCTCATGTGGCATTTATCTCAGTAATAAATCCTTGTTCTTGTATTTTGGGTCATCCACTAACTCAATCATTTATTGTTCAATGAATTCATTTATTCAGTTAATGAATAGCTATTAACTTTTAGATTTCCTTCTGGGAACTCTTATATCATTAGAATGAGAACCTTGTTACCAACAGTGGTACATTCTTGGGATATTTACTAGAGGTTGTGTGACTTAGAACAAGTGTTACAATGACCTAATTGACTTAACATTGTGTGCTTCTTATACAACCATTTGTTATACCGGTACATAGACTGCTTGGCTTTCTTATATGAAACATTGGGAAATGGCGTCAGTGGGTTGTCAAGCTCTTAATCCCCCCCCCCCCAAACGCCTCCACACAGGTCAGACGCCGGGTCTCCCCACTGCCAGACCGTGCTGCGGCGCGCCGGGAACCTCCCCCCTGGCCTGAGGGACATTTGGTCGACCAAAAATGCTGCGTTTAAAGCGTTCGCGGTCCACTCTCCCGTGAGTCTGGTCAGGTTTGCTTACACTCCGGAGGAAGGTGTTGCGTTACCACCCCCAACTGCCCAGGAGTCTTTCGGTTGGGTTAAAAGATGGGACAATGTGAAATTTAAAAAGTATAATTTGTAATTTCAATGAATTTTTTAAAATCCCACCTTCTTCACATCTAGCCAAACTTTAACGAAGGTGTAACATCAAGATCATGTGCGCGCTTTCTTATAAATAATTAGGCTGTGATAAAGTTCATGTTTATTTTGTATACTTCACTCTTTAGTTCTCAGTATTGTACACATCAATCTTTTGGTACTTAAACCCTAAGAATTTACACAATATGCATATTCCTACCCCTAAAAGAGAGCATAAGCGAGAGAAGAGATACTAATTTAGGGTGATGTGGGAGAAATTAAAAGATTAGGGCAATGTGGAGTTGGGAAATAGACAGAACGTTCAGGGAGCGTTTTTTTATGCTGACTTTTTATTTCAAACATATTTTATCATTTTTGCAGGTTTTTTAGCTGAATTTACATATCTGAAGAGCAAACTTGGTAGAGAAGCGTTACATTTTTTGCGGAGATTGGGCGTAGATGATGATTATCTTGATCAGCTCCAGGTAAATCATCCAAGGGATACAAAAGAGGTTATACACAGAGCTCTGAGACACTGGGAGACATCTAACCATCTTCAACCATCAAAGGAAAAACTTATTAAGGCACTCAAAGCTGAACATCGAAATGACCTAGCACAAAAAATAGCAAGCAGCGACTTTTCGGAAGAAAATATAATTACTTAGCAGTTAGCACTATGTATTTAGTATAAGCTGGATTGGGTTGATATTCAGTAATAATATTTGTTTTATTTAAAAAATATCAAGCTGAGACTTTCATACATTTGTCCCTCAAAGTTGAAACCCTGTTGACATGCATCCTAAACTGGCCAGGATATCATATTTAATTTTTGTTTGAACTATTTTCTATTAGTAGTCTATTATTAGTAAAATTAAAATGCCATATTAGCCTTGTTTTAAACTCTGTATGGTACAGAGTGTCTCTGTGTATTCTTACTCTGTTAATAAGATGAGATTGATTCTTTCAACAGTTTAGACATTTAAGCAATGAGAATGACCTTTCACAGCCGTCACCGCTGTCAACAAATCTTTTATGAATTCTAGTACAAGAAATAGTCTAGGAAATCTTAGATTGCAAGAGCTTTTGGTCTGGCTACAATATAACACATATATTTAAAAAGTACTTCACCACATCATACCTTAATGGCCTGACACATTAGAACTATGTTATTTGGATAATTTAACTGATACATTATTTAAAAATATCCCACAATACCCCAGCTTATATGAAATGAAGAAATCATGTCTTATAGTGTCAGATGGTTTTAAAAAATCTTGAGGGGCATCTGCATTTAATGCTAGCACTCAGTAGGAGAGATGGAGGGCTTATCACTGTTTGCCTTGTTAGTAAGCCATAATACAAATTTTGCCCTCGTCTAATTTTTCTGTGTTTTTCTTAATTTGAATGAAAATATACATTGATTATAGTTTGATATAGATTTTAAAAAAAATTCTTTTGTTACTTATGATGTATTATAAAATATAATAAATGAAGGACTGCGTTCAAGGAAATAGTATAACAAGGTATGTGGAAACTTGAATCAAAAGACAGGACAGTAAGATAAGAACATTTCGGGTAAGAGCCTTCCTCGACAGACAGGACAGATGCAAATACAAGAAATAGAAATAATGAAGATTTTTGTTTAGAAATGTTTTGTTCACTCACAAAATTGGAATTTAGCACATTGTTTTACTGGGCTTAAATAATGAAGCAATATTGGCCATATGAAACAAGGCAGATAATATACAGTTCATTATTGTGGGATTTTTTAATATAAAAAATGCCACAACTAGACACAAAGTATGGGTGAACCATTATACATTAAAATCTGGTAGCTCATCCCATTACAGCTATTATATTCTGAGAGAAAAAATATCCATGGTAAAAAAAAATATCCATGAACTTTTTTTCATTCTCTATCAAAATTAAACTATTTGGAGGTTTAACTGCACTACTTGAATTTTACTGTGTCTTTGAAATGTGTCTTTATCAGACTAATATAGTGGGGAAAGTCATTAAATAATTTGTGGTTTAAGTTAACTTAAGTCTTAAATTTGCGTTATGTTTAGAGAGATCATTATCATTGATATAAAAGTAAAAGCATAAGATATAAAATGCAGGTATTTTGTTTGATGAAGATGCTCTATTGCATATTTTTTAAAGGTACATTGTGTGTGATTTTGATGCTGTGTCACAAATGTGCTACGGTGCTGTAAGATTCTGGCTTAGGGCATGGTATGAAATAAATTATTTATTTGCATGTTCTTGTTTTATTTCGTCCTTTTCCATTCCTTGTCATTCCCATTTTTCATGTTTTGTCAAGTCTTTCCAAGTCATCATTGTATTTGAACAAGTTCTATTTATAAAGAATTCATTTTGAAAGACTTTTTTTCTACTCACAAATCCATCAGGTTTACAGCATAATTTTGTGTTGTCACATGTGAACACCCCCCCCCCATGTTCGGGGGATTCAGTCTTCCACATGTTGACCTGTAAGGTGGCATCTGAGTTGATGACACAGAGATACTGGTCCGTTATGCCAGGCTGAGGGACGGAGTGGGTTTGGCGTGGCGAGTGATGGGGAAACAGAAAAGATGATTAAAAAACAATAACCTTACTCTTTGGCTTACATGTCCTAACTGTAGGATTTTGGGATGGGATGTGGGAGGTGTTGGGGCAGGGCATTTCGGCAATCATTAGCTTTTGATCAACAAACAGAAAGCAATACCTTTTTTTAAATGCCTGGCTAAAGAGCTAAGTCACTATACCAGGGATTTGTAAGCATTAGTTGTAACTTCAAACTAAAAAGTAGAAACACAAAATTATAATAAAAATAACTTCTTAAAAAGATTTAAAATTTCTTAAAATTCATTACAGGTGCGCAAAGAAAGTCTGTACGGCAAATATTTAAAAAAATTAGAAACATTAAAATATATACTGGTAGCAGTATAAGTTTCTACATTTAATTGGAATTCTTTGGCTTCATAGAATGCCTTATTACTACCCTTCTACACAGGCTTCCTTAGCATAATGAATTTTAAGAAAATGGTTTTCTACTTTTTATTGCATTTAAAACTGTTTTGGAAAGAAAGTCTTTCTTCATAAGCTATTTTTATATTAGGTCATGTAAGCAAAATGTGAACTTGTATTTATTATGCTTTATTTCTTCGTTCTCTGTATATTTATTCTTTTGTCTTTTCCTACGGTGTCATGGTAATGCTGCCTGTCTGTTGACAAAGAAGTGAAGGGGCTCAAATCGTCTGGGCCTATGGGTACTTAGCTATTTTGGAATAGAATTTTAAGCCAAGTAAGACAGTTGCAAGATCACTCACAGTTGTAAATGGCAGTGCAGAGAAGGATACAGTACTTGTAACTTCTTTCCATGAATCAGAATCAGGAACAGTATTCTTTGGGAGGATGTAAAATGAACCTTGAGTATAAAACCTCAACCACCAAAATTAAATTAAAAAAGACAGCCACCTTGGTGTGGGATGAACAATATTCTCTGTGTTGTGAGAAATAACTGTTGGCAGTAATGTTACAGCTGGGAAATCTGGAACTTAAAAAGTCCTTAACAATTAAACACTGTTGTTTTTTTCCTTCTTCTTCCTTACATTTTTTTTTAAAAAACCAACTCATATGAAAATCTAATTTTTGTTGAATATGTTATCTCATCTCTGTTAGTTCAGGCCCCTTAAACTTAAACTCACACTGTATGATCGTCAATTTGTCAGGTGAGAGAAGACACCAATGAACTTCTGTGTTAAATTTGACCTTTATGAATAAAATTATTTTGTAAATTGTAAATGGACAACCTTTTAACATGCAAAACTTTCACTGTACATTGCTGTTAAAAAGAAATGTTATTAAATGCATGCTTAAAAAGAAATGTTATTAAATACATGCTTAAAAAGAAATGTTATTAAATACATGCACTCTGTGTGGTTGCTTAAAACATGTTTCAGTATTATGAATACTCCTTATTTTGTCACTAAATCAGATGTCTTCGCTATTTTTTTTCATTCTAGTTAAATAAGGGGATAACATGAAATATTTAAATTTATCATCATCACCAGTGGCACTGCTGCCCAAGTAGGGCCCTGGCTGGTCCACCACATCCTTCCATTCCTATCGATCCATGGCTTTCCGCATCAATGCGCGGACCCCGAGCTGGTTTAAGTCCTTCTCTACATCGTCAATCCATCTCAGTTGATATCTGCTGAGCTGTCTGTCCCTAGTTATATGCCTGTAGATCACTTTTGCTGCTGTACAATCCGACATCCTCTAGATATGTCCTGTCTAGGGGGGTCTGTCTTTTTAAATTGTTGCAATTATGGGTGGGTCTTTGTACAGTTGATAAAGCTCTTGGTTTTTGCGGATTCTCCAACCATCATTGCCTGTCACATTTAATGTTAGTTTGTGAATCAAAGTGATGATTCAAAACATTGACTGGAGCAAAATGAATGTAAACGAATTTGTTGGTTGGAGGATAACTTGTGCCTCTTCTATTTTTGCAATCCCAGGGCTAGGGCTAATTGTCCAGTAATATTTGTCACAATTGTTTCACAATATAAAAGAAGATAGGTGGACATTTTTTTATCCAAACTGTACATTGCCAAGGGAATAATAAATTTCCCTAAAGCTAAGGGACGCGACTCAAAAAATGTAGATCAAAGAAAAGTTTAAAGGATTAGTGAAAGGAAAACGTAGAAATAGAAATGGCATTTTAGTGAGTGTGTGTGTGTGTGTGGGGGGGGGGGGGTAAATTGTTTCGGGTTTAATTTTTAGATGTTGTAATGAAAAAAATTTAGGAAATTTAGAAATGGCATTTTAGTGATAGGTGGGGGAAACAAGTTTCATAATTCATTTTTAGATGTTTAAAAACAAATAATAAAATATAAGTTGTTTTAAGCTCACGTGACATCACATTTTATTGGTTAGTTTAAGGTATTGAAAATTCAACAACAACAGTTGTGACCATTTTGTCTCCCAATTTATGAGCATTACACGTGGCATAACTTCCATCTTGAAGAGACACCACTTCAGTTACACGACGAATGCACAAGTCATCATAACATCAGTGATGTGTCAGTGCCGTCTGGCAGTCAAAGTGACTGTTTATAGAGAGCACGTCATAGTCTTTTCATGGAAATCATGCCCCCCTGAAGTCAGTCTATTAAAGAGCCAAATGATCCTACTAACTACTACTATTACTACGTTACTTCAACCCAATCCTAATCTTATGCAATTCTGTAATGAACCCTGAATTCAAAATACGTGGTGTTTACTGATCAATGAACTACAATAAAAAAATGTGTCCCCCAAATGAAATTATTTGTGGAAAAAGTCAACATCAATCAAGCACAACTATTGCATTAATCAGCTTTTTAAAGTTATTGCTCCGCACAAAATTAAAATTAAGCTTCAGG
Organism: Lymnaea stagnalis; assembly: GCA_964033795.1. Classification (NCBI taxonomy): domain Eukaryota; kingdom Metazoa; phylum Mollusca; class Gastropoda; family Lymnaeidae; genus Lymnaea; species Lymnaea stagnalis. Next base: position 485,353 of record CAXITT010000121.1, read on the forward strand.
GTAGGGTTTCCCAATCTGATCTTATCTCCATTCCGTGCCTAATGCTGTGTTTAAGTAAGTCTTGATCTTTACAAAAATAGTCTGATATTAATTTTTGAAAAGTCTACATTTTATTAAATGTATAACTTTTCCCCTAAACTTATGAAATTTAACTTCTACCCTTTGAGGTGCAAGCAACCACAGGTTGGGAAACCCTGCTTCGGAGGAGAAGGCTTGATTGAATTATTAGGCCTATATAATATCCGGGTATTTTTATATTCAATTCTTTTGAAAAAAAGGGGGGGGGGGAACGAGTACGTTTTAAACGCGGGTCAGTTCCGTTTCAATGTCCACTGCTAGGCTGGCGGGGTCTATGAATATAATATCCGGGTATTTTTATATTCAATTCTTTTGAAAAAAAGGGGGGGGGGGGAACGAGTACGTTTTAAACGCGGGTCAGTTCCGTTTCAATGTCCACTGCTAGGCTGGCGGGGTCTATGGTTGGGCCTGCTCTTTTGATGACACGCCCATGTTTGCCCACGAGGAATGTCTCCCAGTTCCAGGAAACATCACCGGCTTTGATGGGTGAGTAAAATAAAAGTTTGTGATTGAATGTTGTCGTGGTTGGAGGGCAGTGACTCTAGGGAAACAAAGAGAAAAAAAAATTCCAAATAGTTTTAAATGTGCTGCATAAAAAGTCTAAGAATTAACAATATTGCAATACTAAATGGACGCTATAAAATTAAGGTGAATAACTTTAATTTGGTAAAAGAAAATTACGTTACGGACAAGAAATAATGGCATTTTATATAGTTTATATAATTATTTAAACATTAGCCATCATCTATGAGGCTAAATTTAAAAAAAAAAAATGAATCCAATCCAATCTCTCTTTGTTGACCATAAAAGTTATTTTTTAAATTAAAAAAAATGGCCATCTGATCTAATAACTGTAAAATTAATGCTTTAACCGCTTAACTATTTGAAAAAAGCCCCTTAAGAAATGGCATATGACTGTAAAAGTTATTAAGATCTTGACAAATGATAATGACTGAATATGCATCAATAAGTTGATGGGGACGAGGGTAATACATTTCTTGGACTCGTAGTGGTTTAAAAGTTATCTAGTCTTAAACAATACTATTTACTTATAAAGTTCCGTCATGCGCCGAAAGTAACGGCCTACTGGAACTCCCGTAGTGCTTGAACGCGTAGGTACTTAAATTTGTCAATGGGCAGCAAGTCGTCAAGTTATGGTCACATTAGTCTTTTATAAAGATATGTTGGACACAGCTCTTCTTGGAAATTGGTCTCTCAACGGAGAAAATTGTATCCATAGTTGAAGATTATTTAATTTTGACTCATATGTAAGCAGTCGTGGATGGAGACCGACTTTGAACAAGTTGGGAGAACAATTCTAAGATAGATTTAATGAGATGGCCCACAGTTATTTTAATTAGATGGCGCAAACCCCCCCCCCCCCCCCCAATGTCTATTTTAAATTTGAAGAGTGCAATGTCCACCGGAAAGGGAAATCTGGTTGACCAGAACTTTTTACCTTTGTGTAAAGATGGCCCAAACCCCCCCCCCCCCCCCCCAATGTCTATTTTAAATTTGAAGAGTGCAATGTCCACCGGAAAGGGAAATCTGGTTGACCAGAACTTTTTACCTTTGTGTATGAGTATTCAATTTTTTTAGGAATGACTAGTTTCCAACAAAATGCAAATTCACTTAATTGGTCGATATAATATTGCTGTCCCCTTCCATTGACAGAGTGCATTTCCAAGATGGCCTAGTTTCGTAATAACAGACTGTGGTGGTACTTGGTGCCGTCTTTTTAAAACTCTCTCTCGGAATTTGCTTTGCCACCTTTGTGATCATATATTTCCCCCTTCTTAATAGTACAATTAATAAAAATAATAGATGGCTTTTTAAATTGCTAAAATTTTCTAAAATTAAATACAACTTAAGCTTTGTATTTTTAACATTTATTAGTTTTTAAATAGTATACAATTTCTTTGTCGTGCTCGCCGATTATACCCCCCCCCCCCTTTTTTTTCCACTTTTGAATTGGCGCACATTGGTACGGGCGGTATTTCGCCCCCTAGCTTTACCCCAATGTCCCCTAAATATCTACGGACTTCAAACCATTGTCAAGACCTACCAGCGACACGCAAAAGCTGAATGTTCATAAGATTAATCCTAAGGGCTAGAGATAACACCACACTACGGTCTAGATCTCAGTCTTCAACTTTTAATCAAACTGGTGGCACACTTTAACTATGAAAATATTACAAGGAGGCAGCATAACAATCCTGAACATATTGTATGTATCCAACTCTAGATGTATTTATTGTGTCAGATTTTATTTTTTTTAAACACTTTTCTTAAAGTTGTGGAAGTGGGTAAGGGCTTCTCGAAGGTGAAAGGTGAAACGTATTATACCGAAATTGTCTTTAGCATAAAAATAGCCCCGCGTTGTACCGATCAAAAGGAGGCTATAGGACAGGAAGCTGACGCCATGTGACAGAGTAACCATTTCATGGAGTGTGGCACTGTTTGCAATCGAGCCACGATTTGATTTACTTGTCAATAAAAAGCATTCCTCATGTCTCATTAAATACCGTAGTTACTGTTCTTTTTTTTCTTTCAAACATTTAACACTAGAAATAACCCGCGAAACAACGGTGACGGTAATGTGAGAGCTTCCCATCCACTGCAAGTTACTTGACAAAACATACATTGAAGTTACGCACGTTATAAGAATCCACATTAGTGCTAATTTCTGGGAATTTTATTTTGCGCGCCTGTTGAACACAGTGCCGCCATACCGGTACATAAATCTCTAGATAAATATATACGTTGTTGATGACAGCGTGTCATTCCTCGGTAAAAATGCACATTGAAATGTCACATGGTTTTTGCTCCCCCGTACGTTGTTTCTTTAAATGAAATGGATATTCATGGTGTTGATAGTCATTATTCATTAGGATTTTATCCGTTATTGTTGGGGGGGGGGGTGTCAAAATTCCAAAAATACCCACAAGGTGCCCAATGTTTTTCAGTGTCCAATATTTGTCGGTGCCCAGTTTTTGTCGATGCCCAATGTTTGTCGGTGCACAGTTTTGTCGGAAGAAGTTTCTTATCACTTCGTCAAATGTTAGAGCTATATAAAGGTGGTGAAGAATATTTTAACGGACTTTGAGGTAAGTGAAGAACATTTGTTGAAGTGACCTTGAGGTCAGTGAATAATATCTGCACTGACCTTGAGGTAAGTGAAGAGTTTATGCTCACTGGCGCCATTCACATCAATCTTTTCAAAGAGTTGAAAGTTCGGGACGAATCCACCTCCGGGACGAACATATTTCACCCCGTTGAGGATCTCTGTCCCGTTAGCTCCTGGCTCTTGCTGGAAACAACGAACAGACAGACACATTCAGGTCAGCTGTCATCAACTTAAGCTGAAATCATTAGTGTTTAATTTGTGTATGTGTGTGCGTTTGGCAACTGACGTTAGTGATTAAACACTAACAAAAATGAACATAATCTTTTATATCAGGCGATGTAGCCCTGTGATGTAGCTCTGTGATGTAGCACTGTGATGTAGCACTGTGATGTAGCACTGTGATGTAGCACTGTGATGTAGCACTGTGATGTAGCACTGTGATGTAGCCCTGTGATGTAGCCCTGTGATGTAGCACTGTGATGTAGCCCTGTGATGTAGCACTGTGATGTAGCACTGTGATGTAGCACTGTGATGTAGCACTGTGATGTAGCCCTGTGATGTAGCCCTGTGATGTAGCCCTGTGATGTAGCCCTGTGATGTAGCCCTGTGATGTAGCCCTGTGATGTAGCCCTGTGATGTAGCCCTGTGATGTAGCCCTGTGGTGTAGCCCTGTGGTGTAGCGCTGTGATGTAGCACTGTGACGTAGCACTGTGATGTAGCGCTGTGATGTAGAGATGTGATGTAGCACTGTAGTGATGTAGCCCTGTGATGTAGCCCTGTGATGTAGCCCTGTGATGTAGCCCTGTGATGTAGCCCTGTGATGTAGCCCTGTGATGTAGCCCTGTGATGTAGCCCTGTGATGTAGCCCTGTGATGTAGCCCTGTGATGTAGCACTGTGACGTAGCACTGTGATGTAGCACTGTGATGTAGCACTGTGATGTAGCACTGTGATGTAGCCCTGTGATGTAGCCCTACGATGTATCCCTGTGATGTAGCACTGTGATGTAGCCCTGCGATGTATCCCTGTGATGTAGCACTGTGATGTAGCGATGTAGCACTGTGATGTAGCACTGTGATGTAGCACTGTGGTGTAGGTCTGTGGTGTAGGTCTGGGGGAATGTGTCTTAGTGGAGTAGGTCTTGCGAAATAGTTTTTGAAGTCTCGGCCCAAGGTAGTATTTCCTAAACTTGTTTTAGCCCGCTCCCCATCTGACCATCTTAGAAAATTAATGCCTGCCACCCCCCCCCCCGACGTTTTAGGTGAAGGTTTACAAAAAAAAAGGATGTCTCCATTACGTCACCTGTCCCGAGGGGCCAGTTTCGGGTCACTGCCTCTCTATATCTTTTATTTTGAGCTTGACTGATCTCAGCAGACCAACCAGATTTAACTAATTTCCCACAGCACGTCCGAACTACAGCCACGCAAGTTTGGAACTCATTCCTATTTCCTTCTTGTTTCTTGTTTGTTTGTTTTTTCTGCCGAAAAAAAGCTTTTAGCCGACACGTCCTGTTCTTTCATTTCAAGCTTCAACATACCTAGATTCACAAGTTCCTTTAAATACCTTGAACGCATTCCTTCATTTATTAACATCTACACAAACGGCGTGTTGAATGTGAGGGTACGTTCACGTAAGTCTACTGTCGGCAAAACGTTTTGTGAGGTGCAAACGCACCCCCCCCCCCAAACCTCCCTCAACCTGGTTTGAGCTTCAATCATTTTTCATAATAGTAATAAATGGTTACCAAAAACACCTGACCTTGTTGAAAATGTTACAAGGAAAGCCAAGGACGCTGAAGCCATTTTTTCCATACTCGGAATTGAGTGCATTCATTCCGTAGTAATGGGGAGTCATCTCTCAGTACGTGGCCACGACCACAATGAGGACAGCCTGGAAGGAAAAGAGACCAAGAAACAAAAATGATAATGACAAGGTCATTTACATTTACTTACGGTGCTTCGAGGTCATGTGCGCTCTCAGGATTTTTACCGTAAGGGAGGGTGGGGTGTGTACGTCTGTCTGTCGGTCTCGGCCGGGAAAACGTATTTGGATAATATGTAATGACATTAAAAAATTAGAGGACTCACTCTGTTACCTTGTCTTAATATTGTCAGACAGTTTCATAAGTCCAAATTAATTTTTAAGTTTGCTTTTAGGTGTGAGTAGTTTAGTACTGTCCTGGGAGGACCTGGGGTCACCTGTCTCCACTGACCAATGCTACTGATACCCATTTTGTTCACTGAGACGCTCTTTGTGGATTGCTCACTCTAGCCTTGTCATCGTGATTTATTTGAAAAGTGCCAATGATGAGCACACAATTTCAAAAGTGCCAATGATGAGCACACAATTTCAAAAGTGCCAATGATGAGCACACAATTTAAAAAGTGCCAATGATGAGCACACAATTTAAAAAGTGCCAATGATGAGCACATAATTTCAAAAGTGCCAATGATGAGCACACAATTTCACAATTTAATGGGAGGCTTAAATCGGTGGAAACATTTCTAAAAAAGTCCTTGTATTACTTTTACCTTGCCTCGGTAGTCGCTGAGGTAAACTGTCTTTTGCTTGTGGATGTCCATCAGAGAAAAGTCATACAGTGTTGTGTTGTCATCGTCAGGCTGGTGACAGTCCTAAAAAAGAAAAGTGGGATGGTAAAATTTTGCTATAAATATATTAAAATAGAATATGGGAATTTTACATGAAAGTTAGACGGACATAATGAGCAATTGTATCCACATAGTCAAATATATACATATAGTGTAATACAGTGGAACCTCTCATAACGAGCACCTTTCATAACGAGTAATTCGCATAACGAGCAAAAAAAAAAAGAATGTGAAGAAGTTGCTCCCTTAACGAGCGATATTTCGCATAAGGAGTTACGCAGAAAGGGGAAGTCCCTTTTTCCTGATATTCATTTGTGAGCCGGTACTTCCGCGCCGATGCATTAGTCCAGCGGTTCTCAATCTGTGGGTCGTGACCCCTTTGGGGGTTTTGCGTGGCCCTCTCCCAGTGGTCGCCTTAATCTATCTGAAAACACATATATTCTTACAGCTATGAAGAAGCAACGAAAATAATTAGGTTGCTGGGGGGTCGCCAAGACACGAGAAACTGTATTAAAGGGTCGCGGAACTAGAAAGGTTGAGACCCATTGCATTAGTCTGTGTTTAGGACTCGGTCTGTTAGCGTATTGTTTTCGTGTGTGATCACCAGTTTTTACAAATTTTGTATTCAGACAATATTCGTAAATTTTTTAATGTGCAAAGTGTAATAACCTGTGCTAAAATGTCTTCGAAAAAAAAAACCCACAAGAAGACAATCATAAAAGAGAAAAAATAACTGTTGAAATGAAACGTAAAATCCTTGAAAAGCGAGAACAAGTTGTGAGCGTGGCAATTCGTGCTACAAATGTATTCAATGATAATGCTGTGACACATTTTTGTCAAATTTTGAAGCGTCGGCAAAAACAAATGTCTTTAGACAGTTTCCTATAGTTAAAAGGGATTAATTATTTGTCATAATTTCATAATTTTATTTACGTTTTTTGTTTCAAATCTAAATTGTATTCCAGTTGTAACACTCCTTAACAATTCATAAGTAATTTTATTTGAATAAATGTTTATAAAATTTTTGAAAATTAGTATTTTTTCAGCATGGAACGCATTATCGTATTTTACATTGATTTGTATGGGGAAAAATTGTTTCGTTTAACGAGTGTTTCGCTTAACGAGTAAGAGTCTGGAACGAATTTAACTCGTTATAAGAGGTTCCACTGTATATCTAATAAATACCTTCGAATAAGCTCGTCATCAAAACAGCCTATATTTTTAAGGCTCTTTGGTTTGCCTATAGAAACTAGTATACTTTGTTTGTGTACGCCATGAGGTGGACGAGTAACGCCCTTGCCAAAGGTATTTACTTGTGTTATATGACGACGTGTTGCATTTTGTAAAGCATCAAGAAATGACCTCACGGACCTTTCAGACCCTGAATCCAGCGCTCCCATCGCAAACCATACGTCATATTATTATATATTGAAAATTATTGCATGGATAAAAATCGAAGTTTAAAAAAATAATTGAATGGTCAAGATATTTTTTCTTTTAAATTGTCGTATTGAACCGCTTTTTAAACTACTTTTAGAATTAAGATATTTAAAATCCTATGTATTAGAAAATGTGCCCATAAATTTGACTTAAGCGCCCCCCCCCCCAATTGCACATCAGTTTGTGCGGGCCAGCGCCCTGGTGCTATTTATTATACAAACACACCACTGCACCCACTCACATAAGATAAACGTTACCAGGTGCTGAAAACGTTATGGCAACGACAACAATGAATCATGTTTAGCATATAGTGGAACCTAACACAGCCGGTAGAGATGCGCCCACACACAAGAAAAATGTTTCCCTACACCAATTCATAAACGTATAGTTCAAAAGCGCAACGGTTACCATCATGACACCCGCATGGCCAGTGGCCAGCAGCCCGCACAGGGTGACCAGGAGCCCACCGGTGTGGCTAGACGCCCAACGCCCCATGCTCAGCTGGCTGGTCAAACTGAATGACGCAAGTATTAAATAGAGAAAGTGATTACCTCGGCTGTCCGTGGGTGCGGGCACGTCCACATGACCGAGTTTTTATTTAAAAAAATCAATCTTTAAACTTTAGAGAAAGGCCCATTAATTAACGAGAGATAAACAGAGGCGCAAGTCTGAGCAGTTGTCGCTAAATTTCTTGAGGTAAAATATGATCGAGGCACTTGTCTCCTATCGTAGAACATTACAAGTACAGATATTGACAATGCTCTTTGTTAAAAATGAACGCAAAGACCGTGAAACATGTTGGTTTTATTTACTCGATATAGCGAGGGGCGGCATTTTCGGCCAACTGCAGAGGTTTTACCGCTGGGAAAAGAAAAGAAAAGGGGGAGGGGAGACTGAGGCAGAAAACCCCTTTTCCGTCCCGGGTGTCACTAACCTATGGCTAAGCCACTGATGATAGTGATCCATGACGAACGTCTGTTTACTAGTCATAAATATTTGATATGTATCCAATGGTATCTTTGATCACACAAGTTTCACACTTGTTAGTTGTGTATGATTCTAATTTTTTTTTTAAAGTTTCTACAAATTAGTTCGCACCAGAGTATAAAATTATGTGACAAATTATTAGCTGGTGGGAATGAATTATGCATTGAATTATTGAATAGGACCAATTTTTTTTTATTGACGTGTCTAATTGATGGGGACATTGGTACTCCAATTCCCCCATCACCACAAACACTTCTGTAACTAGCTCTAGTGTTGATCTTGTTGTTCACAATTGATTAAAAAAAGCATCAGGTAGCTGTGTAACATCTGTTGACTGTCGTGCTGCTAATTAAATCCTAACAACGACGTGGGACAGGAACAACGATTTTGATGGTTGGCCTCTAACAAGAATGGCGTCGTTCACTGTCGGTAATGCAAGGCATCCAATTATAGGCATGGTGGCACAGATGTCCCATGATTTTCAATTACCCCAATCCATACACCGAGCATATATATATATATATATATATATATATATATATGGGCGTGTGTGCGTGTGTAATATATACTGTATATATATATATATATATATAATAATTTCGTTGGCAATCTAGCATGGTGGCACAGATGTCCCATGATTTTCAATTACCCCAATCCATACACCGAGCATATATATATATATATATATATATATATATATATATATATGGGCGTGTGTGCGTGTGTAATATATACGGTATATATATATTTATATATATAATAATTTCGTTGGCAATCTTATTCATTGTCTTAATCAACTTTATAAAAAAAATGTATGCTTTCTAACATGAGTGTGGTGTGTGTGAGTGTGGCGGAGGGTGCCGCATGGTACCTGCATGTAACACTAATTTTGGTAGACATTTCTACCTGCATGGAGCATTTGTGTTTGTTCTCTCAAATTGTAAACAAGCCATAGCCAGTCTCTTATGGTCAATGCTCGAACATGATCTTAGATAGCATCCTGACAAAATATTACATACACACAAAATATGACATACACACAAAATATGACATACACACAAAATATGACATACATAAAATATGACATACACAAAATATAACATACACACAAAATATGATATACACACAATAATATGACACACACACGCACATAAAAGGCTGGTACAATTATACATTAAAAGGATGAAACAGAAATATTATAAAATTTATTTTATTACATAATTTTTCAATACACACATTACATTTACATCAAGACATGGGGCAAATAAGCCGACAATCTGTCAGACACCGAGAGATTTTGTACTTAGTCTTTTATGTCATGGCGGTTAAAATAGAATATAGAGAGAGAGAGAGCGTCGTTGTTTCGTGTTGTTGGTCAGTAAATTCACCCGCTTCTTTGAGAATATAGCATTATCAAATCATGGACAATGGATCTTACGACAAAGCTCTGGATGCAACGCTTCTCATTGGCTGAAAAAGTCATCACCTCAGTCACGTGACGAATGCACAAAGTCATCGTGACGTCGGAGATGAGTCGGCGCAGTCTAGCAACCAATAATGGCTGTTTATAGAAAGCACGTCATAATCTTTTCCTGGAAACGACGCAAGCAGAGTTTAGAAGAGCTGCAACACATAAAACGCAGAAAGCCAAACTGTCAAATAAAACCTTACTTGAAAAGGTGGCTGCTTTAAAACTATCAAACTTGTTTACCTCACATCTTGATTTGTTCATTGTGTGTTAGGTCTCTAAGATAATTTAAAAATCAACATATTGTTCTCATTATTTGTGTGTGTCATTTTGAAGTTACAAGAATTAAATACACACGTCCGTCTAACGGAGCTCTTTGCCTGGTTTAACAACTGATACAACGTGGTGGTTTCCAGACCAAATTCAGGTTTAATTGGCCTATTTTCGAATCTGTTGGAACTTTTTTTTGAAACATATTCTTTAAATGCTATATTTATTATATAGACTAGACTAAACAGGAATATTTTCAGTTTTTTTTTTTTTTAAAAATTCAAAATTAAATTTCCAAACCAAGTTTTCAGTTGCGTATTTCTTATAGCGTGTCCGGCTTTAAGTTATTTTACTAAATATTTTAATTTTTTAAAATGTTTTATTTGAGGTCATGTTAGAAAAAAGTTTGGAGGAGATAAGCCGATAAAACTGAACAGGAAACTCCATGTATCCTGAAGCTAACCAATGATTGGGCTGACGCCAGCTGCGCGCGCACGTGCCAGCTCTGACTCGATGTCTGCGGCCAGGGCGAACGGGTCGGTGGCCGGGGGCGTCCTCTTGACGACGCGTCCGTCATAACCCACCAGGAACGACTCCCAGTTCCAGGCCACGTCACTGGACCTGATGGGGGCGTAGAAGAGGAGGGGTGTGTTGAACGTCGTTGTGGTGGGCGGGCAGTTGCTCTGGAACAAAACCAAAGAAAAACAAAGAGTTTAAAAAAAAAAAGTGTATGCTAATGTAAACACATTTATTTATAAACACCGACATGTATTGTCTCTGAATGTATGCAATTGTCTCTACTGTTAGTGCTAGCCTAATAATGAGGTGAACATTGGGTGGGAAGGGAAATGTGTCAGTGTGTCCTGAGAGAAGGAAGGGAAATGTATCAGTGTCTCCTGAGAGAAGGAAGGGAAATGTATCCGTGTCTTCTGAGAGAAGGAAGGGAAATGTATCAGTGTCTCCTGAGAGAAGTAAATGGAAAACGTTTTTTTTTTAAAGACAAATCTTCTTTTATAAATTAGACACAAAGTCACATAAATGCAACATCTTCTCAAACGCTTTTTTTCCCCTTTTATTTTTCGTTTCGAAATAAATGTATGTTTACTCTAATACCGAAAGTTACCCACTTAATGCAACTACCGATAATAACAACTAATTGACTGCTTCCTAAAAAGATCAACTGACCTAAATATCCACCCCCCCCCCCTTTAACTTTCTCTCTTTTAAACCCTGGCATCAACTCACGAACAAATGGATATTTTTAACACTCATCAATTGCTAACCACGTCTCCAAAAAAAGGAGTCAGAACACTCAAGTATCGTTAAGTAGAAGCTCTTTTTTTTTTTTTTTAAATGCTGTTGGGGTCAAGTGTCTTAAAATTAATATTATGGTCTGGATATTTTTTTAATCAGAAAAGATTGGGAATCAGATTAAAGAAGCTGTTGATTCGTTTTGTGCAGAGATTACTATCTCTCGCAGAATGTTATCCGACAGTCACAAGATTGATTAATACATAGTAAGGTTATCATGTTATAAGGTTATCTGCATGGGCCTACAATGTCACGCTGTGGGCCTGCAGTGCACTAAACATTGTTTGCGAAGTTTTAGTTTATTTTGACAGCAATTTTCAATCATATTTCTAGTTTGGCAATTTAAAACATTCATTTAAAATAGTTTTGTGATTCAGAGTTCAGATTCACCGCCACTTCGTTATCAACAGTAGCGTATGAAGCGCGGGCGGGGAGGGGGGGGGGAAGAAATCGGCGCAAGCGCATTTTTCATGGGCGGAAAAAATAGAGGGGGGGGTGGCATTTTGGGTCAGCTACGTAAATTATATATGGATCTAGCTTAATGTGATACTCTGTATGTTTCGTGGTTTTTCTAAGTGATGGGTGCAAACTCAAGGGCCTCATCAGGCAACACAAATTCTAGCTGACAAATTGGTTTAGAAGCTAGAAGCATCCGGTAAGTTAACACAACACAAAACAGCATATCCAACGATTATTTAGCTATAAAACTGCCAAATTAGAGACTTGGCAGAACGACTTCATAAAAAGAATTATGTTTTATAATTGACCTTGGGGTAAGGAGGTCGTGAAGAATATTTAAACTGACCTTGAGGTAAGTGAAGAATATTTGAACTGACCTTGAGGTAATTTTATAATAATTGAACTGGCCTTGAGGTTAGTGAAGAATATTTGAACTGACCTTGAGGTAAGTGAATAATATTTGAACTGACATTGAGGTAAGTGAATAACATTTGCACTGACCTTGAGATAAGTGAAGAGTTTATGCTCACTGGCGCCATTCACATCAATCTTTTCAAAGAGTTGAAAGTTCGGGACGAATCCACCTCCGGGACGAACATATTTCACCCCGTTGAGGATCTCTGTCCCGTTAGCTCCTGGCTCTTGCTGGAAACAACAGATAGACACGTTTAGATTAAGGTTTAGAATATTATGCCAACATTGGTAATGATGGAGAATTTGTCTGCATTAACACAGAATAAATCGTTGGGAACATAGCGATGTATGAAACACAATGTAAACAACATATCAGGCCTAATTAATTGACTTTTTTTGTCATTAAGATGTTGCAAGTTTAAAATTTGATAGATGAAGATGTGTTTAAGTTTGCCTGACCAAAGCAAAGTGCGTTTGTAATAAGATTTTATTGTTAATATTTTTTAAGCCGCGTTTCCGCCTACGTAGGTGCAAAGTTATCTTCATACAAAATGAATGACTGACCTTGTTGAAGTTGTTGCAAGGGAAGCCTAGGACGACGAAGCCTTGACTGCCATACTGGGAATTGAGTGCATTCATTCCGTAGTAATGGGGGGTCAGGCCTCAGTACGTGGCCACGTTCACAATCAGGACAACCTGCACAGGAGTGAAGAGAAACGAACACACAAAAAATGACTACATACATTTTGGGCAAGGTAATCTGGCTGTGTAACTTTGCCACAAATAACTCTTGAATTGTGTTGGTGTTGAGAAGTTGTCAACGTTGAAGCTTATTATTGGATAGCAAGTCATATTGTTACATTTTTTTGTTGCATAACATAGAAGGGAAGATGCCTACAATAAAAACTACACAACAAAATATATATGTGGAATATCCCATAGAAATTAGATTTGATCATCTGAGATGTTCAAAGGGTGTTAACATAACACATTGCTTGAACACACGAGTCCTACCAACTGTTTTGTTTTTTTCCCCTTCACATGATTTGACAATTGATTTTTTTTTAAAAATTGAATTGAGGGTTACCTTTCCTTTGTAATCATTAAGGCTGATCGTCCTGATGTTGTGAACGTCCATCAAAGAATAGTCGTAGATTGTGCGGTTGTCATTGGCTGGTTGGTTACAGTCCTGTGGACGATGGACATTATATTTTATTGGAGGCCCATAACTATGGGGAGATGGGACCAGAGGTGGGTAAATGACATCTGGAACTATTTGATAATTGTGTGTGTATGTGCAACGCCGGCCTTTAGAGTGTGCGAACTGTGCCCTCGCACAGGGCGCCGTGGCCATAAGGGCGCCTGGGGCACCCAGTAAATATTTAAATTCCCTTAGTTTATTATAGTGAAGCGTGAAGTACCGTAGAAAAACTTAACAGTCTAAATTAATGTTCATGTTAAAATGCGTATGGTTAGCTGCATGTAAAGCATCATAACACGTGCTCCATAGCCTGCGTCGTAATCTGAAAAAGAGCGGGGCCATACAGGGACAGGGGGCGCCGAACGGGTGATTCGCACAGGGGGAAAGTTTTCCTTAGGCCGGAGTTGGTGTGTGTATGTGTGTGTTTGTGTGTGTGTGAGAGAGTGAGAGAGATAGTGAGTGTGTGTGTGTGTGTACACTGTTCTATTTTTTAAATAGCATAAATTTTGATATGGCCACCTCTGAGCAAATGTGTACGGCCGACGGCCTTGAACTTAAAAGCTCATTATATTATAACTATAACTTATGTAACCTTACAAAGCCAGAAGTAGGACCATTGTCACAAGGTAATTTATTATAATTGTGCGCATTAGACTTAGCTTTAATTAAATCCTTTGAATAGTCTTTGTTTTTACAAATGGGTTTCGTTTAAATAGAACGTTTCAGTAACAATTATTGATCACATTTCTCTTGTCGTTAGTTGGGTGTTGTGTGATACAAGATAATTAGATAACTTCTTTTGAAAAGTATTAGCTTCTATATACGCATGTTTCTGTTCTGGGAGGTTCTTCTGATTACCGTTTCCCTTTTAGTAAATGTACGTTAATATCTCAAAATATGAAAAGAAATTTAAATCAAGATGCCATCTTTTTATTTTATTTCTTTAAAAAAAAAAATGAGAATAATTTTTACTTTAAAGATGATAGCTGACTTCAAATTTCAAGCGATTCTTGCAAGTGATGACATCTCAGTGAAGTATAAGTGTGGTATATTCCAGTGCATTCAGAAACATTGAAGTATACAACGAATTTACCTGTCTTCCGGCCAAAATATGAAAGAATGCATTGTGATCTTGAGGCAGAAAACAATATGTTTAACTGGAGGAGAAACAACAACTCACCATCATTACACCTGCCTGGACGGCGGCCAGTAGACCACAAAATGTGGCCAACAGACCGCCGGTGTTAACAGTGGGCCACGGCATGGCCAAGTTTGGATCCGATCTGAGGTTAACCTGTTTTTGGTCGTCTGCTTTTATAGGCTAAGCGACGGTGGACACTTATCTCCCCTTGTTATAGTTGAGTGTCAACATCCGGTACTTCCCTGGGACAACAGATAAATGCAGGTGACCCGTGCCACGTACCAAAGTCACTTTTTACTGCTTTGTTTGGTTGGCAATACAAGTAAATAATTGATAAGGTTTTTTTTATTAAAGAAAGATAACACCAAAATGATTTTCAAGCCTGACGATTAAAAAAAAAAAAGCATTACAAAGGAAAAATAACAAACTGCTCCAGTGGATCCCTTACAAAAAAAAGTAATCACCGAATTCAGTAAATAGAAATCTTTAATGCTCATGAGGCTGGCAAAGCTATAGTAGAGCTGTATCGAAGAAGAAAGAGAGGGAGAGAGAGAGGGGGGGGGAGAGAATATGAGAGAGGGGAAAGAGAGGGCGCGAGAGAGGGAGAGAACTGTAATTTTAAGCACACGATATGGATAATATAGCGGTGGCTTCTATTTAAAGCGAGAGAACAGTTGCGCTGAGCCTAATCTATTCTTTAATTACTGTTTTACCACATTTGTCATAAAAACGAGGTATTAAAAAAAAATTAATAAAATACAAGGCATCATGTAATTTTAGCCGCCGGCTGATATGTTTTATAGTTTACAGTAATTAGAGGTTGAGATGTGGGTTATAGAGATTAGAGATCAGCGCTTCTCAAACTTTTTTCCGACCACCGCCCACTTTGCACCATAACAACAACCCTAACGCCCAGCTCTGTGTGGAAGATAAACCCTAGATGAAACGCTGGATTGTTTATGGCACTAAATGGTAAAATATAATATAAAAACGCGTTTTACTTTAATTAATTCAGTAATGATCTGGTTAATTTGATCCGTTGATATCACAGCTTTTTAAAGTAGAGCACATCATACTATTGCTATGATCCATTAATACCACAGCTTTTTGAAAGTAGAATGCAATATACTATTACTACTAAACTACTTTCAGTATTACCTACTGGTGTGGGAATTGATCGTATTACACCAAACACCGATCAAATAGAGTTATTAAGAAAGCTAGTAACATCACAAAACTAAACATCATTCACTTGAAGAGCTATTTGAAGAAAAATGCTGTTGTAAAACTAATTTTGTGTGTGGATGATGCATCCCAGCCACTTCATCACAGATACATAAGATCACATCCCACCCACTTCATCAGATACCTAAGATCACATCCCACCCACTTCATCACAGATACATAAGATCAGATCCCACCCACTTCATCAGATACTTAAGATCACACCCCACCCATTTCATCACATATACATAAGATCCCATCCCATCCACTTCATCGCAGTGATCAGCTCGATCAGGGCTAATTCTTTCTCTTAAAGTTAGGATAGAAAGATATACAAAATTATTTTGTTCCTCAGTCAATACGAATTTACCTACGTGGTCCCCTCCCCCCAAAATAGGCTACCAAATCTAAATGATCACTAATTAAATCATTATTGTTCTAAAGGAGCTTATTTAGAGCTGATCTACGGCTAGAGAAATACTTTGGATGTCTTGAGTTTAAATTATTATAATTGTAAAATGTTGCCTTGGTTTAAAATATGTATTTAGTTATGGGCTGAACATGAGTATGCTAAATGTATTTTAAAAAAACAACATTTAATTTAAATTTATTTGGATCGATAAAAAATCTTAGAATTACGATTAGGCACTTAGTGTAGTAACGTACTACTGCATCGCTTAAAAGTAGGCTTACCACGTCCTGTATGCTTTGGATGGGCTTAGTAAAGTGATGCTATTTCTTAAGTGTCCGCTTTAAGGTAACTTCAAAACACTATAAAATAGAATCGTTCAAACAGATGGATTATATTTCTCTGCAGTTCTTGAGCTTCTTCACCACTTTCCACTGTTCATAATAATGACACGAACATTTCTTCTGAAACTGAAACTCTTAAGTCTGATTTCCTAAGCCTTGGCTTCAGCTTTGAGTTAGCTTTTCATAAAAGTAAACCAATGCATTTGCAACAAAAAAATTGATTTATCATCAACTCTTTCATTTAAGGAAGAGCCTAGAATCACCCCGACACCACATTCAAAGGGTCACAAGATGACTGAGCATTAGGGTGACGAATGACACCCTCAAAGGGGAGAGGGGGGCATCAAATGGAAAACTTCAAATTGACAGTGTTCGTTCAAGTCGGTTACAAAGCAGAACTCAGTTGTTGACATGAGAAGGGTTTCATCAGATCATGGTGTCATCAGATCATGGTGTCATCAGATTAGGTTGCCACCAGAGTATGGTGTCATCAGATCATGATGTCATCAGATCATGGTGTCATCAGATCATGGTGTCATCAGATTAGGTTGCCACCAGAATATGGTGTCATCAGATCATGGTGTCATCAGTTTAGGTTGCCACCAGATCATGGAGCCATCAGATCATGGTGTCATCAGATCATGGTGTCATCAGTTTAGGTTACCACCAGAATAGGGTGTCACCAGAGAGATCAGGTTATTGCCAGAACAAGGTCTCACCAAACCAGGTTGTCCCAAGTTCTCACCGAAGCAGGTTGTCGCAAGGTCTCACCAAAGCAGGTTGTTACAAGGTCTCATCGTAACAGATTGTCACAAGGTCTCAACGTTGTCACAAGGTCTCATCAAAGCAGGTTATCACAAGGTCTCAATCAACATCGTGCAGTCAACAATATTTTTTTAAAAAAAAAGCACACATATAGTGGAGCTCCCATTCCAAACATTTATATAAAGCACTTTTATTTCTATAGATGAGAGCAGTGTTTCTCAACCTCTTCTCTAGTCCACACCCCCAACAAATTAGCTGACGTGTCTCGTATGCCCTTCGAGTTGTTTTGTAAGTCTCGCACCCCTTACAAGAGCAACAATGCATTTTCAAAGGTGAAAATAATGAGCTACAAATTCATTAATTAATTACAGAGAGAACTGTAGAACTTAGAAAATAAACTTTGTGACTTATTAAGTAAAAGAGAATTTAAATGAAGAAATGTTTAAAAATATGTCTCCTGTGATCTTGTTCTCATCACCACACCCCTTTGATATGGCACCTCTCACCCCAGTTTGGAAAACTACGAATGTTGGAAAATTGGTTTAAATATGAAACGACTGGGTCTGATAAAGAAGAGGTCTGTGCTCTGCTAGGAGATCGAGGAGAAGTACGACTGCATTTAAATAGTCGATAACTTTATGGTATGTTTGGTGTCTGTTTGTTAAAACAAAGAATGGGATTTGTTTGTATGGATTATTTTTTAATTTTTAACGTAAAAATGTGAGGAATTCTGCTAAGGGTATTTATATATATATATATATATATATATATATATATATATGTATGTATATATATATTATTTTGGTGTGGTTGGGGGGGGGGGCCAAACGATTATCGTTTTAGTAATCCTATTTTAAGCCATTATCGGTCCGAATGTTCCGCACAACAAGGTCAGCTTATTTTATAAGAATGTTCTTAAAATCAGCCGACACGTCCATCGCACCGTGTGATCTACAGGCGCAGCTAAATATTGAAAAGAAAAAAAAAAACCATTAATGACAAAAATAAATAAAAATCCGATTTTTCCTTTTCCATCGTTCTAAGACCGGTCACCCAACACTCCGAGTACGGTAGCTTTTTGAACAGCAGCCGACAGCCGGAAATCCAGTTATCCTTAAACATCCTTACAGTTGGAGTGCCGGAAATCCAGTTATCCTTAAACATCCTTACAGTTGGAGTGCCGGAAATCCAGTTATCCTTAAACATCCTTACAGTTGGAGTGCCGGAAATCCAATTATCCTTAAACATCCTTACAGTTGGAGTGCCGGAAATCCAGTTATCCTTAAACATCCTTACAGTTGGAGTGCCGGAAATCCAATTATCCTTAAACATCCTTACAGTTGGAGTGCCGGAAATCCAATTATCCTTAAACATCCTTACAGTTGGAGTGCCGGAAATCCAATTATCCTTAAAAATCCTTACAGTTGGAGTGCCGGAAATCCAATTATCCTTAAACATCCTTACAGTTGGAGTTTTGAAACTACTTTAAAACATGTGCAACGACGAAGTACTTTGTCACATAATATAAATAATTATACAGAATACAATTATTTATGCGTACCCAGTAGCGTTGGTAGCATTAGTGCCACCCGGGGGACGTCAATATTTTGAAAAAAATCTCTTCAGTCAGGTGAAAGGGGCGTTCCAACTTGTAAATTAAAAAAGCGATTCCCGGGGCGGACAGCCCACCGTCCTCCCTTCCCCCGCAACGGGGCGCGCCATGGCAGTTACTTAGAAAGAAGAAAACGATTTAACACTTTGTTGGGAAGTGGTTACATTCTAAATCACTACAGCCTAAATATATCTACTTCAAAAAAAAAATATAATTCTTTTTTTTTTTTTTTATCCAAATTTTACTAATTGCTTGTCTAATTTAATAAAATTTAAAAAACAAAAAACAATTTAAAAAAACAAACAGCAAGATTCGGGTTATGGGCGTATAGTCTACTTTGGATAAGAAAAAAAACAATGTGGCACGTAGTACCATAATACATCTATGTCAGCTACCCCCACCAACTGACCTTGCACCAACTGACCTTGCACCAACTGACCTTGCTGCACACGTCATTTTAAATCCGCTGCTTAGTTTTGATGAGTTTCTATCTGCGTTAAATAACAATTTCCACTAACGGTACAGTAACTAGATCACGTCAAGAATGTGAGGACTAAAATACTGCTGTCAAGGCATTCACGTCTCTCGTTAAATATGTGTGCCGTTTCATTTGATATTGTGCTGGGACAGTAGACACAAGATAAGGGACCGTCTCGTCCTCATTATCTAGTTATCTTGGATATGTTTCTGATTAAAATTGAACATTCTAAGCTATATCTTTAAGCAGAGGATGGTTGTCCTCAACAAGCTGGGGAACACTATTTTTTTAACAGTATTATTTAGGGTTAGCCGGTTATATAATAGGCCTATACAAGGACAGCAGAGTCAACAGACTAATGGGAAGCCTTTTAGATTAGTATTTAAATACAGTTAAACTAATTTTACGAGCCAAACGGGTATCTTTTTGTTACCGGTAACGTATCTTCTTCTTCTTCTATATCTTAAGGGCCCACGATCAATTTATTGATCATTTTGGCTCCTATGCATGTAGATGGTTTTACACATTTAATCAGTTTTAAGATTCGGCTCGTTTGCTGAACAGTACGTAACGAGGGACTGAAAGCCAGCATACAGAGGAAAACGATACCAAAGCTTGTGATAAGAATAATAATATTCAATTTAATTACACTATTAGATTTATATGTACTTATATAAATATTCAAAATCAAATGTACGGAAATAACTACCATATTAATTTACAGCACAGCAAGTGAACAAGTTTAATCCTCTAACGATATAAATATCAATATACATAATACACTGCACACACAAAGAGTAACATCGTGGGAGGCTATTATAAGCATATTACGTCTCACAAATGTCCAGAAACATTAACAAAAATGTCTTCCGGCTGAGAGAAACTTCCGGCCGAATTATAGGGAGAGAGAGAGAGCTAGAAACCCACATGAAATACGTTCTAGAACTTGCATCTCGCGATAATATACTTTAGAACAAATTAGAATGTAAACAGCATTTTCCCAAGCAAGGGAGCGGAGGGTGTGATTTAAAAAAAAATTGTGGTAGCACGGTGTCATCACGTTAATTGGCGACGCCACTATCAAAAGAAAATAAAGTTGGTGGGGAGGAGATACAGTATAAATACAATTAGGTTAACACACTGGCTATAACAGAGGGGCCACTAGTGAGCAGGGGAACAACAGAGTAGTCAGACTTAGAGAAGGTTCATGGGGAAATCTGGATGGAGGTGAATAAAATGTCAGTGAAGTAATCAAGAGCAGCTGGACTTATTTTGCAAGAAAAAAAAAAAAAACAAGAGTGCGGTGATTAAGCGTGTTGATAGTTATCATAAATAACCTCCAAATAAATCGGTCATCAAGGAAGTAGTAAATATTTTTTGAGGTAGCTCAAACTGGGAGTTTACTATTGGCGACCGAAGAAGAGCTACTAACCACTGTTGTCCATTACCAAAAACTGACCATTTTCCTTGAAGAGTAATCTGAAAGTGATCGTTTGATGGAATTACTAAGATGTTTTTAAATCTTGAGCAAGCCAAAGTTTTGTCGACTCAAGAAGTTTTGACATGAATTCACATTAAGCCTACAGCTTTTCATCCCGATCTATGCGTCTGTGGCTACGTATGATAGGAGCTATTCAAAAACTGAAACAAGAAAAAAAAAAAAAAATTTGCAATACTTTTCTATTTTCTACCATGGGACAATCCGAGCTTTCTGGTCTTTGGATTTTGTCGATTAAAAGTGATAAGGTGAAGATTGTTGATTGTGCTGTTTTGATTTACACCTTTAAAGAAATTTAAAGTAAAGTTTTAATTGCAAAGCTTAATGTAACAATAAAAAGTAGGCCTAATAATTTTTCCTTTATTAAGGCTATTTCCCCAAATTCTATTTTTTCTTATTATTAATTGCTTTAGGATTTAATTACCGAATACGTATTAGTACTCTGATTAAGAATGAATCGGTTGGGGCCTGGGTGAGGGAAGTGGGGATGAGTCCAAAAAGATGGGGGATGATACCCAAACTTTACCACACCAGGGAATACCAACCCTAGTGACGCCTCTATCTCTACTTAGGTGGAGAATTGGGCAAAATTTAATTTAGGTATGCGCCAAATTGCATTACTTTATTTTTAATTTACCAAACATTTTCTGGGAAAAAGTTCAATTAGCCCTTCCCCCAACTTTCGCTTGGGAGCCTTCGACATGCTCGATGTCTGCTCTCCCCCCCCCGCCCCACCTTTCACTCCATGCTGATCGATGTAATAGTATGGGGGAGAAACTAAGCGGGGGCCAAAAGAATACTGCAAGACGCTCCACAACCGGAATGAAGTCAGGTTATGAATTGCACATAATGCCATAGTGCCTATTTTGCGCGCTGATAGATGCTCTGCTCCCCCCCCCACTCCCCCCCTCCCCAAACACCTGAATGTCCCTCCTTGGATCAAAGGATCTGAAAGAAACACTTAATTCAGGTACAAGTAACCACCAAACTGCATCTCTAGATTTTGAATATTTCAACAACAAAAATTATCAGTTGCTGACAACCCCTCTCGGGACCACCTGACCACTTTCGCCCTGGAGTAATTGATGCTTTCTGCTGGAGTAATCGATGCTTTCTGCTGGAGTAATCGATGCTTTCTGCTGGAGTAATCGATGCTTTCTGCCCACCTCACCTAATCAAAGGGACACCTGACCACTTTCGCCCTGGAGTAATCGATGCTTTCTGCCCACCTCACCTAATCAAAGGGACACCTGACCACTTTCGCCCTGGAGTAATCGATGCTTTCTGCTCACCTCACCTAATCAAAGGGACACCTGACCACTTTCGCCCTGGACTAATCGATGCTTTCTGCCCACCTCACCTAATCAAAGGGACACCTGACCACTTTCGCCCTGGAGTAATCGATGCTTTCTGCCCACCTCACCTAATCAAAGGGACGGTGTCGGCACCAACTTGACTACAAAAAAACAAAACAAAAAAAAAACAAAAAAAAACACTGGATTTCGTTACCGGTAATTAAATGATTTTCGTGAAATGACAAATATATTTTTTCCTTTAATTTTGTTTATTAACTTGGATGATATGGATTCCACGGATGAAACTTAGTTGGAGCAAAACATTGCCAACACTGTCGCAGCCAAAATTTGAATGAATTTAGTTGCCTGAAGGGGCGGATATAACGCTGGCACTGTGCCTAATACCACTGTACCACTGATGCACTTCCAAATGGCGTAGCTGGGTTTAGAGCAACCCTGGGTGTGCAAAGATTTTAGGCGCCCACTTGCCAGTTAAGTACTCTGCAGTGAGCCAAAATGCCGCACCCCCCAAAAAGACCCCCATGGCGGACCCCCAGCCCCTTCCTACGCCACTGGCACTGCCCGCCCGAACATCTGAAATGCCCCTCCCCTCCCTAAACCTGAAACAAATTGTCGGAAAGAGACACTGTTGATAATACTCAGGGCTGAGCGAAGAGAGTGTCAGCTGTATGGGGCAGCACCATCAGAGGAACACCAAAACTGCCATCACTCCATAGAAATATGTATGTCTTTATCGTGTATCATTTATTGATGAAACGGGGGGGGGGGAGGAGGGGGGGGCACGACCATTTTTCAAGCTTTGCCGCCCCTATTGTACTCCATTAAATATTGATAGTGTTGATATTTTTTAAAATTAAAAAAACCTATATTTTTTCACCATTTTGTTTACCATATTTTGACTAACTCCTATTTACAATATACCATGCAAAATGACTCTTATACAGCAAACCCGGAGTTGGAGTCCCGTAAGGCGCATACAATGACAATTCCTGCAACCGTACCCATACCTGGTCGTCTTGACGCAGAGTCTTGCCACTGGATATGGTGGGCCCGGACGAGAGAGTGAGGTTGACGGCGCGCAACTCTTCCTCACCTTAAAACAAAAAGTCACCCGCGCAAGTCATCAGTCACCGGACGACTCGATGGTCCTCGTCGATCATCGACGGGCGAACTATATATATATACAGCATACATGTAGCATTATTTTGAAACATGGACCTATGGGAGCATGACGCAAGGTTTGAAAGGCACATTGTGTGCATGTGGTATTGTAGGAGAGAAAGGCGGTTCTCCCCAACAGTGAGTGAGCTCTGCTGCTAGCTGCTAGGCTGCTTGACAGCAAAAGCATGTAAATTGTTGTCACGTCAAACAGTGGCATTTAAACATGACTTACACTTACAGGGCTAATTGAAAAAGCAATGTTTTATTTCATCGTCATTCATTTCACATTTCTCACTTTCTAAGATTGTAATCATCTCTCTTCACATTAAACAGTGGATATGGGGGAGGGGGTGGGAAAGAGGCATGCATAATTTGCCCCTGACCTCATGTTGGAAGAAGCCTCACACTTATGCGAAGACCTATACGAAATTATAAGAACGACGAAAAACATTCTAAATTTCCAATGATTCTTTTTTATTTGTTTTTTATTTTCAATCGCTAGCATCTGTTACGCACTGACTTGTATTGGGAGAAATTAATCTCCTATTTTAATTTTAATTTGGCTCGATGTAAACAGTGCCTAACAAAGGACGATACCATAGAATCAACAATTATTAAAGATACGACCCAAAACAGTTTCTAGTTACAATTAATTAAGATTTATTATGTCTAAAGATAATTACAAAATAAAATAAAATAAAATTACAATCTTCAACTTACAGTATGGCAGATGTCGTACCGGTACACACTTAATACAATTAGAAATAATGATGCCAATAAATAATGCGGAATAAACACATATAAGTAGGAGCACACAAATACACAAAGAATAAAACACGCCTCGTAATGTTAAGAAAATCTATGTGAAAAATCTCCGTCCCCTCGTGCCTGTCAATCTCTTATATATATGTAGAGTAAGATGCTTCGAGAAGGGCTTATGACGTGTTGTTTACATCTCTCGGGTTAAGGAGTATATTCCAGAAATTACCCGAAAACAATCTACCCAATGCGTAATTGGAAGCCGACTGTAAACAAGCTACTTCAAAGACCTAAGCCACACCCCTTTGTGAACACAGCGTCTCATGCGGGGTCAATCAGAGGGCACGCACGAGAAATATGATGTAAACAAGCTCTCTATAACACCTCCCCTCTTAAAAGAAAAAAATTTCATTGTTCAAAAATGGAATTCTTTTTCCATTAAAATTGAAGAAAGTACATTTCTTACTCTCAAAATATTAGACAAAAAACTTCTTAACAGCTTATAAACAATAACATAAGTGAAAATTAATTTCTGGACAAAGTATCTGCAATGACATTGTCTTTGCCTTTAATATGTTTGATGTCCAAATTATATTCTTGTAAAAATAGGCTCCATCTTAACAATCTTTGATTTTTGGAGACCATCTTATTCAAAAATGTTAAAGGATTGTGATCAGTAAAAACAAGTACTGAATGTAAAGAACAACTGACATAAAAATCAAATTGTTGGAGAGCAAGAATTAAACCTAAACATTCTTTTTCTACAGTGGAATAGTTTTTCTGATGTGAGTTAAATTTCTTTGAGAAATAAGAGACAGGATGATCTACATTGTGGTCATCTTCTTGAAAAAGAACTGCACCAATGCCAACATCACTGGCATCTACAGCTAATTTAAACTGTTTGTTAAAGTCTGGTGCAATGAGAACAGGAGCATTAGCAAGTATATTTTTAATGTTTTCGAATGCTTCCTGACAAGCATCTGACCAATGAAATTTTGCATTTTTCTTTAACATATTACTTAAAGGAGAAGCAATAACTGAGAAATTTTTGCAAAATTTTCTATAATAACCTGCCATTCCCAAAAATCTCATTAACTGTTTTCTAGTAGTGGGTGGTGGAAGTGATACAATAGCATTTATCTTAGCTTGAACAGGCTTTACATGACCTTGACCCACTATGTGACCTAAATATTCCACAGTTGCATGACAAAATTCACATTTATTTAAATTTACAGTTACATTTGCCTGCAAAAATTTTTTAAACAGAGATCTTAATTGGTTTACATGAGTTGAAAAATCTTGACTGTAAATAATTACATCATCAATATAGGCGCTGCAATTTTCCTGGTCAGCAATAATGTTATTTACAAGACGTTGGAATGTAGCTGGGGCATTTTTCATTCCAAACGGCATTACTTTATATTGATATAAACCATCTGGAGTACAAAAAGCAGAGATTTCTTTTGCTCTGTCAGATAGAGGAACCTGCCAATAACCTGATAGTAAGTCTATCTTGGTTACATATTTGGCATCACCTATTCGATCTATAAGATCGTCTATCCTTGGAATCGGAAAGGAATCAGTCTTTGTGAATGCATTCACTTTCCTGAAGTCAGTACAAAACCTGTAACTTTTGTCAGGCTTTGGGACTAAAATACATGGTGAACTCCAGTTACTAGAGCTTGGTTCAATTATATCATTTTCAAGCATGTATTTTATTTCAGACCGGATTATTTCAAGTTTTTCCGGATTGACCCTATAGGGGTGTTGCTTGACCGGAACTGCATTGCCAATGTCAACATCATGTACAGCAATGTTGGTTTTATTAGGTACATCAGGGAAGAGTAAAACAAAATCTGCAATAACAGACTTAACAACATCCTTCTCTGACAATGACAAATGTCCTAGTTTCTTATCTAAGTTGGCCAATATTTCTGAATTTTTAAGTTTATAATTACCAACTTTTTCTGGGACACTATCAAAGGTTTCAGTAACATTTTCTTTAAGTACTGAAGTTACAGTTGAGATTGTGTTAACATTTGTTTCTGAGGATGGACAATGATCATCACATTTTCTATCAAAATATTCTTTTAACATGTTAATGTGACATAACTGTTTCTTTCTTCTACGATCTGGTGTTAACACAATGTAATTCAAATCATTGATTTTGGACTCAACAACATAAGGACCAAAATATCTAGCTTGTAGTGCTTGCCCTGGTATCGGCAAAAGCACAAGCACTTTGTCCCCTGAAGCAAACTGTCTGAATTTTGACTTTTTGTCATACCAAACTTTCATTTTAGATTGTGAATCTTTTAAATGTGTTTTAGCCAAATTAACGGCATTAAAAAGTTTAGTTTTAAATTTTTGGACATAGTCAAGAAGTCCTTCCGTGGGTGCCGATGACATCCACGTGTCTTTTAAAAGTTTAAGGGGACCGCGAACCGTGTGGCCAAACACCAGTTCGAAGGGGCTGAATCCAAGTGATTCTTGAACTGCTTCTCTTGCGGCGAACAGTAGCATGTTGATGCCTTCATCCCAGTCTTTCTCTTGTTCTAGGCAGTAGGTTCTCATCATGTTCTTCAACGTCTGATGGAATCGCTCAAGTGCTCCCTGTGACTCAGGATGATATGCACTCGACAAGCAGTGTTCTATGCCCAACTGGTTCATCACTTGTTTGAATATTCCAGCCTTGAAGTTGGTTCCTTGGTCAGACTGTACAGACTTCGGAAGACCAAACAATGTAAAAAACTTCGTCAAGGCTTTGACGATGTTCGGAGTCTTGATATTGCGAAGAGGAATAGCTTCTGGGAACCTTGTTGACGCACACATGATTGTCAGCAAGTATTGGTGACCTGATTTTGTCTTTGGCAGAGGTCCAACGCAGTCTATAATAACGCGACTGAAAGGTTCTTCGAATGCTGGAATGGGTTGAAGAGGAGCTGCTGGTATCTTCTGATTTGGTTTCCCTACAACCTGACAAGTATGACATGATCTGCAGTATTCAACCACATCTTTCTTGATTTTGGGCCAAAAGAAGTGCGACGTGATTTTGTGATATGTCTTCTTTACTCCCAAATGACCTGAAAGTGGTGAGTCATGGGCTAAGTTCAGGACTTCGTTCCGGAATGGGGTAGGAACTACTATTTGATGAACTATCCTCCATTCTTCATCAGCATTTGCGTCTGGAGGTCGCCATTTTCTCAAAAGTATGTCATCTTGAAGGTAATAACATATAGGGAATTGTTCAGCTTCTTCTTGGGTCAAAGCGTTCTCTCGAAGTTTGACTATTTCTGGATCACTCTTCTGTTCTTCAATAAGTTGCATTCGAGTTGGAGTCTTGTAATTACTAGCCTCTTCATTTAGACTTGCAAAAAATGTTTTTCCCAGGTCAATTTCAGGAAGAATTTTATTGCTTTTTTGTGAAATCTCTTTTGTGGAGATCTTGGAACTCATGGCCCTTGTCACAGCACATGCTGG
Organism: Lymnaea stagnalis; assembly: GCA_964033795.1. Taxonomy (NCBI): domain Eukaryota; kingdom Metazoa; phylum Mollusca; class Gastropoda; family Lymnaeidae; genus Lymnaea; species Lymnaea stagnalis. The sequence goes on from CAXITT010000121.1 coordinate 512,902, forward strand.
ATACAATTCTTGATCTTCTTCCTGATTTTCATTTAAACAAGGTTCATGAGTAACGATGGGCTCGGCTATCACCTTCCCACCAGCTAAGTCATTGCCTAGCAGCAACGAGATGCCGTCCAATGGTAATGTTGGTCGGACACCCACAACCACAGGTCCGGAGACTAAGTCTGATTTTAGGTTGATGAGATGTAAAGGTACATCTATGCATCCCAGCTCTACACCTCGTAACAGGATGTTGCTCCCAGTAGCAGTAGATTCAGACAAGGGAAGTATACCCTCAAGTAGTAAGGACTGTGAAGCACCTGTATCTCGTAAGATTTTGATTGGTTGTAGACTGGAAAAATCACCTGGCAGTGATACGAATCCTTCCGATATGAAAGGCATGAAGTCTTGTATGACATCAGTAGTTTCTGATGTAGAATTTTGGACCTTGGTAGGTAAACTCTTGTTGGAGTCTTGAGAACATTCGGCTAGGGTAGAGGAAGTAAAACTCTGGGTAGAGTCGTCAAAACTTGCACACAAGTCCTCAGTAAAACGCCCTCTGGAGGTAGACCTCTTCTTGGAGCAAAAGGATCTTGGCGACAAGCTCATAAAACTCGCAGTCGAAGCAGGAACTTGGCTGGAGTCAGTAAAACTAGCCTTATTGTTCATAATGGAACTCTTTGATGAGTCGTGACAAACCTCTTTGAAGTTTGTATGGACATCTGGAGAGCAAAAACTCTTGAATTTTGAAAATGTGTTTCCAGATGTATGACGAGACGTACAAGCGGAGACTTTGTGTTGTGTACCAGGATGTGTGGTCTTCTCAGTTTTCTTCTTGAGTTTCCAGCAATCATCCCTCGTATGTCCTTCTTTTTTACAGTAGGCACATGTGTCTTTTGCACCAATTTCTTTCGTACCGGGCTTGAATGGTTTTTGTGGAGGTTTACTGTAAGTTGATACAGCTGTCTTATTGTGCCTGTCATTTTTGGTGTCAGATGGATTCTTGGAAAGTTGATGTGAGATGGTGAAGTCGTCGGCTAACACTGCTGCCGTATGTGCGTCACCTTCGCCACGGTCTGCAATATGTATCCGCACCTCAGTACGAACACAGTTCTTGAACTCCTCCATCAGAATGAGGTTCTTGAATTTCTTGAAGTCTGTCTCGGTGTTGGTTGCGTGCAGCCACTTGTCCAGGAGCCGTTCCTTTTCCCGGAGGAACTCAACATGAGTCTGGCCATCACGTTTCCACAGTTCCCTAAACTTTTTACGGTATGCTTCGGGGACACATTCATAAGCCTTAAGTATTAATGATTTTACTAGGTTATAGTCCCCGCGCTGTTCCGCATTCAGGGACACAAAGACTTCAGATGCCCTTCCGGTCAAGGCTGGTTGAAGTAAGGTGGACCACATAGTTTCAGGAATTTTAAAATTTTGGGCAGTTATCTCAAACTGCGCAAAATATTGGTCAACCTCTTTTTCTGTAAATTTAGGGATTACTTTTGCAAATTTAATTGCATCGCAACCCTGACCGGCTGGAGCCGTGAGTCTATTTTCCATTGCTCCTAAATTGGCCGTTATTTCCATTTGTTTTAACTTTATTGTTAGCTCTCTATCTTTTTCTTCTTTCTCTCTCTGAGCTTTTAGCTCCAGCTCTTTAAGCTCTCGTTCTTTATTTAGCTCCAGCTGTTTAAGCTCACGTTCTTTTTCTCTCTGGGCATCTAGTTCCATTTGTTTGAGCTTTAGTTGGAGCTCCATACTTGGATCAGTCGGTTGTGTGACTGAGGCAAGTTCATCTTCAGATAACATGTCTTCATCCACAAAGTGAATGATGATCATGTCTCGTATGGTCTTTTTTACGGCCGAATGAGCTACATTTATTTCTAGAGCTTTAGCAATGGAAAATAGCTCCTTCCTAGAACATTTGTCTAATGCCTCTACTGATGGGTTTTCAATATCAAAATCCATTTTGACACAGGCAAAATATAACAATGATTTTTTTATAAAAATTTAAGCTTAGTGCACACACTAATGAAAAAATTGTAACCAGCTCTGTTGTTGGTGTCGTAAAATGGTATCGTGATCTCAAATTAGTTTGAGTGTATTAAGGTAAACAGTTTGTCAAAATCCACAGAAAAAACGCTCAATTTATTATTGGTGTATTAAAACTATGGATTAAAATTATCCTCGGAAAATCCCACAATTTGTTAAAATTGGGGTCTAATGAGAATAAAATATGGATTCGGTTATCGCGGACGATGCCCCCAAATTGTTACGCACTGACTTGTATTGGGAGAAATTAATCTCCTATTTTAATTTTAATTTGGCTCGATGTAAACAGTGCCTAACAAAGGACGATACCATAGAATCAACAATTATTAAAGATACGACCCAAAACAGTTTCTAGTTACAATTAATTAAGATTTATTATGTCTAAAGATAATTACAAAATAAAATAAAATAAAATTACAATCTTCAACTTACAGTATGGCAGATGTCGTACCGGTACACACTTAATACAATTAGAAATAATGATGCCAATAAATAATGCGGAATAAACACATATAAGTAAAACACGCCTCGTAATGTTAAGAAAATCTATGTGAAAAATCTCCGTCCCCTCGTGCCTGTCAATCTCTTATATATATGTAGAGTAAGATGCTTCGAGAAGGGCTTATGACGTGTTGTTTACATCTCTCGGGTTAAGGAGTATATTCCAGAAATTACCCGAAAACAATCTACCCAATGCGTAATTGGAAGCCGACTGTAAACAAGCCACTTCAAAGACCTAAGCCACACCCCTTTGTGAACACAGCGTCTCATGCGGGGTCAATCAGAGGGCACGCACGAGAAAAACAAGCTCTCTATAACACATCACTCCTCATCTTGTTCTTTTGTTTTTAGCCAGTGGTCTTTAATTTATGACCTGCCCCCTTTAGGCACAGACAGCTCCCTAAAAAAGCAATCACACATTATTCTAGTTATATAATGTTGTATTTAAAAAAAAAGATGAGCCATATGGGGTTATTTGGAAAACTTAAACGCCCATATGGGTCGCGCAGAATTTTTCTGTGGCGACTGAGGAGGCTTGAGGAGGCTTGAGGAGGCTTGAGGAGGCTTGAGGAGGCTTGAGGAGGCTTGCTGAAACAGCAAACTGATTTTAAAAAAAAAATTGATTCTTAAGTAATTTCCAATTTGAATCGGTTTATTTAAGTTTGAATAGTCCCATGAGTTTCTGAATGTTTCGGAGTTAGCGGATTTTCCACACTTAAAACAGATGAGGTTAACAGGTGGCTAGAATTAACATAAACTCAACCGTCAATCCTATAGCTTGGTGACGCCCAAATTGTGATTGAACAGAGAACAGCTTGCCGTTCAAAAACGCCTCCATCTTTGGTTTGGGTATTTCTGCTTTTCAAGCTCACGTATTTTTATATGTGTTCAGTTTTAAGTATAGGACTCCGACAGGACTCAACGTCCATCGACTCCGACAGGACTCAACGTCCATCGACTCCGACAGGACTCAACGTCCATCGACTCCGACAGGACTCAACGTCCATCGACTCTGACAGGACTCAACGTCCATCGACTCCGACAGGACTCAACGTCCATCGACTCCGACAGGACTCAACGTCCATCGACTCCGACAGGACTCAACGTCCATCGACTCCGACAGGACTCAGCGTCCCTCGACTCCAACTTCCTCTAAGAACGAAGGAGCAGGGTTGTTGTTGTTTTTTCACTTGAATTACATTTTTTATAATTTTATCTTTATTCTGTTTTTTTATTGTACAAACTGCTACCTTAAGTTAAGAAGCAAGGGAGCCGACATTAAAAGCTACACAACCAAGACATTGCTGCCAAAACACCTTCAGAAGTTGGTGCGTCCTTTTTTTTTTCAAATATTTCTCTTTTCATTTCTACTTCATATTTCAAGCCATTATGTCACACACAGAAGGCTCCAATTTTGTGCACATGTCTGATTTTCTTGATTCTAGTCTTATTTGGTTATTTTTTTCTTTCTGTTTTCGCGCAGATGATTACTTGTAATGGTTATTATTTAGAAAAAATTGTTTAGTTTGGAGAAGTACATTTTTATTATTCAGTCACGGTATTTTCTTCATAATTGTAACAACGAAGTTAAATGTAACGTCGATGTTATATTGAGTATTGTCTAATGTTGCTCCTCTTCTTGTATTTGCTTATCCAGCGTTCCTAATTATCACTACAATACTTATCGTTTTATTAAAAGCATGAGGCCAATTTCCATATCTTGCATCACAATATTTATTCATAGAATATTTCACGCCTCATAATATAACATAAATCTCCTGATTGGAGAAAGCATAATTATCATCATCATCTTGTTACTTCATATATATAATAATTCACTCAGATTTGTGGGATAACTATCACGATGCTATAAGATGTACTTTAATCACGGCAAGCGCCTTCACTACACAAAATATATCTCTTCTTGTCTACTCGTACTTCTGCGCATGACATTTTAATATATCTAACTTCTTGTCAATACTAAATTGCGAAAACAATGCTTTATGCGAAACAATTCATTATGTAAATATTTGAGCTGTTATAATCATGATCATATAATTAAATGTATTTGGGTTTGGTGAAGAAAGAAGGTTTCTAAAACTTTCATTGTTTCCTTTAGTAAAGCTTTGTCCTGCTTCATTATGGATGTGTTTTTCTTGAAGTTATAATTTTTACCCTCACCCCAGATCCATCACCCAACCTCATTTAAGAGCTGAAGTGACATTCGCTGGCTTGACAGGGTCAATGGTTATTAACATTTTAATATTAGGCGCCCCTGTGCTAAAATATAAAATATACACATTTCTTTGGCTACATTTAAAATACGGTGGCCAGACCTTCCGGTTTACCTGGGACAGTCTCTAATTTTGCATCCCCCGTCCCGCATTCCCGAAATTTCAGGAAATGTCCCGGCCAGTGGTGCTTTCTACGAACTGCCTACTTTTCCCTAGACAGGGACAAATTAATGCTTTCACTGAAATATTATTTTCTCTGCTTAATAACAGTGGACACCAGATAAATCACAACTCAAAGTCGAGACATTGGGATATGCTGGCTGTCAAATGCAGTGTCAGTGATTCGTGTGACAAGTTTCTATGATATGTTATTTTAAAAAAATCTGATGTATTTAGAGATATCCACTCATCTTAGAAATATTATAGTGTGTCGTGATTATGGAAGTAATAATTACAATTCACTTGTTGATCCTTTACGTTTCTGACATGCACCAGTTTCTTTTGGTCTTCAACAACGTGTCAATTGCTGTTGCTAGTAATTCACCGACCGAGCTGTTTTTAACTTTTATGAATACTGAACAAAATTGACATGTTCAATATAAGACACAGAAAGTATTAATAAATTACTCACACAACTTTTCTACTTTATAGTTCACAAATATTTCACTGGCTATTCCTGATGAACACAGCGTAAGGTTTCCAGGAAAGCGTGTCTTTCAGTCAATTTTATTAACACCAAAAAAATTTTGCGGGTTGGTAGGATGGTGTCACCGTATTTAAAACCAAGATACGAAATAAAGTAATATAAATTACATCAAACATTTTAAACACACAAAAAAAACATTCACATACACTTACGACAATCCTACCACCAGAAAACACGTATAATTATACACACTCACACAACTTACAAAGATAATCAAAATAATTCCAAACCTAACAGATTTCAGTGTTTATTGTTTCATTCAAATGTTGTCAGCTTTGACGCTAGCCAGCACAAGAAAATCGTCAGATCCTCAGAGCCGTCGAAACTCGCCAGGTATTTATTTACTCGCAAACAAAGGCCACCACGTTGTTGACAACACTGTTGCAGAAGCAATCTCCGATTCCATACTTGCCACACACGTGCTTGCCAAAGCTTTGAAAAATCATTGTGCAAATAGCTGAAATAAAAAAAAAAGTTATTAATGACCTCTTTACCCTTGAAAACCCTTTGACATCGGTGTTACTTAGCATCTCATTACAAAAGGGTTGGCGAAATTTCTCGTTGTTGTGGTTTTCATCAAATGCATCTAACAAAGAGCACTGATGGAACATGGCACTGATGGAACATCGCACTGACGGAACATGGCACTGATGAAACATGACACTGATGGAACATGACACTGATGGAACATGGCACTGACGGAACATGACACTGATGGAACATGGCACTGATGGAACATGACACTGATGGAACATGGCACTGATGGAACATGGCACTGATGGAACATGACACTGATGGAACATGTCACTGATGGAACATGACACTGATGGAACATGACACTGATGGAACATGACACTGATGGAACATGGCACTGATGGAACATGGCACTGATGGAACATGACACTGATGGAACATGACACTGATGGAACATCGCACTGATGGAACATCGCGCTGACGGAACATGGCACTGATGGAACTTATCACTGATGGAGCATGGCACTGATGGAACTTATCACTGATGGAACATGGCACTGATGGAACTTATCACTGATGGAACATGGCACTGATGGAACTTATCACTGATGGAACATGGCACTGATGGAACTTATCACTGATGGAACATGGCACTGATGGAATTTATTACTGATGGAACTTATTACTGATGGAACATACACTGATGAAACATATAGCACTGATAGAAAATAGCACTGATGGAACATTTTATTTAGCGGAAACGCAAGGCTAGCTAAAATTATCTGCTTGTAGGTTATGCTATGAGTCTCAAAATAAACCAATGTATTAATCACCTTTCAATGGTATCAATTTTTAATATCGAATTTTAGAAATTTCAATTACATCCTGAAACATGTTATCCATGAATAGGAAAACGTTAAATTACATTTTCATTTAGATGTCTTCCGTGAATAGAAGCAGGGAAGTTGGTTAAAAGACTGGAAGGAAGTAATAGTTGCAAATAAGTTAGCGGTATAAAAATGTGTAAAACGGAAAGATCTTGCCAATAGATTCGTCATGTACCTTTAGGTGATATTTCTGGTAATCCCACTTTCGGAAACTCTGAAAGCAATGTTGGTAATTTTAGTGTCTCAGTATTAGCTGGAGAGGAAAGAGCTTGTGCTGCCCCCAGTATCATCATCATCAACAACAGCATTGGTCTCATCATTCGATCTGTGAGCGGAAAAACAATAGCTTTACCATGGAGAAAGTTTGCATCTGTGAAACCAAATACACACACACGCAAGCAAGCATACACCCACACAAAGACTCTTAGTTTAAGACAAAATCTTCAAGTTGGAAACAGCTATTTCAAGTTTATGTCTGCAAAGTCAAGTTTACGATAAACAACTTCTTCGTGGTTTACGACAACAATTTCTTCGAGATTTACAACAAATTCAAGTTTACGACAACCTCTTCGGGTTTTACGGCAACAACTTCAAGTTTACGACAACAACCTCACATTTGAAAGAACCGTTTCATGTCAGAAATGCCTAATCTTCAACACACACTCTCCGTGGAAGACGCCAGCAACAAAGACTGGCGTCAAATACGTGAAAGGCTTTTTCATATTTTACATTTTGGGACACATTTTTTTCTTGGCTTGGAATCGCGGACACAAGCCACTTACGGCATCTGTGTCATAGTCTTTGTGGTTGTTTGTATGGTGGATCTTAATAAACCATGAGCTATGCATAAGATTGCCAGATAGTAAACCCTGGTCAGATGTGTGTTGGATTGGGCAGTGAGCAAGTTAGTTTAGTGCACATTTGTTCAGTTTACAACTAACTTTTCCCCCTGAGCCTATGTTAATGTGTATTGAGCCTATTTACGAGTACTTTTGTTAATCTTTAAACATGTTTCCATGCCATGCCTCATGTATTTCAAGTGTCTACTTGTGCACATCTAGTAAGACTTTTAGTATTGAGTTTATTGCATACTTATGTCTATTGAGCGTCGGCTACATCTCGGTCCTGTGATGCCGTGTAAGCCTGGTCAGTCTATTCTCACATCACGTGAGCCCATATTCGTCTACTTCGGTGCATTCTATCATGTGTAACGTGGAGAGTTTCATGTATCATGTGTAATCAAGAGACACATTTCGTGTGACATAGAGCTTTCATGCTGATGCTTACCAAACTTGGCGGTTGAGTGCGTCATCTCTGATAAGGATAGACGGCTGCTTGATGCTTTTGCTGATAAAATTGAACAGGTTCCACTCGCGATCCGAAGGCCCGATGTTCAACAGGTCTCCTGCTCTGGCTTTTATAATCCTCACATGGACACCTGGACGGCACATAAAACTTCACGAGATTCACCTTGTGATTTCTGAATGGGATTTAGTAGATTTTTTCATGGTGATTTCCTGGGCAACTTTACAAATCTGAACAATGGGATGTGTCGTACACAATGCATTCAACACATCAAGTATCATGGCCATGTTGGCTTTTAGACAAGTTAGCGTGCAATATCATAACGGGAGAACACACGTGCATCTCAAACACACGTGATCTGAGGTACACTAGGAAGAAACCATTGGCAGTAGCGTCACTAGTGAGTGGTGAGGGGGAGCACGGGGTGGGACCCCCCAAAGGGATGAAGCCTAATGTAAAAATGGACAATTTGATATATGCAGAGGGAGTGGGTTTCATCAAAGATCTAAGTATATTAAAAAGAACAAGGTGCTACCAGAACAGGGTGCTACCAGAACAGGTTGCTACCAGAACAGGGTGTCACCAGAACCAGGTGCTACCAGAACAGGGTGCTACCAGAACAGGTTGCTACCAGAACAGGGTGTCACCAGAACCAGGTGCTACCAGAACAGGGTGCTACCAGAACAGGTTGCTACCAGAACAGGGTGGCATCAGAGCAGGGTGTCACCAGAGCATGTTGTCACCAGAGCATGATGTCACAGAGCAGGGTGTCACCAGACCGTGGTGGCACAGAGCAGGGTGTCATCAGAGCATTGGTGGCACAGAGCAGGGTGTCACCAGACCATGGTGGCACAGAGCAGGGTGTCACCAGAGCATTGGTGTCACAGAGCAGGATGTCTTCCATGGGGAAGTCTGTAGGGTAGTAACATCATGAGTTTATTGCACCAAGTGACATTATCCCTAGTGACGTCACTGTGCATACATGCACAATTATTTCTGAAAAATATTTAGATGATGTCACATGGTATTATTTCTAGATCATCCATTAATACATGTACACGACTAAAACATCATTCATCGCTGTTGTGTTGTCATTATTTTGTTTTGTCATTGTTCTATTTTATCATAGTTCTTTTTTATCATGGTTCTTTTTTATCATGGTTCTTTTTTATCATGGTTCTGTTTTGTCAGTTTTATTTTTAATCATTGCTCTGTTTTACCATAGTTCTTTTTTGTCATAGGTCTGTTTTATCATAGTTCTGTATTGCAATAGTTCTGTTTTATCATAATTCTATTTTATCATTGTTCTGTTTTTTTCATAGTTCTGTTTTGTCATAGTTCTGTTTTGTCATTGTTCTGTTTTTTCACTGTTCTATATTCTTCTCTGTTCTTTTTTGTGACTTTTCTGTTTTTGTTTTGTTCTATTTCGCCATGTTCTGTTTAGGAATTTTCTGTTTTAGTCATGTTCTGCTTTATCTGGTTACCTGTTACATTAAAATTTGGTAAGACTAAGGTAATAGTGTTTAAATTTATGTAATAAACAGACTCGCTCCGGGGAGCAGTTGGTTCTGAAAGACGTACTGCATAACTATGGCTAGCTACAGTGTTATTATATATGATGTTAACAGCGGTGTTGTTATACCCACTATTAACATCAGTGTTGTTATACCCAATATTAACATCAGTGTTGTTATACCCACTATTAACATCAGTGTTGTTATACCCACTATTAACATCAGTGTTGTTATACCCAATATTAACATCAGTGTTGTTATACCCACTATTAACATCAGTGTTGTTATACCCACTATTAACATCAGTGTTGTTATACCCAATATTAACATCAGTGTTGTTATACCCACTATTAACATCAGTGTTGTTATACCCACTATTAACATCAGTGTTGTTATACCCAATATTAACANTGTCACTCGGTGCGGTAAACTCATGGTGTCACTCGGTGCGGTAAACTCATGGTGTCACTCGGTGCGGTAAACTCATGGTGTCACTCGGTGCGGTAAACTCATGGTGTCACACGGTGCGGTAAACTCATGGTGTCACTCGGTGCGGTAAACTCATGGTGTCACTCGGTGCGGTAAACTCATGGTGTCACTCGGTGCGGTAAACTCATGGTGTCACCCGGTGCGGTAAACTCATGGTGTCACTCGGTGCGGTAAACTCATGGTGTCACCCCCCTCCCACGACTTGGACGATGGATTTCTTCTTGTTACAATAAGTCCATAGTATAACAATGACAAGAACACAAAAAAATAATTAATTAAAGGCCAGGAGGTAAATGTATTTAAAAACTGTAACAACGTTAAGTTATAGTTGTTTTTACATTAAAGTTACTTTAATTAAAATTTTAATTTCCTGGTCTTCAAAGCTACAAACCTGTCAATCGTGCTCAAATTTTAAGGGGTTTTGCTAGTGACGATTAGGGGAAAATATTAATTTTGAGTATTTCTGGGTTTCGATATATTTGTTTTCCAAATCCTTTTTTTAAAAAATAATTTGAATAAATTTAAATAAGTTAGTAAAAGATATAAGAACAGTTTTTAAACATTATTTTGATAACCTTATTAATAAGTTAAAAGTCATTTAAACTTTATTTTTTGTTTTTACCGATTCGGTTGAGAATGTCCCCCCCCCCCCCGAAATGGTGTCCCCCGGTGGGGTTCTCCCCCCCGCCCCCCAGAAATGGTGTCACCCGGTGCGGTTCGCACCCCCGCACCCCTAGCTACGCCATTGGAGAGACCTTTTTTTTTTTTTGAGCCAGTCCAATGTTTGGGTTGTAGTCAGATATATGAGATACAGATTTTTGAAAGACTGGTGATGAAAATCTGATTAAAGTTGGTTTCATGTAAGCTGAAAGCTCTAATGCTAATAAATTATGCTTTTTTAATGTCGATTATTTCTTTCTAGATACACTACAAACAAACAAATAATAAATTCTCCTGCACGTGTCCCGCCCTGAGTCATTAGATAGTAAATCGCATTAGCACGTGCTTGGAACACGCGTCTAATTACTTCATATCTAACTACCTTTTGGAGCTTACATTTTAGATTCGAAAAATCATCTCTGCGTGTATTTATTTTATCGAAAGCCTCTCCATAGAGAAAAATCTTTTTCAAAACAATTAAAACCGTGCATTTATAATTATTTATTTAAGGAACTTTTAAATCTTTTATTTCCTGTTGAGAAATATTCCAGCTTTTTCATAAATTCACAAAATGTTGCGTAAAGGGAAGAAACTCAGATGCTAAAAAACGTTACAGAAAAAAGCATTTTGTTATTTCCCTTTAACAAGCGCATTGAACCAAAAAACAAAAAAAAAAAAGATTTCCCATATCCCTGAGTTTTGCTTATCCTTGGTAGTTGGACCAAAAGTCACTCTCATCCCGGTATTTGCTTGTACTTGCTACCTAGATAATTGTATGCTTGTAAATCAAAGTTTAGCTATGTAGAAAAAAAGACCTCTACACGTAATAAATTTTGCATTATTTACAGGTCACAAATTCTAGTTGCGAGTCCGTCACAAAATAAATAAAGCAAATTTTCTAACAAATTGAAACAAGGATTCGTTTTGAAGACTTTGTTAAAAGAATAATTAAATGTCAATACATATAGATGTATCCATCCATCCCTGTGGCGCTACAGCCCATGTAGGGCTTTGGCCTGCCTCACTACTTCCTTCCACTCAGACCTAACTAATGCCTTTCTTTTCCAACATATAGATGTATGTATATTTAATATGTCTAACTAGGTCAGTGGTCGGAGAATCATTCGTCAAAAGAGCCAAAAATCAGCTGCAGGAGGATTTATTTTTTTTTAAATTGTGAGCCAAATTTCTTTTCATGAATCTATCAAGAACCATGTTTTTCGGAGTCAAACCCGATTTTCGGCTGCCTGGCCAAGCCGCACCCAGGTCACTAAAGTGTCGCAAGTGGCTCGCGAGCCGCAATTTGCCGACCACTGAACTAGGTTGATTTGGGAAGTTTAAAAACAATTCCACATTTTGTAAAGATAGCTTGACACAAGGACAGCCTGGTTTAATAAAATTAATGGAGAACAGGTTCCCAGCCCGTGTGATGTGACATCAGATAGGGTTGTGTAGGTCTTCCTGTGGGGTCGCGGGCTGAAAGAGAAAAAAAAATTAATTTAAACGTAGTTTTTTTTTCCTTCTTTTTTTTAATTATTTTTTTTAACTTGTTGTCTTGAATTTTGAATGACACGTTTAATTTTGGCATTTAATGTTTCGTTAATGAACATTATATTATACCGGACAATCTAGTTTTGATAATCTGTGCTCAGTTCCAAGAGTTTACCCTATTTAAAAGACATTTTTGTTTCTCAATATCTCGAGGAATGGGTTACGTGGGTCCAAATTACTGTGGTCGTGACTTGAGAAACACTTGAGAACCTGTGTGCTAGAACGTATATTAATTCACCTCAGTTCACTCTATTTTACAGGTCCTGCTTTATAGCGACGAGCTGTGATCATCTGAGAGTTGCTGAAATCAAAATAAAAACAAGAGAATTGTGTTCTAAATCTAAAAGTTTGGATCGGAAATTTCTGAGACGATTTCACAGGAATTGTTCGTTTCCTAAAAAATCGTGCGGAATCCCGTTTAAAAAAAAAAAAACCCTAGCCCAACTTACGTGGATTGAACTAAATTGATTAAGGCGTAATCATCCAGTAAACAGGGGAAGGGGTAAATAATTTCCTGACATTTTAACAGTATTTGCTTAAAATATCCCCCAATCGATGTCAAGACATGATGAAAGGCGGGTGGGGGGAGGGGGGAGGGATTAAGGCCGGTGTCATAGTGCCTGCCCTTGATGACCTTGACCTTTTATGTTTCTATTTTCGGCTTTGGGGGAATACATGATCCGGAAATCAGATCAAAGAAAATGTTTTTTTTTATCCCACAGGCTAACAGTGGGTATGCTATCTCAAATGTCAAATACTTGCTGGCTAAAGGCTAGCAGATCTACCAGGAAGTAACTTGTTCACTATTTGACGATGGAGTCCTGGGAAAGGAAAATAGGGCACTTGGGGGAAAATCCTCCACTTACGCGTATTTACCAAGTTTGATGTGCAAGATGACCTCATTACACATCATTGCAGCCTCTGCTTGTTGTTGACCCATTTGTAGCCCCTGAAAGCGGTGTCCAAACAATTTTCCAGTAACATCAACGGAAACTGCTTGTGCCTTCTGTCCAGTGGTAACACCAGACAAACTACTTGTGCCTTCTGTCCAGTGGTAACACCAGATAAACTGCTTGTGCCTTCTGTCACGTGGTAACACCAGAAAAACTACTTGTGCCTTCTGTCCAGTGTTAACACCAGATAAACTTCTTGTGTCTTCGGTCCAGTGTTAACACCAGATAAACTTCTTGTGTCTTCTGTCACGTGGTAACACCAGAAAAACTACTTGTGCCTTCTGTCCAGTGTTAACACCAGATAAACTGCTTGTACCTTCTGTCCAGTGGTAACACCAGACAAACTGCTTGTGCCTTCTATCCAGTGGTAAAACCAGACAAACTGCTTGTGCCTTCTGTCACGTGGTAACACCAGAGAAACTGCTTGTGTCTTCTGTCCAGTGGTAACACCAGACAAATTACTTGTGTCTTCTGTCCTGTGGTAACACCAGACAAACTGCTGGTGCATTCTGTCCAGTGGTAACACCAGACAAACGGCTTGTGTCTTCTGTCACGTGGTAACAGCAGACAAACTGCTTGTGCCTTCTGTCCAGTGTTAACACCAGACAAACTGCTTGTGTCTTCTGTCACGTGGTAACACCAGAAAAACTACTTCTGCCTTCTGTCCAGTGTTAACACCAGATAAACTGCTTGTACCTTCTGTCCAGTGGTAACACCAGACAAACTGCTTGTGCCTTCTATCCAGTGGTAACACCAGACAAACTGCTTGTGCCTTCTGTCACGTGGTAACACCAGAAAAACTACTTGTGCCTTCTGTCCAGTGTTAACACCAGATAAACTGCTTGTACCTTCTGTCCAGTGGTAACACCAGACAAACTGCTTGTGCCTTCTATCCAGTGGTAACACCAGACAAACTGCTTGTGCCTTCTGTCACGTGGTAACACCAGAGAAACTGCTTGTGTCTTCTGTCCAGTGGTAACACCAGACAAACTACTTGTGTCTTCTGTCCTGTGGTAACACCAGACAAACTGCTTGTGCCTTCTGTCCAGTGGTAACACCAGATAAACTGCTTGTGTCTTCTGTCACGTGGTAACACCAGAAAAACTACTTGTGCCTTCTGTCCAGTGTTAACACCAGATAAACTGCTTGTGTCTTCTGTCACGTGGTAACACCAGAAAAACTACTTGTGCCTTCTGTCCAGTGTTAACACCAGATAAACTGCTTGTACCTTCTGTCCAGTGGTAACACCAGATAAACTGCTTGTACCTTCTGTCCAGTGGTAACACCAGACAAACTGCTTGTGCCTTCTATCCAGTGGTAACACCAGACAAACTGCTTGTGTCTTCTGTCCAGTGGTAACACCAGAAAAACTACTTGTGTCTTCTGTCCAGTGGTAACACCAGACAAACTGCTTGTGCCTTCTGTCCAGTGGTAACACCAGACAAACTGCTTGTGTCTTCTGTCCATTGGTAACACCAGACAAACGGCTTGTATCTTCTGTCCCGTGGTAACACTAGACAAACTGCTTGTGTCTTCTGTCCATTGGTAACACCAGACAAACGGCGTGTATCTTCTGTCCCGTGGTAACACTAGACAAACTGCTTGTGCCTTCTGCCCAGTGGTAACACCAGACAAACTGTTTGTGTCTTCTGTCCATTGGTAACACCAGACAAACTGTTTGTGCCTTCTGTCCAGTGATAACTCCAGACAAACTGCTTGTGCCTTCTGTCCAGTGGTAACACCAGACAAACTGCTTGTGTCTTCTGTCCAGTGGTAACACCAGACAAACGGCTTGTATCTTCTGTCCCGTGGTAACACTAGACAAAGTGCTTGTGTCTCCTGTCCAGTGGTAACACCAGACAAACTGTTTGTGTCTTCTGTCCATTGGTAACACCAGACAAACTGTTTGTGCCTTCTGTCCAGTGATAACTCCAGACAAACTGCTTGTGCCTTCTGTCCAGTGGTAACACCAGACAAACTGCTTGTGTCTTCTGTCCAGTGGTAACACCAGACAAACGGCTTGTATCTTCTGTCCCGTGGTAACACTAGACAAAGTGCTTGTGTCTCCTGTCCAGTGGTAACACCAGACAAACTACTTGTGTCTTCTGTCCATTGGTAACACCAGACAAACTGCTTGTGTCTTCTGTCCAGTGGTAACACCAGACAAACTGCTTGTGCCTTCTGTCCAGTGGTAACACCAGACAAACTGCTTGTGTCTTCTGTCCATTGGTAACACCAGACAAACGGCTTGTATCTTCTGTCCCGTGGTAACACTAGACAAACTGCTTGTGTCTTCTGTCCATTGGTAACACCAGACAAACGGCTTGTATCTTCTGTCCCGTGGTAACACTAGACAAACTGCTTGTGTCTTCTGTCCATTGGTAACACCAGACAAACGGCTTGTGTCTTCTGTCCAGTGGTAACACCAGAAAAACTACTTGTGCCTTCTGTCCAGTGGTAACACCAGACAAACTGCTTGTGCCTTCTGTCCAGTGGTAACACCAGACAAACTGCTTGTGCCTTCTGTCCAGTGGTAACACCAGAAAAACTACTTGTGCCTTCTGTCCAGTGGTAACACCAGACAAACTACTTGTGCCTTCTGTCCAGTGGTAACACCAGACAAACTGCTTGTGCCTTCTGTCCAGTGGTAACACCAGACAAACTGCTTGTGCCTTCTGTCCAGTGGTAACACCAGACAAACTGCTTGTGCCTTCTGTCCAGTGGTAACACCAGACAAACTGCTTGTGCCTTCTGTCCAGTGGTAACACCAGACAAACTACTTGTGCCTTCTGTCCAGTGGTAACACCAGACAAACTACTTGTGCCTTCTGTCCAGTGGTAACACCAGACAAACTGCTTGTGCCTTCTGTCCAGTGGTAACACCAGACAAACTGCTTGTGCCTTCTGTCCAGTGTTAACACCACATACTAATGCACATACACTTTACACAATTTGTCGGTTATGAGACATCAGATATTTGTTTTCAGTGATTCACTTGGTTGACAATACTTTTTGCTCTACTTACAGTTACAGAGGCGTAGCGAGGGTGTTTGGCGCCCGGGGACAAGATTTGCGCGCGGGGACTAGATCTATTTTAAAGCGCCCCCTTTTCTTTTTTTTTTTTCAACTCTCAAACCCAATATGTTTACCAATAATGTAATATCAAAGCACATTTTGGCGCCATTAACTAGTTTGCGCCCGGGGACATTTGCCCACTCGCCACCCCATCGCTACGCCTCTGTACAGTTACAATGTCTTTTCTATTGTGCGATTAAATATTTGTCCGAGTAGATTCAAAAGGGGCTAATATCGATTCCAAACAATCATATGTCAGTTTTCCTGGTACTTATTCCAAAAGAACTTTGTAAAGGACTATCTTTTCAAACACGTGGAGCACACCCCAAATTGCTAGGCTGTGTACCTGATGTCATGTGACTGACAGTTCTTCTCCCTTGCTCGGGCGACACGGCCTCGTTCTAAGTCTCCTTTAACACAGTGGTGTACTTATTTAATGTTACATGTTATGCACAACACAGTCTCGATATAACCTTCCTAATACGTATATACCGCATTCATGTTTTTTTGGGTACAGGTATGTACGATACATTCATTTGCCAGCTAAACCTCGGTGTACTGTGTCTGAAATATGGATCAGGGGAAGGGGATGATTGGTGAACGGACGGGGGGGGGGGATGATTGGTGAACGAACAGGGGGG